>VMBQ01000954.1:162470-201268 GCA_007657795.1 Dreissena rostriformis | reverse complement strand
TTTTACAGAGCACGGCCCATACGTATAGTTTGAGTTCTCTTGGACTCACATTTCATCAGCTATTGCCGTTATACGTAATGAATAAAGCGATAATGACCCATCGTTAACATTCAATAACTTTTATTTGATGACATCTCCCAGAGGAGCAGACTGCGATATTAATATGAATCATCATTTCATCGTCTTTGTAAATCAATGCCAATTGTTACCTAAAACCTTGATGTACAATTTGTCTTTTTAAATGGCCTTTTTTAAGAACGTCATTCATAGGAACTATTCCAAGTAGTTGTTACATAAAGAGAAATATGTAACCGATTAATTTATGATTTGCTGTCGTGTAAATGAAAATAACATGGAGCTTAAAACTGTAATTTAACGTGCTAAAACAGAAATTTACAGATAATTTATTTTACTTTTTAAATACGTTGTTATTTACAGAATAGTCCTCTTGTTGAACCCATTCAACATTCGTGATCATAAAATATGAGTTTTCGGCTATTTTATCTGTGTATGACTTGATATTCCGGTATTTTTCCGAGAAAAAACCTAAACATTTGGAATACAAATTGTTGCAATGGACACAACATTGTTGCTTAAACAATAAACTGTGCATATGTCATCAATATTTTAGTAAGAAAGATCAGCATGCAAATTAATCTTAAGTCGCATCTATCGGTTATTGCATAGATTTTGTATAATTTGCAAGGTCATCGAAGCATTATGGTTATGTGTAAAACCTTCGTTTCGCTGAACAATGACCAGTACTATAATACATTTATCGTTTGTTCATAATCTAATAATGACAAAAGAATTTTGTAAATAAAAAATGTAATAATCATTTGATGAACATAACTTAATAGTACTAAAATAAGTAAACTGTGAACTTTATTACACGTCACCTGGGATAGTTTAAAGATCATGATATATGAGAATAACGAAAACTATATACCGGCACACGACAACGTCAAATAAGCATAAACTGTGACTTTCCGTAGATTTATTCTGAGTTTATGTTACCGACCAATCATCAGTATCATTAAACAGAACCTTTAGTCATCCTGACGAATGAATATTTACTTTTACAAGGCAAATCCATATGTCAAAATGGCGTACGTACATTATATGAGAACTCGATATATCAAGGTGTCTTACTGCCACAAGGTTCAGCGTATTGAATGGAAATACTGTATTCAGTTATTCCATGTCTTATCGAGTTTCATGAATACCGTTTCTAATTTCTGCATAAGTTCAAATTAATAGACTACGAGGAAGAGTCCTACCCTTATGATCGTTTTTTCCATGAATAATTGAGTTCTGTCTAAGTATTCAGACTTAAGGTGTGTCTATTGCTATAACGCATGGCCTTTTGGGCCACACTCCTTACAGTAATCTGATATAAACAAACATCTCAAAGCGTACTTATAGTGTTTTCTTTATTAATTGACATGTTAACAGGAATGTCTCTAAATTTTACCATTGCAACATCATTTTTCTAACATCCAACAACAATGAATTGCAACACCATGCTTTAGAGTCTATAAATTATATCAACACGAGAGTGACATGATATGAATATACATATTTACCTGTTTGAATACCGGTAAAGTGCACCTTCAATAATGGTTTGGAAACGTTTCAATCATCGTCGTACAATTACGATGATGCATGATTTTGTTTTTGTTTCTTTGCATGATTGTTTAAAATGCGTGATATTCAAATGAGACCTACGTTTCTTTACAAACAGGCATTCAACACAAATATTGAGCAGTTATGCTTAACAAACAAAATGCGTAACCACAAAATTCGGAGGGACAATTGTAAACGACGACTTTGTTAATATATTTTTATCCACCAATTGTTTGTTATATATATATGTCAGCTATATATATATGCGTACACAATATTTGCTCATGTTACGCACAATTTGATTTTCTAACTTACTCGTTTCCTCGAGATCGATAAAATTATCTCCTCTTTTGTTTATTGCAAATACAAAAAAGAGGAGTGCAATGTAAACAAAAGAGGAGCGAATGTCACCTCTATGCCACCGTATAAACCAATTTTATTCAATTCAAAACTGCCATACCAACAATAATAATTAAAATGTCCAATGCTTGCACGCTTAAGAAAGTTAATAATATAATTATGTATGGTTGATATGCTTAACAGTTAAATGTTAACAGTTTTGCTTTGTTAATACAACTGATGATATCAAATTAACGGTAATTACACGACTGAAATGGCTAAAATCATTAAGCTTTATAATTGGAATAACAATGGCTGCAACATAAATGTAATTGTACGATTGCACATCCCCATGGATTGAACTTAAAAAGGCGCATAGCTTAATAGACCAAATGCTGTTACTTCAAAGGTTATAACAAAAGGAATAATGAGCAAGGTTTTCTTAAATTGTTATATTATGAGCGTTATTGAATTAAATGTGCAGGTAAAAACATGGGATATGACATTTATACACACTTTTTTTCAGACACGCAGATGGATACAACGTGGTGGATTTCTATTAGAAGTAACATTAACTTGCATCAATACAGAAATACAATAAACAATTTATCGTTCTTCAGTCTCCTTGTGTCATTTCTGCGCATGCCTCGTTGAAAAAAGCACTTGCTTTCGAGTAATTGTTTGACATTTCTGTCAAAAGGATCGACTGAAAGTACACGTTGTATTCATACTGTGGTTTAATTTTAATTTTCTCCATTCTATACCAATGTTATCTTGTTTATAATCATCGAACCAGTATTAATAATTACAATCTTCTAGCGTATGATAATATCTATATATTATTATTTTTTAATAAACCTAAATATTTTGTATATTATGAATACAATTTCATCATTTTAATAAGATTGCGGTAAAGTATTAATAATACTAGGAAAAAATGTCACTGCAAACAGGTATATTAGAAGAACTTGAAACATTGACTAGATAGTATGTATTATGATTAAAATTGCATTATTTATAAAAAAAATGGTAAAAGTATTAATAAAAGTATGGTAATAAAAACTGTTATTGCAAACATTCATATTAGAAGAACATGAAATATACATCTTGATCATTCACTGTTCACGCTTAAGAGCAGCATGAACCAGATCGAAGACATTGTGGTCTTTTAGTACGTGATCTGGAGGTTGCCTGTCAAGAAACTGATAACTGATTGAACTATTTGTTTTCTGAAGTAAGTTTAAGGCTATATTTGTAAAATGTTTACAAAAAAACTACAACATACTATTGAGAAAAAATTGCTCAATGACATCTTGCCAATCAAAATACGATATCAAAATGCATCTCATCGGTTAAGTTTACCTATATGGTAAATTATTTCGGTAATTGGTGATGTCTTTGGGGTAAATATTGGAGTTTTGGGATATGCGGTCATTTTGTATGTTTTTGGAGTTAATATAAAGTTTGTTATATGCGGTAATTGTGATGTATTTATTTTATTAAATATAACATTAAGAGTAAGTATGGGGTAAGTGTAATATGCATTCCACAGGATCACATGAGAGAGAATACAGTAAAAAACAAAACAATGAAAATAAAAATATACGTAAAATAGAGATTATACAATCGGAATTGAATTTTCTGACTTTGAAGGTACTTTTTTTTGAATAGTGTAAGATAAACGATGCAATTATCTGTATTTTTTGTTTCAGTGAAACATCGTTTTTTTTTTCTTTTTCACGACCATGAACTTGTTTAAGTGCAAACATTTGCTATCATGAGCCCGTTTTGGGACACATGCCATCATAACCGGCTAAGGCCAATGAACTTTGTACAGGCGTACACAAATGTACTCTATCATGTCGGCAAAACTGATAACTAATTAGAGAGAATGTCAAATTGCGCTATGCACTTCTCCTTATCAACATTGTAGAGTTTGCACTGTCGAAATATATTGTCAACAGATGATTGTAATTATGCACCTTACTATTTTTAACGATATGAGCATGCATATATATATATATATTGTTCTAGGATGACCTATGTGAAATTGATATTTTCGACAGCTTCTTACATGTAACACCTACTTACATGTTAGTGATATTTGCGACATTGGGTAGCATAATACAATTAATGTTTTTGTTTGCAGAAATATCAAATATGGTCTTTTATTTTCTGTCAACAGCTTCGAACATATATTTCACTTTATACCTTTTTGTGACATGGTGGTTTAACAACTATCTGACTAATTTTAATATAGCTTCGGTAGTTAGCACTTATATCGTGTTATGCTCTACAAAAAAACATGGCACCTGCTTGGTATATTGTGGTCACTACTAACGTTCCGCGAACAACTCCTATCACGTTATGCGAATTTAATTTGACACTTTGTGAATGGCAAGCTTCAGTGTAATATTATTTAGCTTTTGAACAGTAACCGGTTATTACCACGAAATTGGTGCGTATTATTGTATTTCAATCTTTATGCCACAAGTGACCATGTCTGGTTATTCGTGTGTCCCCTGGGCATTAATGGATCTTGTTTCAGCGTTAACTGTGTGAAATAATATAAATACAATTTGCAGTTAATTAATACAAAATGCCAGTTTAAATAAAACAATATGTCAGTAATAACATTTTACTGGTATACATGAAGATAATACAATCTAAATATGTTGCACAATTTAAAGGAGATAAATGGTAAAGTAATGTTTTATGATTTGCACGGTTGCAATAAACCCGATTTAATTAATTTGGGTGGTGGACTAAGGTATTGAAGTTGCGACTTGATTTTGTAGTTTGATGTCTCACTAGAATGACAATGTTTCATTGGTATTTATAATGCCTATCATAAAACGTAATGAAAGTTTCTGATGAAAAATTTGCATCTTCAGTGGTGGCATTTAAATTATAAACACGTTGTATCGAATAATGTCCTCCTTTTAATATGAATGATTAACAGATGAGATATTTTGTTTAATTGACGAATGATATAAGTCCAGTTTAACGTTTTTTTTATCACAATCTTACTGAGAATTCGTCACATTTTTCTAATTGTCGTATTTTTTTCTGATCATATGATTTAGACAAAGAACGATTGGTAATGCTACAAGTTGTATTCCGCATTTTTCAAAATCTTCCTAATTATATTTTAGTTCTTGAATGCGCGAATTCTGAATTATTTAGTGATGTCACATTCGACAATGAAATAATTCGTTTTACACTTCAATCGCGTGAAAACCGGATGTGAACATTCAAACGATGCAACGATCCTTTTTCGCTCTTTCTAAAACCAAACGTTGTTGGTTGTAAGTTGTATTATGCACAATACTATTAAACTTTCTTAAAATTGTAAAAGCACTATATGGACCGCGTACGCAATGGGCATGGTGCGCAAAGTCTATGATGTCAAACCCAAAACTCATACTGTAATACGAATGTCATATTACCTTTCCGAACGTGAAAATGTGTACATGATTCAATTGAGATTGTTACAAAAATAACACCCACATCCAATTTAAGGTAAAACAAAATGCTCCCGCGGAAAAAAACATCAAATAAAATGTATTCAAACCTGAACAGACACGGAATCAAACAAGCTAAATCTAGTACATTATATGGTGCTTCAACCAAAAATACATTTAATTAGGATCATGATCTTACTGCGTGCCAGCTTTGGGACGTCCTAGAATATAAACTGATGACCACACCTTATGTGTTCCAAATAGTCATTGAAGAGATGCCCATTATCTAATTGCAACCTCTCCAAGTCCGGAAAATCGTCATACCAAAACTTTATGTAGGAGTTAATCAGTACAACAAGTCTCGAGCAATCCTCCTCAGAATTTCACAACACGTGCCAAGTCCGTGCTCAACGTAACACTCCACGAGTTTCGCGCTAATATGTTAAGCATCTTCGTAAAACCGCGATTAATAGTGATAAGTGAGAGACTTCGTATCACATGTAACTATTGTTTTGTTTGCTATTCAATCGAGACTCCGTGCGGGAGACTGCGTAACTTGGGTACCGGTGTTTCATAATATTAGCTTACGGCGTTAGATTGTGTCTGAAATTGACTGATGTTTGTCCAGAGTTTTATGCCATTGTAAGCTACATTTCGGAAAGTGTTATATGTTTCCAAGGCACTTAACGCTGTTCTGGTACATGAGGTGTCCAAATGGATGCTGATATTTGTTTTGTAATTTACTTCGCACCGCATGTGTTTTTGTTTTCAGAATAAAAAGGTTCTCTTTGAAATTCCAAACAGAAATTTAACGTTGCAAGGGTTTCATATTGTTTTAACAGTTCTGGAGTTAACGTCATTTTTCTTATACACATGTCTTATAAATAATAACCCATTAGCGTCTATTCGAAACGCACGTGCTTGTTTTGTCTAAGACTGTGACGCGATTAAATTTAGTACGCACGCATATCACAATTTATTGCTTTAAAGGGCTTGTTCACATATTTTCTCATATGTACTCAAGCTATCTGCAGATTCTTGACGTATACTAACGTTCGTTTGGAAAAAAAAAATATCGAGAAGGAAACCAAACATACATTTCTGATATTTTCCAGGTATTTAGGCCACATAAACGCTTCAAATTAAACCCTAAGTATGCAATGCGTTCCTTTATTTATTGGAATAAACCAATATCCAAAGAGAGAGACACAAAATAAATGCACCAGATAAGACACATACGTACATAACAAACGCAAAAAAAAACGAACAAAACCGGGGTCACCGTCTTTACACTGTCAAAGCAAAAACATCAGGAGTTTTAATCGGTTTTAAGGAGCTCCAAACCGCACACTTGCCCACAATTAGTTATTTAATATTTAAGTGTACATACACATTAACATCATAGCATCAAAATTTAAAAAAGTCAATTAATATAGTAAACAATGAAACGCCATAAACTATACGAGGAAAAACTGTGCATACAATAATCAGACAATGAAATACGGCAGAGCTGGGTCGGGCGTCTATAATCGGTCCACTGCCGATATAAAGGCTTGAGGGCCAAGCTCTTTCTTGTGTTATTGTTTATATTACATATCATCCGATTGTGTTCCTCACACAAAAGGTATTACATAACCAGTTTTCATAATTTCATTATTATTCCACTGAATACACAAATTATGACATATTTCGTGTAGAAGAACAGAACATGGAAGTACATATTGTTGTCATGGTATTGTCTTAAGCATACGAGTAAAGTTGTCGTTGAGGTAAAAGTGTATTTTGTGTTATTGTGTTTGATTAATCCATTTTAATCTTAAAACATGTCATATATCGTATCAACCTTAAGGTTTAAGACGTACTCGATTTTTAATTATTCGACTTGTGTTCTACGTTTAATTATTGTTATTTTGAATGTTTCGTAAATTTGTGGTTAGGTTTTTTATCACCGTTGACCAAGGCTGATTGTGGACGCCATTTTGTCCAGTTGAAGTCACGCGATGGGATTCTTTTCAATTAGCCCGTCAGAAACGAATTATAGCCCGCTCGTGACTTTAGTTTGATGCTATTTAAAGTAACGATATGTAATACATCGTTAGTATCTGACACATAGAAGGTTAAGAGGGCTAGAAAGGTATTATATGTAAGAGGTGAAAATATAAATAATTGAATTTTATATTTAAGATATATTTTATTTTTCTTTGGCAACATATATCTCTTGACATAACTTAGTTAATACGTTGCATCTCATGATAAACGATTACACGACGAAACAATTTCAATCTTTTTAGTATACACATGAGTAATGCTTTTGTGCCATCTTGGTTTAAACTGTATTTATTACCTTTGCATAGACAACATGGAAGCAATATAATACAATACAAACTTACATGCTTCTTTAGACAAAATATGCTTAACACAAGGACTGTTTAGTATAATATTACAGCATTGAGAAAAAAATCTCGAGGCTTATGTTTCGTCTCTCTTTGGGCCATCTTTTTTTCCTAATAAAATAACTATATTTAAGTGTACTCTATTACATCAATGCCTATAAAAGACAATAGTGGAACCTCGGTCATCACCGTATAGGCAAATCTTCGGAGGCACTAGTCTCGGGCAAAAGCCCTCGGGCTAATACTGCATATGGTGTGCAAATACTGGCCAATTGCACACCATAGCCGTGTTATAACCTTTAATAAGCACATTTTGTATGACTTTAGTTTGTTTTATTGTACTAAAGTATACTGTAAAAAGCAAATGCGTTTGATTTCGGCGAATGATCGAATATTCATGCCACTTGTTGATATAAAAACCTTTTATTTTCACTCTTTGGTACGCCACTAAGGAAAACATATTTTTCTATAATCAGTCATGAAATAAAAGTCCATCATACACAACAAAAATCCTCTGTATCAGACTGAAAAAAAAGGTTATCTCATATAATACTATATTCCTTTTAATCTCGTTCAACGGAACGCGCGGAATTCGAAACGTATGAGACACGCGTTACGACCAAGTAATCATATATTTAAATAGCTGGTCATGACTTCGTCCACTTGCAGGGCCGTCGATCTCCGTTTTTTTTGGCCGAATATCGGCCCCGTCCCCCATCAGAAATGTGTACTTTTTTCNGCACACTTGCCCACAATAAGTTATTTTATATTTAAGTGTACATACACATTAACATCATAGCTTCAAAATTTAAAAAAATCAATTAATATAGTAAACAATGAAACGCCATAAACTATACGAGGAAAAACATGCATACAATAATCAGACAATGAAATACGGCAGAGCTGGGTCGGATGTCTATAATCGGTCCACTGCGGATATAAAGGCTTGAGGGCCAAGCTCTTTCTTGTGTTATTGTTTATATTACATATCATCCGATTGTGTTCCTCACACAAATGTATTACAGAACCAGCTTTCCATAATGTCATTATTATTCCACTGAATACACAAATTTTGACGTATTTCGTGTAGAAGAACAGTATATGGAAGTACATAGTGTTGGCATGGTATTGTCTTAAGCATACGAGTAAAGTTGTCGTTGAGGTAAAAGTGTATTTTGTGTTATTGTGTTTGATTAATCCATTTTAATCTTAAAACATTTCATATATCGTATCAACCTTAAGGTTAAAGACGTAATCGATTTTTAATTATTCGACTTGTGTTCTACGTTTAATTATTGTTATTTTCAATGTTTTGTAAATTTGTGGTTAGGTTTTTTATCACCGTTGACCAAGGCTGATTGTGGACGCCATTTTGTCCAGTTGAAGTCACGCGATGGGATTCTTTTCAATTAGCCCGTCAGATACGAATTATAGCCCGCTCGTGACTTTAGTTTGATGCTATTTAAAGTAACGATATGTAATTCATCGTTACTATCTGACACCTAGAGGGTTAAGAGGGCTAGAAAGGTATTATATTTAAGAGGTGAAAATATAAATAATTCAATTTTATATTTAAGATAAATTTTATTTTTCTTTGGCAACATATATCTCTTGACATAACTTAGTTAACACGTTGCATCTCATGATAAACGTTTAAACGATGAAACAATTAAAATCCATTTAGGATACACATGAGTAATGCTTTTGTGCCATCTTGGTTTAAATAGTATTTATTACCTTTGCATAGACAACATGGAAGCAATATAATACAATACAAACTTACATGCTTCTTTTGACAAAATATGCTTAACACAAGGACTGTTAAGTGTCATATTACAGCATTGAGAAAAAAAAGCTCAAGGCTAATGTTTCGTCTCTCTTTGGGCCATCTTTTTTTTCCTAATAAAATAACTAAAATTAAGTGTACTCTATTACATCAATGCCTATTAAAGGACAATAGTGGAATCTCGGTCATCACCGTATAGGCAAACCTTCGGAGGCACTAGCCTCGGGCTAAAGCCCTCGGGCTTATACTGCATAAGGTGTTCAAATACTGGCCAATTGCACACCATAGCCGTGTTATAACCTTTAATAAGCACATTTTTGTATGACTTTAGTTTGTTTTATTGTACTAAAGTATACTGTAAAAAGCAAATGTGTTTGATTTCGGCGAATGATCGAATATTCATGCCACTTGTTGATATAAAAACGTTTTATTTTCACTCTTTGCTACGCCACTAAGGAAAACATATTTTCCTATAATCAGACATGACATAAAAGTCCATCATACACCGAAATCAACAAATATCCTCCGTATCAGACTGTAAAAAGAGTTTATCTCATATATTACTATATTCGTTTTAATCTCGTTCAACGGAACGCGCGGAATTGCAAACATATGAGACACGCGTTACGGCCAAGTAATCATCTATTTAAATAGCTGGTCATGACTTCGTCCATTTGCAGGGCCGTCGATCTCCGTTTTTTTTGGCCGAATATCGGCCCCGTCCCCCATCAGAAATGTGTTCTTTTTTCCCCTATTTTTTTGGAAAATTCCCCCTAGAAAAAAAACAAAAAAAAAAACGTAACGCTGAACTGATATTGTAAGTGTTTTCTAGCCTCATTGATACCGCTGTAGACGGAGAATAGTATGTTTCGCGCACCTGCGTAATTTTAACATCTACTCCGTTTCCGGTTAGTTAAATGTCGCATAATTCTAAGTCTTACCGAAAAAAGCTTACTAAAAATACGATTTCTAACTGCCAAAATTTGATTTTCACTTTAAAAAACTGCAATGGGCAATATTAATAAAAACCACACAGACAGTCACACACAGGCATCGGCGTCATCAGATGGCAAGTCAATTGAACATGAACAATGGTCGGTGCAAAATCACGAAACAGACAGAAAAATCGGGTGCTAAAATTCTGAGAACATGGCTGTGTGGAGTACTGGTGTGAATAAATAATGCTGAAAAATAACGATCTTACTTTATAAAGAAACTTGTATAATACATCATTACAGTATAGTCTAATTTGAGTGTCAAATATACTAAATTATGAAAAAAAAAAAATGAATATAGTGCAAAAATGTACAGATGTAATAATGAGAGAGTAAGTAAAAAAAAAATCCCCCATGAAATGGAAACGCCGCGAAAATTTCCCCCTCATGTGCCCATGATGAGGGCCCCTGGCCCCTTCCCCTGATGGACAGAGACGGCCCTGACTTGCATTGGTAACAACAAAATATTTGCAGGTTACACAATCAATATATTATTTGAATATTTTTATCTTCTCGTTTAAACTATTTTGTCATCCAGTACCAAATTCGTGACCAGACGTGTGAGTAGAATGTTTGCTCAGTGTTGACTATCAGACAGATTCCAACTAATTGCAGAAAAAAATGACCATCCCATGAGCATTGAGTGCTGATGACCTAATCTCTTGTCATGTGCAAGTGTGTGAAACTGAAAGTGGGAAGTATAATATCACATTGTTATGCTAATTTGACAACAACTACCATTTTTATAAAACAAGTGTTGTTATTGGACCGGATAGGGCTAATACTACCACAAGTATTACTGATGCTGATATGGCTACTACTAGTGCCTCTTCTACTCCTAAAAGTACGACTTTTACTTATACTTCTGTACAAATGATGCTTTAACTGACAATAGTCTTTAAGAACTCGTTGACTTATAAATTAAATTGACTGTATATTATCAAGAAGTTACCTCTGCATGTTAAAGATTAAAGAAACTTTGTCATTTTAAATACGCGACTTTAAAAAAAACTCTTACTTTTACATAACAGGAATATCCAACAGATATAATGTATAGTTTCTGCATTCTGAGAAAAAAATCGTTTTATAATATGGGAATGTTTGTTTGGAACTTTTTGTGTTTACATTTCGACGTCATGAGTGTGCGTTTTCTTAGTTATCCATAGGTTGGCCAGTGTTATTAAGAAACGAATGAAAGCGCGGTTGGTTAATCCGATGTTTACTGTCATTTCTTTCTAACTCTCCTAAGTCATGAGTTCGATACCCACTTTTTGTACTATCATATTTCTCATTTTCTATAATATTATCTTTTTTTGAGATATTTAATGAATATGTTTTAGTGGAACACATTCATGTAAAAAAGACATAATTTGCATTCAAGTTTTTACTTGCCATTCCCTTTAACAGAGCTATATTTTAACGATTTCAATGTTTCACCTAACTATGCTGAGTCGTAAATTTAAATGTGATAACAACCAAGTTAAATACAACTATTTTCATTGTAAACTAAAAGGTTATGAAGTCCGAAGATTTCATGATTAAGTGACAATGTTTTCCAGTGTATGCGAACACACATTGTATCACATCTCAATGCTCTTTGGAATCGTAATAGTCGAAACGACTTCCATTACTGATACCGTTACTATGGATTTGTAACGATGACGTCACATCACGTGACCGCAACTTGAGAGATATAGGATTGATTGGCCGTCTGCATCTCTTCGCATTGGTGCTTATAAATGACGCTAATACAGAGGTGGTTCAGTTGTGTATTAAACTATTGGACAAGACGTGGTTGTAAGGAAATTGTTTAAAGAAACGGTTGTTTGTAAAGCTGAAGCGGATAATACATTTATCGAATACAATATGGTAAGTTTAAAATACAAAGTTTTATTGCTGAAATAAATGAAACTAAATTGTTAATGATAAATATAAAACAAATATTAAACGAGTTATATAAATGTTCTGTCCTTATCAAAATTGTTTTCATTCGTGGCTAAATAGCTAAGATTGGTCACATTTAAAACACAAATATTATAATTAAGAGAACGTATTTTTGTAATTTATTTATTACACATAATGTATGATAAAGCACTGTGGAAATAATTTAACAATATATTTCGTTTCGACGATTTCAGTTCCTTATGTATGCCAACTTTGATTTATATTTTGTCATGCATAAGAAGTTCACAAGATTTCACGAACAATATATTATTGAAGTTATTGAAAGCACAACATGTAGAGTCGATTTATTTAATTTGAGAAACAACTAACTGCGTATTTTCACACCAAATGCACAACCTATATGTAACTTTCAATATGCCTGATACACTATCATGTTTGAAAACAATGCACTGTTATTACAGATGGGAAAGTGGAGATGGTTATTGTAATTTTAATTTTGATAATTCCTCTGCGACAAAACAATATTGCGAAACCTGAGTTTATTGTCATTTTATTAATCCAGAAAGAGAACTAGCGACATGTAACATCAATCAGATTGTTGAGATATTAACGCGATTTAACGAGTAAATAAAGACGATGAAAACGCATTTACAATTACATTTGGTAATTAAAGTGCTTCATTTTTTCACGACAAGCACTCGATACAAAAAGACTTTCTTAAAACAAACTCAAATCAAAATCGCTTATGGTATAAAATGTTTTTTTTTTTTTTATATATTTGACGGTATATAATAACAACATAAGAAGTTTCTTTTTTACTTTTCCAAACAGTCTGGTCTGTTTTTATGTAGCTATAACAATAGGTTGTTTTTGTTAATGTATTTGGAAAATTCGCCTTTTTATGAAATATATATTTTAAATAATTATAAATGAATATAACACCTTCTGATTTTATTTTGGATTTTTTTATCATGTATAATCATGTAATATTCGTCCTCCGATTAAACTTACTTAATCTTGCTCAGAGATTTGTATCCTAAACACTCAATGTAAATTTGCCAGACAACTAATAGCGAACACCTTACTCCTGAAACTCACTTTCCTCACCGTAAACAAGATTTAAATATTAATTGTTTCCCAGTGGACAGTATCAGAAAAAGATATTTGATCTAATGGAACTAATGGATCAAATATGTCACCAAATTGTCGAAATAAATGTTATAATCAAAACGGATACGACACATGGGACTTTTGCACGTAGAATTTTACATAAGACAACTTGTAAAACGTAAAATGCCATTACCACGAACACCACCATGTTTCATAAATAATTGCGTAATATTTTTTGCAGCGTGCACAATCTGTTAGTGTAATACTTTTATTCGTCAGCGTGTACTTTTTAAAATGTTTACTACAAACAAAAATTTAATATAAATTCTCTATCGTGCGTATTACTGGCACCTTTGCCGTTCCATGTTAGTCTCAATTTAAATTACTTTAATTTTCATATTACCGATCATACACACCCATGTTTGTTGGAATTTATAAGTTATAACAATATGTATGCACTGTTTTACGTGTAAAATTCATTAATGGTTTGTTCTGAAGCATTTCAATATAAACTTCGCACAATTTTAGAATAAAGGGTGTTCTTTTCACAATTTCTATTTGGTGTGTTCTTTGATGCAAACGTAACTCCATATGTAAAGTTTGAACGTCACCAAAGAACTTCGCATCTGTATGCATTAACATATGAAAGTCTTAACGCAGAGAAATACGAATTAATAGCCTTATCATTAAAATCTTGTATTTCGGGCAAGTTACGCATTACCAATAAACCTCATATACATACCATCTGATTGAAACACCCTTAAATGAAGAGTATAATTTTATTTTCAGTTTGTCTTTTCCAGAATAAATTAGTACACATATTCACCCTGGTCCAGCTGTTGTTGTTTGTGATAAGCGGCTGCCTGTCATACCCTGCCATTGAGATCCGGGAGAGTTACAACAAACATGCCAAATCTATCCGACTAGCGAACTGCCAATTTGATGACGTACTACACACAAACTGCTATTCATGTGCGAGACTTTACGACAGCCACGCCCTCTATAAAGACTGCTGCCAGAGCGTAGACACTATTATAGCGGAAATATGCGCGATTGGAGTATGACACCTCTTGATCAAACCCACGGTCTATCTATCGGACGGATGTCTATATAAACTGAACTCTGCCACTTCGGGGCATCATTATGGTCAGGGACCTCTGGACATCTAATCAATTGTAGAATTTCAATTTAGAATCTCAACAATATTCCTATATATTTATTTACCACATCATTGGCTAATTGTGTCGTTCAGGTGTATTGATTTGTTACTATAAATATTTCAGTTGAATATAATTTGTCCTGAGCACAACCAAAAAAAACCCAAACAATTTATTTTTTTATTTTTTTTGAATTCATGAAAACTATGATATATCAAAATGTCATCAATTTCAAAACACTATTGTACTATTAAGTATAGTATAAGGCATTTGCAATTTCGTTTAAATAAAACCTTAACCTTTGTTTAACGAATGTCTACGTGCCATAATGTTAGGAACATTTTTGTTGAATAATATATTAAATCGCACTAATGAAAAATCTACATAGAGAACACAATTTAAGGTGCCTTATTCAGTTAATGTTTCACACATCTATAGAGAAACATTAGATGACTTTATCAAAGTATTTGTTCTGCATGACTAATAAAGATGCATTGTATTAATTGTTGTTGTTTATGCAATGTGCTTGATGTGTTTGCGTTTAGAATGTTATGTTTGTAAAAAAATAAAACAATCTCATATATTTTGCGAGGATTTCGTCTTTTTTTTAATCACCGAAATATTTCCATTAATAAATGAACCACCATATACGTAGACCTATCTTTGAGAAGAATATCAACTATAGCTGGAACAGTACGTATGTGTCCTTTATTTTAAGATTTACATGAGCCTCGCCATGGGAAAACCAGGCGTAATGCGTGTTTTCATGTGTCGTCGCATATTTAGCCTGTGAAGTACTTGATTGTATTTTTCGTCCGAAGGAAGTCTCTTCTTAGCGCAACTCAAGTTTATGTCGAAAGTGTCGTCCCTGGTAATTCTGTGCGGACAGCACAGTCGAATCGAGGATGACACTTTACGCACATTCATTAAACCCCGTTTTCTTAGAGCGAGGCTCAATTTTAGTTAACCAACTATGTTGCCATATATGGAAGATAATCACCTGCTTTTTACTCAAAACTATAAGGAACTGTTTAGCATATTAATTCTTCCATCACTGAGGTTCATTACATATAACATCCAAAATCACTTGACAATATACATTTCTAAGTTTTAAAATTTAGAAAGTAAGCAAAGGTTTTACTTCCCAATGTTGATGAGTGGATTTTGTCTAGCCCGTGACTTTAATGCAGTCACTCACACAGTTTATATAAGTGCAGTTTATCGCAATAATTAAAAAGAAGAAAACCCGACTGTGGGTCTTATGGCATTATAGTTACCAGGCAGCCAAACATTGTACATGGACCGCATTGAAGACTTTAAGATGCCTGGTGTTTCACTATAATTATGTCAATGGGTCGAAGTGGCGTTTTCCATTCCTTTATATTATGGGCCGCGTTGGGCGGCCAGCGTATCTTCAAATCAGCTTGCTCATTCTTGAAGTCTGGTCAGGAGTTACCGTTTCTGCTGAGACCACAAAACCTTCGTGACTTTAAACCGATATTGTAGCTTCTGACTAGACTGCACGAATGTGCTGGCTGGTCTGGAGCTAAGCTGGCATAAAACCCAGTTTTGCTTGAACTGGCTTATATTTTACCGAACTTGTTCATCCCGTGTATGTGTATTAACCCCTATACACACTCGACAGCGCAAACTCTTATTTAAATAAAAAAAGCTAAGAAATAATCTTCGCACTTAGGCATTCCGCTTGTTCTCTTAAGTTCTCAGTTTATAACACGAACTGCCAAATCACAGACCTTGTGATTTATTTAACATTTACACTATGACTTTTATTGTAAGTTCATTTTCTGTTTAAATATTTGAAATTTGAAAACAAAATAAATACATTGAAATTTATTAAAATGCTTTCACGATATTAAGCGAAATGATTATAGACGTTTTGATAAAGTTCAATGATTGGATTTAATTAGTACACATTTTCATTATGGCATTTCCACCTATCATTGTCCGCTGTATAGCTTATCATTTAATTCATGCTCCCACTCAGAAGAAAGTCAATAAAGAGTCCATAATTCATCATACTGCTGAATTGGGTAGTTTAATGATTGATGAATACTAAAGGAATCTTTTTGGGACAACATAACATCAGAAATGCTCTTAAGCCGTAATAATTATGGCTTTGTGATTAATAAGCGGGACCATTATTAACCTCGACTTTGCAAATATTTTTATTCACCACTCGCTGGTGTTGGCAATTATTTTTACCATCAGTGTATGTACACTTTTTTCTGCCTACACCCAATTGCTTGGGAAATAAAACGTTAATCAAATATTCTTTAATAACTGTATTTACTTTTTCTCACACATATGTTTAATGCAATATTTCACTATAAATACTTAAACAGTGAAAACATTTAACAGTATTTCAATTACGAACGAGTGGATACTACATTGAACATTTAGTCTTTTAAAAAGAAATATCAATTTATGTTCTTTCTAGTGAGAAAATTGCTCTACAATATTTATAATAACAAGTTGCATAAGTCACGCAAAACATGGAGTGCTAACCCAAAATCAACATTTTATGTACACTTACATATTGCCTGGGTAGGTTATTATTCTTAACAGTTTTTTTGGTGGCTTATATAATACTTTGGGTTACGCAAGTACCATTAACATATATCTTGTGCATGTTATAAGTTTTGTTAACTCAACTAGCTGCCTAACATATTTCTTGGGAATGCCATACATCAGTTTGGGTTTTTAACGTATGTTTGGTCACTGAGTGCAATATTTTAAAAAATACTTAAAATAAACATGAAAAAGAACAGTGTGGAGAGTAAATATATTTACTAGCTGTTGAATCATTACAACGCTTTACTTTTAATTATCCTTTTAAAGTTTCCTGCTATTTTTGTAATTAACCCATTTTTATTCAATTCAAAACCGCCACAAACACAATACTAAATTACACCCGTGTCTACTATTTGTTATGGTAACACAAAAGTAAATCCAATTATTTTAAACATGAAACGGAGGAAAATGTAGTTACAAGATTGAAATGCCCGATGTTTGCACGCTCAAGAAAGTTAATAATATAATTATTAATGAATTACATGCTTAACACTATTGCGTATTTGATACAACTGATGATATAAAATTAACGGTACTTTCACGAATTAAATGGCTGAAATAATAACGCTAAGTACTAAACTAAGAATCTTAATGTCTGCAATAAAATTGTAACTGTACGATTGCAATGACCATGGATTGAACTTAAAAAGGATCATATCTTTATATACGAAATGCTGTTACTTAAAAGGTAAGTACAGAAGTAATAATGAGCAAGAGCACAGTGGTGGCGTTACTTTTTATATATTCTCCATTCTATACCAATGTTTTCGTGTTAATAATCATCAAACACGAANTGTCTAGGCATCTTCTTCGTGGTGTCAGGTACTTGTTGGCATCAATGTCAACCAGCTTGTTGACTATGCGGTAGAGCATTGTAAGTTGATGTTTTGTGCGGCGTGTTTCGAGGGTTTCCCAGTTTAGCTCTTCCAGCATACTATCCACACTGCTTGTATTGTGGAATCTATCTCAGCATATTATCAACACTGCTTGTATTGTGGATTCTGTTATGGTAACACAAAAGTAAATCCAATTATTTTAAACAGGAAACGGAGGAAAATGTAGTTACATGATTGAAATGCCCGATGATTGCACGCTCAAGAAAGTTAATAATATAATTATTAGTGAATTACATGCTTAACACTATTGCGTAGCTGATACAACTGATGATATAAAATTAACGGTACTTTCACGAATTAAATGGCTGTAATAATAACGCTAAGTACTAAACTAAGAATCTTAATGTCTGCAATACAATTGTAAGTGTACGATTGCAATGACCATTGATTGAACTTAAATAGGATCGTATCTTCATATACGAAATGCTGTTACTTAAAAGGTAAGTACAGAAGTAATAATGAGCAAGAGCACCGTGGTGGCGTTACTTTTGATATATTCTCCATTCTATACCAATGTTTTCGTGTTAATAATCGTCAAACACGAACACATGATTACAATCTTCTAGCGTAACGAATATATATCTATATAATTTGTGTTTTTATAAACCTAAATATTATGCATATTATGAAAACAATTTCATCATTATGCTCTCCCCAAATTGTTGGGGGGAGCATATAGTCGCCGCTTCGTCTGTGCACAATTTTTGTCCGGGCTATTTCTCAGCAACTAATGACGGAATTCAATGAAACTTTATGGGAAGCTTCACTACCAAGAGGAGATAGGCATATTATCAGCGGGTTCTGGTCGGATGATTTTTCACAGAGTTATGGCCCTTTGAAATTTTCCATTAACGGTACATAAAGTGCTATATTGTCCGGGCTATTTCTCAGCAAGTAATAACCGGAATTCAATGAAACTTTATGGGAAGCTTCACTACCAAGAGGAGATGTGCATATAATCAGCCGGTTTTGGTCGGATGATTTTTCACAGAGTTATGGCCCTTTGAAATTTTCCATTAACTGTACATATAGTGCAATTCTTGTCCGGACTATTTCTCAGCAACTAATAACCGGAATTCAATGAAACTTTATGGGAAGCTTCACTACCAAGAGGAGATGTGCATATTATCAGCCGGTTATGGTCGGATGATTTTTCCACAGAGTTATGGCCTTTTGAAATTTTCCATGGTACATATAGTGCAATTCTTGTCCAAGCTATTTCTCAGCAACTTATTACGGGAATTCAATGAAACTTTTGGAAGCTTTTCTACCAACAGGAGATGTGCATATTATCAGCCGGTTATGGTCGGATAATTTTTCACAGAGTTATAGCCCTCCCTTTGAAATTTTCCATTGTACATATAGTGCAATTCTTGTCCGAGCTATTTCTCAGCAACTTATTACGGGAATTCAATGAAACTTTATGGGAAGCTTCACTTCCAGCAGGAGATGTGCATATTATCAGCCGGTTATGGTCGGATGATTTTTCAAAGAGTTATGGCCCTGTGAAATTTTCTATAAACTGTACATATAGTGCAATTCTTGTCTGGGCTATTTCTTCCCAACTACTGACTGGAATTCAATGAAGCTTTATGGGAAGCTTAACTACCTTGAGGAGATGCGCATGTTATTAGTGGGTTCTGGTTAGATGATTTATTCAGAGAGTTATGGCCCTTTGAAATTTTTAAGTTGCTAAACAATCCATCGTATTATTTTGTCCAAAGATATGCCCCTCAAGACGTTTTCTTTTATCTGAATATATAGTGCAATATTGTGAAAAAAAAACTTTGGGGAGCATCACCCGTCTACGACGGTTTCTTGTTTTTTTTTAAGGTTGCGGTAAAGTATTAATAATATAAGGATAGTTTATATAAAAAAAATGTTACTGCAAATAGATGTATTAATAGAACATGAAACTGGGCCATTGATTAGATAGTTTCTATTGTGATTAAAATTGCATTATTTAGCAGTAGACATAGTACCGGTAAAAGTATTAATAAAAGGATGGTTATTAAAACTGTTATTGCAAACAGACATATTAGAAGAACATGAAATATACACACGGATCGTTTTACTGTTCACGCATAAGAGAAACATGAACCTGCTGGAAGACATTTTTGTCTGTTAGCACGTGATCTGGAGGTTGCTTGTCAAGAAACTGATAACTGGTTGAATTATTTATTTTCTTAAGTAAGTTAAAGGACAGATTTGTAAATTGTTAACAAAAACAACCTACAACATACAATTGAGCAAAAGTTTCTAAATGACATATTGTCGACCAAAATATCATATCAACATTCATCTCAATTGGTAAAAGTTTACCTATTCGGTTAATAAACAATCGTAATGTTTTGATATATGGGGTAATTGGTGATGTCTTTGGAGTAAACATAATAGTTTTGAGATATGCGGTAATTGGTGATGCCTTTTGAGTAAACATAATAGTTTTGCTATATGCGGTAATTTGTTATGTGTGTTGAGTTAAAAAGATGTTGGATATGCGGTAATTGTGGTGTTTGAGGTGTACATATACAATTAAAAGTAAACATGGAGTAGGTGCAATATGCATTCCACAGGATCACACGAGAGAAAATACAGTTAAAAAACTAAACAATATATTTGTCGGGCTTGGACCGTACTCGTTTTAGAAAAGTTGGAGGGTAAACAATACAATTATCTATATTAATTGTTTTCAATGAAACAACGTTCCTTTTTTTGTTTCTAAAGACCATGAACTTGTTAAAGTGTAAACATTTGCTATCATGCGCCCGTTTTGGGACACATGTCTCCATAACCGGCTAAGGTTAATGGACGGGCGTTAAAAAATGTGCTCTATCATGTCGGCCAAACTGATTACTAATAAGAGGGAATGTCGGATGGCGCTGTGCACTTCTCCTTATCAAAATTGTAGAGTGTGCATGATTGTAACTAAGCATCTGAATATTTTTGACGTTCAGTGCATGCTCGAAGATGACCTAAGTGAAATTAATAATTTCGACAGCTTCTTATATGTAACACTTTTTGTTACATACTAGTGATATTGGCGACATCGGGTAACATAAACAAAATGCAAAAATATCCAATATTGTCGTTTATATTCTGTCGACAGCAACACATATTTGACTTTATACCTTTTGTGACATTGGGGTTGAATAATCTGAATATAACTTCGGTGGTGTGCAATAATATCGTGTTATGCTCTACAAAATACTATTGCACCTGCTTGGTCTATTGTGGTGACTACGAACGTTTCCCGAACAGCTCCTTACACATTATGCAAAGTCGATTTGACACTTTGTGAATGGCAAGCTTCAGTGTAATGTGATTTAGCTTTTTTGTACAGTAACCGGCTATTACCACGAAATTGGTGCGTTTTATTGCATTTCAATCTTTATGCTACAAGTTACCATGCCTGGTTATTTGTGTGTCCCCTTGCATTTATGTACCATGAATGTGAACACCACAGAAATCCTATTTTGACATTAAGTGTCTGCCTTAATATGCATATAAATAACAGTTCATTAATATAAAATGCCAGTTTAATAAAACAATATGTCAGTAATTACATTTTACTGGTTTACATGAAGATAATAAAATCTTAATATTTTGCACAATTTAGAGGAGATAAATGGTAAAGTAATGTTTTATGATAAGCACGGTTGCAATAAACCCGATTTAATTAATTTGGGTGGTGGACTAAGGTATTGGAGTTGCGACATGATTTTGTAGTGTGATGTGTCTCTAGAATGACAATGTTTCATTGGTATTTATAATGCCTATCATAAAACGTAATCAAGTTGCTGATGAAAAATTTGCATCTTCAGTGGTGGCATTTAAATTATAAACACGGTGTTTCGAAGAATGTCCTCCTTTTAATATGAATGATTAACAGATGCGATATATATATATATTTTTTTTTAAATTGACAAATGATATAAGTCCAGTTTTTACTAGGAATTCGTCACATTTATCTAATTGTCGTATTTTTTCCGATCATATGATTTAGACATATAACGATTGGTAATGCTACAGGTTGTATTCCTCATTCGTCAAAATCTTCCTAGTAATATTTCAGTTCTTGAATGCGCGAATGTGAATTATTTAGTAATGTCATATTCGACAATGAAATAATTCGTTTTACACTGCAATCGCGTGAAAACCGGATGTGAGCATTCAAACGATGCAACGATCCTGTTCCGCTCTTTCTAAAACCAAACGCGGTTGGTTGTAAGTTGTACTTTTACAGTGATTTTTAATTATTGAAATCGAGTAAGCTATGTGTATTATGCACAATACTTTTATACTTTCTTAAAATTGTAAAAGCTCTATATGAACCACGTACGCAATGGGCATGGTGCGCAAAGTCTATGATGTCAAACCCAAAACTCATACCGTAATAAGAATGTCATATTACCTTTTCGAACGTGTTAATGTGTACATGATTCAAGTGAGATTGCTACATAAATAACACCCACATCCCATTAAAGGCAAAACAAAATGCTCTCGCGGAAAAACCACCAAATAAAATGTCCTTAAACCTGAACAGACACGGAATCAAACAAGCTTAATCTAGTACATTATATGATGCTTCAACCAAAAATACATTCAATTAGGATCATGATCGTTTTGTGTTCCAGCTTTGGGACGTCCTAGAATATAAACTGATGACCACACCTTATGATGTTCCAATAGTCATTGAAGAGAAGCCCATTATCGAATTGCAACCTTTCCAAGATCGGAAAATCGTCATACCAAACTTTATGTAGGAGTTAATCAGTACAACAAGTCTCGAGCCATCCTTGTCAGAATTTCACAACACGTGCCGAGTCCGTGCTCAACGTACCACTCCAAAAGTTTCGCGCTAATATGTTAAGCATCTTCGTTAAACAGCGATTAATAGTGATTAGTCAGTGACTTTGTATCAAATGTTTCTATTGTTCTGTTTTGCTATTCAATCAGACGTTCAATCGACGTCTCGTCGATTAAAACACTCGACACTCCGTGCGGGACACTGCGATACTTGTGTAACGGTGAATCATAATATAAGCTTAAAGCGCCAGATTGTGTCTGAAATGGACTGATGTTTGTCCAGAATTGTATGCCATTGTAAGTTACATTTCTGAAGGTGTTATATGTTGACAAGGTAGTTAAAGCTGTTCTGGTACATTAGGTGTCCAAATGGATGCTGATGTTTGTTTTGCATTTTACTTCGCACCGATGTGGTTTGTTTTGAAAAAAAACACTAGACTATTTTAAAACATAAATATCCTTTGTTTAGGTGCTCGTTGAAATTAAGATCGGAAATTTAACGTTGCTTGGAGTATCGTCACGTTTTAACAATTCTGGAGTTAACGTCATTTTTCTAAAACAAATGTCTTATTATAATTAACCCATTAACGTCATTATCAAAACGCACGTAATTGATTTTTCTGCGACCTTGACGTGATTAAATATAGTACGCACGCACTCTCACAATTAATCGCTTTAAAGGGACTTGTTCAAAGATTCTCGAAATGACACTTTTTCAACTACACGCAACATATTTAAAGAATACGATTAAACAAGTCTAAATGAAGCAAAATCACACTTATGACGTGGTCACATACTGATATTATATTTTAATATTGTTAACTGCTTATCATTATCTGAAATAACAAAAAAAAACACAAAAAAAAACACACAAAAAAACGCGAAACGATTGAATAATAAAGCGTTTCTGCTGTTCTCGTTCAATTCTGTGATAAATTATGGATCTCTAATTCAACGTATTAAATACATGACAAAATGAGACAGTCCGGATGTCCGAGAGATTTAGGCGATAGCCTCCTTAACCAAAGTTCACAGTGGAATCCCGATTTTGGCTAACTGTTTTCTTCCATTTATGTTATTAAATATTTTTCTTTCATTAAACAGGATCAATTCCGATATTCATATTTATAAAATTAGGGCATTTAACGACAAACAAACGTAAAAATATGTGATCAAGTGCCTTTATTAAACCAGTTTGAAGGTTGTTTCTAAAATGAATTTGTAAACATGATTATATAAAATATCAAGCCGGTTTATATTGTATCATGTGTCGGTTATATAGAATTCAAAAGGTTAGTATTTATAATATATTTTGTGTAATTGTTACTTGTATGTGTCTACTGAGTGGAATGTTTTTGCAAGCAGTTTTTTATTTATTCCGAAAAAATACAGTGAATGTGCATACATTTTAAGCTACAGAAATAATATTGTAGCACATCGGCTGCCTTCTTAACATAAATGGCTACTTTAACTGTTTTAATACCTTCTGTTATCTTATCGTTCTAATAGAATTTGAAACTGATCACTTGTAATGACAATGAACCTGGAGGTCATACAAACATGATAGTTCAAAATATGTCACGTATTAACATGCAAGGACATTATAAGATAATGTACATGCCCCTCATTCGAGAAGGAAGTATGTGTATTAATGCTCATAAAACTACCGACACCTTTTGCGAAACTAAACATGTATATGTGGCACACATCGCATAAGTTAATATCTCAATGACTTACTCGTGTTAATTCGTTGCAGTTTAAAACATGAAAAACGACTTTGTCTTAGCCAAAGAAACGATTCCTGTCATCGATGAACAACAATTTAAATGTGTAGGTGTATACAAAATGCAAGGTCGTCTCAAAAGATATACTCGTACATTCTATATACTGTATATAGTTACAGGTGACACTTTATGTGCAGGGTATAGACCGTAACCGTAACTTAACTTTTTACTGTTAAATGCACCTGTGTCACATAAATAATTACACATTGACACATGGGTTGAGGTAATAGCTAGGAGAATTAGCATAAAAATCTTGCAAATCTGTAAGCAAGCATAACATTTTGCATGAAAATTCAGTTTGATATACACTTTTGATAGAAATCGTTAGCCACTCAAAAATTCAAAATGGCGGCCATTTTCAAGATGGCCGCCATTTCCGATTTAATCTATACAGCCATGTTGGATATATCTTATGCAACTGTGCGTAGAAATTGTGCAGATCTTTCATTGAGCATGACATTTGGTATACACACTTAGTTTGATACACACTTTTGATAAAATAAGTTAGTAAAAAATTCAAGATGGCGTCCAGTTACAAGATGGTCGCCATTTCTGGTCTCAATTTATGTGAACAAGTTAAGCAGCTTACATAATTATGCAAAATAATCTAGAAAATCAGTAAGGAAACATGCAAATTGGTATGAAAACTCAGTTTGATGTGCGTTTTTAATACAACCTTTGAGCCACCCGAAGATAGAAGATGGCGTCGATTTATTTTCAAGGTGGCAGCCGTTTCCGGTCTCAGTTTTGATGCCCAAGGTGGGTTTATCTTAAACAAGTAGTATTTGGGTATTTTAGACATGAGTATTAGTATATGAGAGAATCAACGCTTGTAGAGCTATATATAACATATACATTGTGATAGATTATCCAAAATGGTAAATACATTTTCAAATTGACTGCCATTATCAAGTCAAGTAATGATTTGGTTCCCGTGTCAATTAAACCACATTTGTCTTCTTAATAAAGGTTGATGACTTAAATTCAAAGTCCTTGATTTTTTTTTTATTTACATGATCTCATTGATAAAAGTCGAGATTAGTTTTGACACGTGCAGCTACACAAATCGGTACAGGCAAGACCAAACCTGTAACATTTGCAGCGACCAGAGCAGTCTGTTTTGCAGCCACACTTGGTAAACTCTTTGCAACTTTCTGCAATTGAGTCCAGATCACTTTCCAAAGATTGTTCTGCTTTGTCCAGCCCGATTCAGCAGGATCTGTCACAGTCGTTCTACAATTTTAACTTTGACCCCAGATGTAGCCTGCTTGGTATGCTGCACGATTTATGTGCTGACAAAGGGCTTATCTAGTTGGAGGAATTGCATCATATTGTCTTTGTTTTAGAGCTAACATGTCTAATCTTGCTCCATGAACATCAGCTGCTGAACTGGATCTTTCATACATGGCTATTACAAATCTTCCTAATGCCTCTTTGTCTCTTGGTGTAACCTCAATCGGATATTTGCTTAATTTTGAAAAAAACTTCGCCAATCTCTGAAAGCACATTCCACGTTTGCCATGCAGCTTTTTTACCTTTCCCATGGAACGCTGAAACAGTGTCACACCCTGTAAATGCGTGAAAAAAGGCAATACCATTAGATTTGTTCCCTATTGATTTAGCAATGTCTTGAATAGGGATCCACCTCACATTTGCTCCTTGACCGTATTCAAGCTAAAGTTTCTCCAAGCCTAGATTGCTTAAAGCTGAATATGTTTTAACAGCAATCACTAGAACATCAGTGTCACTAGCCTTAAGGATGATGTTTTATGACCTTGGTTTACTGCGCTCTTTACATGCAAAAACATCATTGTGTCTACTTCCTCGTGATTGCAAGGAAATAGTCCTTCAGGAAGACTGTCTTTGTTGCATACTGCGCTGTCTTCTTTTGATACAATCACAATGTTTTGGGGACGGGACTCAATTATCGTGTCTGCTAGAAACTTAAACAGGTCAGTTTTGTTATCATTGTCCCGTAAGTAACTGCGCCAGTTTTGAGGAAGTTTACCGTTTTGTGTTACTCTGCATTCCCCTTTTCCTCTCTTTAATCTTGCATCTGCTTGTAAACTATCAACCTTGTTAACATCAAAAGCTATGTCTGTCCTGTTATATAGAGAAGCATAACGCTGAACCTTTGGTACTTAATCGAGAGCAGCATAATCCTCAAAGGTCTTGGACAACTTAGGTGGTAATGTATTCACCAACGCCGAACCATCAATAACAATGGCAGTAGCAGTTGGCACGGTCTCTGAGTTGTTCACTGTGGCTTCAAAAAGCGTCGTGAGTGTCGACTTCTGATAACCATATAGGGATCCATTGTCACTTAAAGCAGCGGGAAACAGTTTTGAAAACAGACCACAGTCGTCTTTCAAACTCCTCTGTTTAACCTCCCGGGAAGCAGGCTGTATTTTCTGTTGAAAGAAATTGAGCTTAGACTTCTGTATTGGGGCATAGAATGAATTTATGTCAAAAGTTTCTAATTCGGTCATGAACTTTTTGAACCTTTCTCTACCATTCGGACAGTTGCTCAATTGCACCGGCAGCTGCTATCACCTTTGTGTCCAAAGACAATAAGTTTTTGCTCTCTTCCAGAAATGGATTGCCCATTTCCTTTACTACGTTGTACATGTTCCGTACTTTTTCCAAAAATGCGCTTTGTGTTTTTATTGTTTTCTCTTAGTGCCTTACACTCTCTGTGATATCTTTGTCTTCGAACATTTTCTCAAATTCTGAGACAAGGCGTGAAACCTCTGGTCCAGCAACCATCAACCTTCTTAGCGCGGACGGATCCTCAGTTACACGAACAGCGCCACCATCCCCTCTAATAATTGTTTTGGCTTGCTCATGAGCCTGGTCGATTGCCATTGCTGTGAAAGGCCGTTTCGATCTGAACACAACAAATTTTCATGCATGAAGTTCTCGAGACAACTCAGGGTGCTGTACATCAAACTTAATCATATCCCTGAGATGTATGGGTAGCCAGCGAGCATAATTGATGTTGTTGTTGGCAAAGAAGTAGGGTATCAGTGCGGCCAATACTTGTGTGTAACGTTGGAAATTTTCCTCTCGTACAGATATGATGAAGGACAAAATAGTCAACTCCATTGTCAGCACACCGTGCCAGTAGTTGAACTGGGGACTTTCTTCCGCTCGCTTCTCGCACCATTGTTCAAAACTTAACTTTTCGGACTAGTCGTCGGTCTCACTGCAGTACAGCTTATATGAATCTATAATGAGCTTATACAAAGCACAAGCTGTAACCTGGTGCACTTTTCTGGTTTTCGTCACACTTGACACAGACAGGAATTATTGTGCAGTTCCTGAAGAAGCAATTTCAGCTTCTGTTAGGGCGTCCGTCCATCGATTTGCTTGCAAAAACGTTCCGATAAATTTTAGTGCAGCCATTTTAATGTGAAGTCCTCCAAACATCATTACGATCTTGTCCTCGCCGTATTTGTCAGGCAATCGCCACTGTATTTGTTTAGACAATGCATACAAAGGATGATCTGCAGTGAGAACAACAACCTGACCAGGATTCAGGAATGCTTTCACCTTGTCCATGACATGTCGTATAGAAGACACAGATTGAGCGGATTCTCGAAGCAGTGGCAGTAGAGACCCAATTGTCACTTCAAACGCTAGACCTCGTTATTTAGTTGCATGATGCGCAGACCTGTTGATATTCACATGTTCATCCAGTGTTTCAGTAAGACAAACCTCCTTGAGCCATTCAAATTCACAATGTAAATCGAGTAGTGGGTTGTGAATAGGTTGAACATTGCGATTGCCTGGTTTTGGAGGAGAGATTTTCCCTAAAAGGACTGCAGGGGGGACATTTGTGTACCAATCTGGAAGTTCTGGAACTCTTTTTTTCATTTAGCAGCTCAACAAGAACTTTCGTGCGGGTTTTTGCATACACGGACATGCCCATGAAAATAGGAAAGGGGGGTTCCCGTTCTTTTGTATGTCAGTTCGTAACCAAACTGTCTTTGTTCTTTGAAAAACAGTTATATTGTAGCAGTTGGGCAATTGTTGAATCTGCCTTTGATGCCCCAAACTGCAATTGCAATTTTATATCCACTCCATGCTCAAGCCTACAGACAAATTGCAACAGAACGGGNAGATTTTATTACCGAATATACTGAAAATATGAACTTTTTTCAAGTAATGTAATATACCAGTCGTGATATTTTAATCAATATAAACTAATAATCGTAAAAAATACGGTATTTTAGAACTTTTCTTTTTTCGTCATTCGTGGTTTACAGTCCCTTTAAGTATACTCTATTACAGCAGTGCATAAACAAGACAATCTTTACCGTAAACTTTCGGACGCACTGACCTCAGGCTAAAGCCCTCGGGCTAATACTGCGAAGGTGTCTAAATACGGGACCATTGCAAACTATAGCCGTCTTATCACTTATAATTGACACATAGTGGATTAGGCTAATTTCGCGTATTTTTGTATGACTAGTTTTTTTGTCGTTGTACTAAAGCATAACATATAAAGCTCATGTGTAGTTTACGGTGAATGATCGAATTTTTATTTTAGTTGTGGTTATAAAAAAGGTATATTTTACGCCACTCATGAAAATATGATTTTCTATAACCGCCTATGAAATAAAATTTGAGCATACACCGAAATCAACCAGTATCCTCCGTATCAGACATACAAAGCAAACGAAAATAATTAAAGTTCTCTCCTGTTAAACTGTTTTTGTCTTAATCGTGTTCAACGGAACGCGCGGAATTCCAAAAAATTGAAATACGAGTTACGGCCAAGTAATCATATATTTAAATAGCTGGTCAACACTACTTCCATTTGAATTTGTATCAACACAATATTTACAGTTACACAATCAATGTATTATCTGAATCATTTTAATCCGAATGTTTTCGTAATCGAGTACCAAGTTCGTGACCAGGCGCGGGAGTAGAATGTTTGCTCAGTGTTGACTATCAGACAGTTTCCAACAAATTGCAGAATAGTTGACCATCCCGGGAGCGTTGAGTATTGATGTCGCAATCTTTTGTCATGTGCAAGGGTGTAAAACTGAAAGTGGGCAGCAAAATATCATATTTTTATGCCAAGACTAACAAGCAAAAAAGCAGCAACAACATAACATACATAATAAACTAACATTACAACCACCACCAACAACAATGATAATAATAACAATAATAATTATAACATTATACAAGTATAGTTATTGATGCAAGTATTGTACTTAATATACTAATGCGTGACAACAACTACCACTTTAATGAAACAAGTGTTGTTATTGGGTCTGATACTGCTTATAATACTACACGTAATAGTGCTGCTGATACTGCTTATACTACCACACGTAATATTGCTGCTGATACTGCTTATACTACCACACGTAATATTGCTGCTGATACCTCTAATACTACCACAAGTAATATTGCTGCTGATACTGCTACTACAAGTGGCACTTCTACTCCTACAAGTAGGACTATCACTTATAATACTACACAAAGGATGCTTTAACTGACAAAAGCCTATAAGAGATCGTTGACTTATAAAATTAGAATGACTCTCTATTATCAAGCAGTTACCTCTATATGTTAAAGATTAAAGATACTATTTCATTTAAAATTGACAACTTCTTAAACAATTCTGACGTTGACGAAACAGGCATATCGAACAGATACAATGTATAGTTTATGCATTTTGAGATATAAATCATTTACTATTTGAAGTCTTTAGTGTGCTTAATTATCCATAAGTTGTTCAGTGTTGTTTAGAAACGGATGAAAGCACTATTGATTAAAACGATGTTTATTTACATTTCTTTCTAATGCATTTAATCATGTTTTCATTTGGAGTTTAACTTTGTTCTGACTTTTTTTTTCTATCATATTTCTCATTTTCTATTATATTATATTTTTGAGAAACTGAATTAATATGTTAAAGTGAAATACATTAATATAAAAAAGACATTATTTGCATTGCAATAGGAATCCTAATTTTCCTTGCCATATCCCCTTAAATACAGCAATATTTTTAAGAATTCAAGATTTCACCGAAGAGACGAGACACCAACTATGATGAGTCGCAAATTTAAATGTGATAACAACCAAGAGAAATACAACTATTATTTTTGAGTCCGAATAGTTCGAGATTAAGTGACACGGTTTTCCAGTGTATGTGAACACATATTTGATCACATCTCAATGCTCTTCGGAATCGTAAAAGTCGGAACGACTTCCATAACTGACACCGTAACTATGGATTTGTAAGGATGACGTCACATCACGTGAGCGACACGTGGGAGATATAGGATTGTTTGGCCGTCTGCAGCTCATCACATCGGTGCTTATTAAAAGATGCGATCACAGAGGTGGATCAGTTGTGATAAAACCGATAGGACAAGACGTGGTCGTAAGGACATTGTCTATAGAAACAGTTGTTTGTAAAGCTGAAGTGGACAATACATTTACCGAATACAAAATGGTAAGTTAAAAATACAAAGTTTTATTTTTTTAATTAAATAACGAAATTGTGAATAATAAATATCACAAAAATATTAAACGAGTAATATACATGTGTTGTTCTTATCAAAATTGTTTGTATTAATGACTGCATCGCTATTTACGTTATAAAGACAAATATTATAATTAAGAGTAAGTATATTTTTTCTATTTGTTTAAGACATATTACTATAATGTTTGCACTGTGTACATATATTAAACAAAACATTTCAGCTCCTTATGTATGCCAGCTTTGATTATTTATAGACTCTCATGCATAAGCAGTTCGAAATAGTTCATGAAAAATCTATTATTGAAGTAATTGAAAGCAACAAATATAGTGTCGATTTGTTTAACTTGAGAAACAACCAACTTCTTATTTGGACAACAAATGTATAACTTGTATCTAACTTCCAACATGCCGGATACAATATCATGTTTTAAAACACCCAATTGAAAAAGTGGAGTTGATTTTTGTAATTTTAATGTTGATAATTCCTCTGCGACAAAAGATTATTGCGAAACCTGAGCTTATTGTGATTTTATTAGTCTAGATAGAGAACTTGTGACATGTTACATCAGAGTGTTGAGATATTAATGGGTTTTAACGAGTGAATACAAATGATGGAAATTACGTATGATGAACACGCATTTTAAATTACATTTGGTAATTCAAGTGCTTCATTCGTTCACGACGAGCACTCGAAACGAAATACTTTTTTTCTAAAAACAAACTCACATCTAAGTCACTTATGGTACTAAATGTGTTATTATTTTACGGTATATAGGAACAACAGAAGAAGGGTCGGTTTTGCTATTCAACACATTCTAGTCTGTTTTATGTAGATATAACAATACGTTTTTTTTTTAATGTACTTCCAAATATGATTTCGCAAATTCGCCATTTTATTGAAATCGATATTTTTGTATCGTTATAAATGAATACAACACCTCCAGTTATCATTTCGGAAAGTTTTCCTTCATCATGTTATATTCGTTCTCCGTTTAAACTTATTTAATCTTGCTCATGGATTTGTAACCGTATCACTCAATCTAAATTGGTCATCAAATTTATGGAAAATATCTTACTCCTATAGCTGACTTTTCCTCACCATAAACACAGATTTCAGTATTAATTGTTTCCCAGTAGACAATATCAGAAGGAAAAGAGATTTGATCTTATGGATCTGATGGATCTAATATGCCACCACTTTCTCGAATTAAATGTTATAATTCAAACGTATACGCCACATGGCGGTTTTGGCCGTAGAATTTTATATTAGACAACTTTTAAAACGTAAAATGTTATAACTCTGAGCACAACCATTGCTCATAAATTATTATGTTACATTGTTTTGCATCTTGTACTATTTAAACGATTAACATCAATCAAATATTTGATATAAATTGTTTATCGTACGTACTACTGTCATCTTTTTGTTCCATGTTTGTCTTAATTTAAATTAATTTGATTTTTATATAACCGATCATGTAAACCCATGTTTGTTGCAATTAATAAGTTATAACAGTGTGTATGCACTGTTTTACATGTAAAAGTCATCCAGGGTTTATTCTGAAGCCCTTCAATATAAACTTCGCTCCCTTTTAGAATAAAGGGTGTTCTTTTCACAATTGCTAGTTTCTGTGTTCGTCGATGCAAACGTCACTCCAGATTTGAAGTTTGAACGTTATCAAAGTACTTCGCATCTGTATACATTAATATAAGAAACGTTTAACGCAGAGAAATACGAATGAGTAGCATATCATTAAAATCTTGTATCGGGAAAGTTACGCATTGCCAATAAAGCTCATCTAAATACGATTTATAGATAACTCTCTAAACATGTAGAATATAATTTTCTATTATTTTTGTCTTTTGCAGAATAAATGTGTACACATATTCACCCTGGTCCAGCTGCTGTTGTTTGTGATAAGCGGCTGCCTATCATACCCTTCCATTGAAATCCGGGAGAGTTACAACAAACAGGCCAAGTCTATCCGACTAGCAAACTGCCAATTTGATGATGTACTACACACAAACTGCTATTCATGTGCGAGACTTTACGACAGCCACGCCCTCTATAAAGACTGCTGCCAGGGCGTAGGCACCATTTTAGCGGAAATATGCGCGACTGGATTATGACAACTTCTGAGCCAACCCACAGGCTTTCGGATGGATGTCTGTATAAACTGAACCCTGACGCTTCGGGGCATCATTATGTTTAGGAACCTCTGGACATGTAATCAATTGTAGAATTTCAATTTAGAATCTCAAAACTTTTATTATATTTTTATTTACAACATCATTGGCAAAGTGCGTTGTTCAGGTGTGTTCATTTGTGACTATAAATAGTTCAGTTAAATATAATTTGTCCTCAGCACAAACGGAAAAAAAAAAACTTTTTGTTTTTTATTTCATGACAACCGTGATAGTTCAAAATTTCATCAATTTCAAAACACTATTGTTCTATTAATTATAGTATTATGTATGTGTTATTTCGTTTTTAGAAGATTACCCTATATAACAAATGTCTACGTGCCATAAAGTAAGGAACATTTTGGTTGAATAATATATTAAAATGCGCTAATGAAAAATTTACATAGAGAACCAAATTTAAGGTGCCTTATTTAGTAAATGTTATTAACACATCTATAGAGAAACATAAGATGACTTTATCAAAGTATTTTTTTTTGCATGACTAGTAAAGATGCATTGTATTTATTTCTGTTGTTTATGCGATGTGCTTGATGTGTTTGCGTCTAGAATGTTATTTTTGTAATATAAAAATGCTAACACATTTTGCGATGATTTCGTTTATTTGTCACCGAAATATTTCCGTCAATAAATGAATCGACATAAACGTAGACCTATCATTAAGAAGAATATCAACTATAGTTGGCACAGTATGTATAAGTCTTTTATTTTAAGCGGTATATGATACTCGCTCTGGAAAAAAAACAGGCCGTGCGTCTAAGTGTCGTCCAAGATTAGGCTGTGACGTACTTTATCGTGTTTTTCGTTTAAAGGAAGTATCTTCTTAGCGAAACTCCAGTTTATGCCGAAAGTTTCGTCGCTGATTTGTCTGTGCGGACAGCACATTCTTATCTGGGACGACACTGTACACACATTCATTAAACCCCCTTTTCCCAGAGCGAGGCTCAATTACAGTGTATACGATATGTAGCCATATATCAAAGATAATCGCATGCTATTTACTCAAAACTATTGAGAACTGTTTTAACATATACATTCTTCCATATAACTTTCATCCGAAATCGCTATCGGAACGTGTTTAAATAAATTTGACAATATACATTTCACAGTTTTAAAATTTAGAAAGGAACCAAATGTATTACTCCCCAATGTTAATGAGTGGATTTTATCTTGCACGTGACAATAATGCAGTCACTCACACAAATGAGTGCAGCATATCGCAATTATGAAGAAGAAGAAAACCCGACTGAGGGTCTTATTGCATTATAGTGACCAGGCAGCCACAACGCGTACATAGACCGAACCGACGACTTTGAGATGCATGGTTTTTCACTATTATGTCATTCGGTCAAAGTGGCGTTTTCCATTCCTTAATAGTATGAGCCGCGTTGTGCGACCAGCGTATCTTCAAATCAGCTTGCGCATTCGCGCATTCTGGTCAGGAGTTTCCCTATCTGCTGACTCCGCAAAATCTTCCGTGACTTTAAAACGGATATGGTAGCTTCTGACGAGACTTTACGAATGTGCTGGCTGGTCTGGAGCTAGGCTGCTATAAGACCAATTGACATCTTGCCAACTGTCAATCAAATCCTTATCTAAATATCGATCGACCAATCAGCCATCGATTAATCGGGCGCTTCAGTTACCAACGAGCTGTCCGCCATTTTCTAGACACGCTGAATCTAGATATTCACATTTTTTTAACGAGTTTCGTTTGTATTCCTCTTAAAAAACGTAGATTAAATATAATTAAACGGTGTCAATTTGGATTGTGTAACTCGGACAATCGATATCAAAAAAGATTAGTTGGTGACATTGCATTTATACCGTTTCCAAAGCCGGAAAAGGATTTCGAGAAGTGTAAGAGATGGATAAATTTATGCGGTCGTCCCCACGAACAACTGAACGTCAACACTGTCGACGACAATTACCATATAATTATAATAATAGTAATAATAATAATAATAATAATAATAATAATAATAATAATAATAATAATAATAATTATTATTATCGAATATATTAGCAGATTTAAATAGTTTATGTTACCGATCTGATCTTCACATGAAAGTTCGTGTTTTTTTAAATAGTTTTATCAGTTATTAGGTGATTAATAGAAGCAAGGTTCATCTGCGCTATTTTAAGGGTAATACAACTCAGCATGAATCCTAATTCATGCTAAGTTGTATTACCCTTAAAGTAATGCACTTGATTGCCATTATACATGTTATTAGACGTAACTACGAAGTCACGTGACGCGTGATTACTTATCTGAATAACGGTATCTACATGTGCAGACATGTGTTGTCACCAATTAACGCCTTTAATCCACACTTTAAGATCGAATGCCTAGTTCTCATTTTTTTCAACGAGTTTCGTTTTTTTTGTTCGAAAAAAACGGGAATGAAATATGGTAAATCGGTGTAAATTGGGTTTATGTAACTCGGACAATCGGTATCCAGAAAGATAAGTTAGATGAATTAATTTATACCATATCCGACGCGGAAATGTGGTCTTGACAAGTGCGAGTGGAAGCTTAAATGTGTAGAATTACCGAAATCCCCCTTATAGAACATTAATTTATTTCAAAAATATATTAGCAATATTAAGTATGAATTAAATAATAGGGAATATTATTACCCACGTTGCGTAACTTAATGACATCCCGTTATACATCGTGTTTTTTGTGTCAGAAACAAATGGAAACAATTTTATGTTACTATTTTAATAAAAACTATCGAAAAATGCAATCGTATAAGAGTTATATATTACTGATATCTCCAATAAACGCGGGAACTTGGGGGAAGTCGGTACCTGCCCGAGCGTCTGATACTGGTAGATTTATTACGTAGCCTGACCGAAATCCCATTCAAAGAACGCTTATTTATATCAGACAATGACCAAACTGATTTTGTTGTTTTGCACTTTCAATTGTAGTGAATGATAAATGTCCCATAAGCAATGTTTAATATTATAAATAAAGCTTGTTTACGTAATAATATGTGGGATTTAGGTACCCAATCGGCGTGAGAAAGCGCGTAAAACGTACCCGAAATCCCAGTTATAAAGCGCTATTTCGTGTCAAATACACGGGAGTGGGGGGGGGGGATTATTCGTTAATATTTTCGTAAATGACATGGGTAAATACCAGCGTAGAAGTGTTAATGTATTGCTAATACCACCATTTCACGCAGTAACAGGTTAGACTTCGTTAAGCGCGAAAGCGTTTGAAACCGTGTTTAACGTACCGCCAAATACCCGTTATAAATAGCTAATGTTCTTTATAAACTAATATTTTTTTTTGCATTTGCATAATCAATTAGTGGCACAAAATCACAAACCCCTTTTACCAGTGTTATAGGGGGTGAAAAAGTCCATACAAATCTTCCGAAATATCGAGTAAATTATATGCAATCTATAGGCAAAGAAGGCACTTTGGTGTTCAATTGTCTAGGTTTTCTGATCGCTTAGCCACGTGACTTAAGTGGGCGGAGCGATCATCGTCCAGGCGAGATGTCAATTTATGATAGAAGCGGCTTATATTTTAAAGAACATGTTCGCCTCGTGTATGTGTCTCAACCCGTATACACACTCGACAGCGCAAACTTGTATTTAAATACTGAACTAAGAAATAATCCAAAAAATCTTCACACTTTGGCAGTCCGCTGTTTCCACTTTAGTTGTCAGATTATACCAAGAACGGCAATAGCACATACCTTGTGATTTATTTTACATTAATAATAAGACTTTAATTGAAAGTTCATTTTCTGTACAAATATTGGAAACTTGAAAACAAAAAATAAATACATTAACATTGATTAAATGATTACACGATATGAAGCGAAAAGGTTCCAAATGTTTTGATAAAGTTCAATAATTGGACTTAATTAGTACACATTTTCATAATGGAATTCGCACCTATCAATGTCCGCTGTATAGCTTATCATTTATTTCATACCCCTCTAGAAAGTCAATAAAGAGTCCATAACTCATTGTGAAGCTGAATTCGGTAGTTTAATGGTTAAGTAATACTAAAATAATCTTTTCTTTACATTGTAAAATTGTCAGAAACAAATCAACAAACTTTGTCTGATACGAAGAAATATTTATATAGAAGTATTGCTATGTTATTGTTTTATGCTTTCGATAGAAGAAATGCGTTCTGAATAGCAGTTTATTACCAATAGCTGTACCATTACATATGTAAGTTTGTCTATATGTATATTGAAATGTGTCTTTGCGATGTTAGTTGTACTTGCAAAGGCCGGAAGCCACAAAGCATTTCACATTGAATCCAATATATATACAAAACAACGAAAAATTGGGGTCACATGTTTTCGCGTTTAATCTATTTATCAGATTACAGGAATTGGTCAAGGGTTCAATAAAATATTCCATCATAAATGACGAGTAACACGTTTTCATGTGTCTGTACGGGCCTTAGGGCTCAAAGTGAGGCTTTTTATTTTTTAAAGATCCGTAAATGCTCAAAATCAACGAATCCTTCGCAAAATAAAGTTAACTCATAAAAAAATCAACGCTCCTTATAGCAATAGCGAAACTTTGGTCTGGTAGCATTGAACTAACGAGATACAAATTGCTCATTTTAATTTGTTTGTTGGACAATATATTCCATTTGAATTTACCGCGACGATACCCAAACATTTACGAGCGAACGCGATATTGGCTTCGGGCAGCATGACGTAGTGGCCCGTTATCTATTGGAGTTTAAAAAGTACGTCACTTGTATTTATTTATATCTCGTTTACATTTCAAAGATCATTGTTTCGAGTTCAATGATACGATTATCTTTCATAAGTTTATAAGTTCAAACAGCGTTTACTGTATTGCTTTGTATATGACATTGAAATGGTGTATATGCAATCGCGTGTACATGACTGTTAAAGAACTGCGCAATATAATTCTTATAGTACCACGTGATAAAAAATAAAAATAGCTTGCATAAATTAGATAATTCACGCAAACCGAATGAATCCGATCCTGACTCGAGATCATCCGTAAAACGAAACAAGATGACATCGTGAAACGATTTGTAGATGCAAAGAAGCTGCAGAATGTTTGTATTTTAACGTTTTACGTGTTACTTGTTTAAGGGTCTTCCTATTGTAATTAACCTTTGTATGGTACGTTTTGTTGTTTTTATAGTTTTTATATAGCATAATAGTATTGGGCAGTGTTTATGGATCTGTATTATCCCCCCCCCCCCCCCCC
>VMBQ01000954.1:62881-162446 GCA_007657795.1 Dreissena rostriformis | reverse complement strand
CGAAGAATAAAATCATGATTGCTGGTAAGATTTTTTTTTTTTTTTTTTTTAATGCCTTAGTTATCATATAAAAGCATATTATGGATGCATTCTGCAATGATGTAAATTTTATGGATACAAAATTGATAAAAACACAATGCCTTGCTGTTTATTATAGAATTTATATCCCGTTTATCCAATTAAACTTTTATACAAAGCGCTCTTTTAACAATTTGGACATGAGTTTCCCAGATCATTAAAGTGCAGAGTCTTCGCTACATTACAAATTTAAAATAGACATGAAATTGAAGAAACTAGCAAAACTTGATCTCAGGGGCCGGCGAGTTGTTAACAAAATTTATAATAAACAGCAGCGCGAGTATCACCAATCATGTTCACTGGTGTAGTTTACAAATAAGAAGTGCAACATATAATGCTTGTAAAAACGTGGATAAACTAACCGTCATAGTTAAAGCATCCGAATTCATCGCACAGGAGTTGCAACCGCCTATATTTTTTCACTTGCATTCGAAAAGTATTTGCACAGTATTTCCATCACATTGTAGGTTAAAGTGAACTCAATCAACGCAAAATAATAATAACACCATTAACACAATATCACGTTTTATGAAACAAGATATAGCAATCGAATTAGACATACGAGGTCTAAAGTTACAATTATCAAATTCTTTAAGTCACAGTATATTTTTAGAGGGTTTTCCCAAAATATTCGTTCGTTCGGTATAAGTATTTTTAATAGTATACTGTCAAGCATAATTTTTCAGGACTATTACTATTTGTTGCTAAATTGGTGACGTAAATGCTCTTGAGCTTCTCATTAAATTAAAATATCTTTTGTACATAAGCAAAGTATAAAAGCCGTTTCATAACAGAGCAAACATGAACCTTCCATTAGTGGTACACAATTTCTGGCCCTTAAGAAAACAGCTACTTCTATAGCATAGTGTTGTTTTAATGAACTAACTCACATAGAAGAGTGTTATCAAGAAAGAGATGCACGGAGCAATCCATATTATTTTCCGAGAAAAATATACATTATATCAAATTATTAGTTATACTGNTAATAATAATAATAATAATAATAATAATAATAATAATAATAATAATAATAATAATAATAATAATAATAATAATAATTATCGAATATATTAGCAGATTTAAATAGTTTATGTTACCGATCTGATCTTCACATGAAAGTTCGTGTTTTTTTAAATAGTTTTATCAGTTATTAGGTGATTAATAGAAGCAAGGTTCATCTGCGCTATTTTAAGGGTAATACAACTCAGCATGAATCCTAATTCATGCTAAGTTTTATTACCCTTAAAGTAATGCACTTGATTGCCAATATACATGTTGTTAGACGTAACTACGAAGTCACCTGACGCGTGATTACTTATAACACGTCAACTGGGATAGTTCAAAGATCATGATATATGAGAATAAAGAAAAACTTTATACCGGCACACGACAACGTCAAATAAGCATAAACTGTGATTTTCCTGAGATTTATTCTGAGTTTATTTGACCGACCAATCAGCAGAATTATTAAAAAGAACCTTTAGTCATCCTGACGAATGAATATTTACTTTTACAAGGCAAATCCATATGTCAGAATGGCGTACGTACATTATATGAGAACTCGATATATCAAGGTGTCTTACAGCCACAAGGTTAAGCGTTTTGAATGGAAATACTGTATTCAGTTATTCCATGTCTTATCGAGTTTCATAGATACCGTTTCTCATTTCTGCATAAGTTCCCATTAATAGACTACGAGTACTACCCTTATGATCGTTTTTTTTCCATGAATAATTGAGTTCTGTCTAAGTATTAAGACTTTAGATGTGTCTATTGCTATAACGCATGACCTTTTGGGCCACAATCCTTACAGTAATCTGATATAAACATCTCAAACCGTACTTTTTTAAGAGTCATATCGACTGTTTAAAACAACGCTAATTTTAAGATCGGCAATAGCAATTGTATTTTTATTTTTTATTTTTTTTTGGGTGGGGGTGGGGGGGGGGAGGGTTAAATATATATAGACAATCAGTGTTAGAAATATAGTGTTGACATCTTTACAGAAATGTCTTTAAGTTTTACCATTTGCAACATCATTTTTGTAACATCCAACAACCATGAATTGCAGCACCATGCTTTTAGAGTCTAGAAAATATATCAAAACGAGAGTGACATGATATGAATATACATATTAACCTATTTGAATACCAGCAAACTGCACCTTCAATAATGATTTGGAAACGTTTCAATCATCGTCGTACTATTACGATGTATGCGTTTGTTTTTGTTTCTTTGCATAATTGTTTAAAATGCATGATATTCAAATGAGACCTACGTTTCTTTACAAACAGGCAAGCATTCAACACAAATATTGAGCAGTTATGCTTAACAAACAAAATGCGTAACCACGAAATTCAGAGGGACAATTGTAAACGACGAATTTGTTTATATATTTTTATCCACCATAGGTATAAACATGTATCTTTACCACTGAGGGAACGAGATAGAAAGAAATGAGTGCAAAACTAAATAAAAGAGGAGTGCAATAAAAAAAGAAGCAATGCGGTAAATAAAGGAGGGATCATTGAATAAAATAGGAGAAACTTGTCTATGTCGTTCCCTCGAGTTAATATGTCGTGGGAACGAGATAGAAAAAAGAGGAGTGCATAGAGGTGACGTACACTCCTTTTTTTTAATGCACTCCTCTGTTTTCTATCTCGTTCCTACGACATACTAACGCGAGGGAACGACTTACTTACTCGTGGAAACGAGTTAGCTATGTAATGGAAACGGCTTACTACGTCGAGAGAACGAGATAGAGGAAAGAGGAGTGCAACACTAAATAAAAGAGGAGTGCATTTAACAAAACGAGGAGAGAATTGTAGCTTTATCTATGGAACGACTTAGATAACTCGTTCCCACGAGTTAGTCAGCGAATCAAATTGTTTTTTATATAAATTTAACGTTTACCCATGATCATCTTTGCCGACAGAAACGAGTTGATCGTAAGGTATTTTTAGTTGTGCACTCATCCTTTTTCTATCTCGTTCCCTCGAATAAGTTAGTCGTTTCCAGGACATAGCTAACTCGTTCCCACGAGTTAGTAAGGATATATATATTGTTCAAGGATGACCTAAGTGAAATTGATATTTTCGATAGCTTCTTACATATAACACTTACTTACATTACGTTAGTGATATTTGCGACATTGGGTAGCATAAAACAATTAATGTTTTTTCTTTGCAGAAATATCCAATATATTTTCTTTTATTTTCTGTCAACAGCTTCGAACATATATTTTACTTTGTACCTTTTTGTGACATTGTGGTTAAACAATTAACTGACTAATCTTAATATAGCTTCGGTAGTGTGCACTTATATCGTGTTATACTCTACAAAATACCATGGCACCTGCTTGGTATATTGTGGTCACTAAGATCGTTCCGCGAACAGCTCCTATCAAGGTTATGCGAATTCAATTTGAGACTTTGTGAATGGCAAGATTCAGTGTAATCTTATTCAGCTTTTGAACAGTTACCGGTTATTACCACGATATTGGTGCGTATTATTTTATTTCAATCTTTACGCCACAAGTGACCATGTCTGGTTAATCCCCTAGGCAGTTATGTATCATGAATGTGAACACCACGGAAATCCGTTTGTTTTTAGCGTTAACTGTGTGAACTAATGTGCATATTATGTGCAGTTCATACATACTGACATTATGACAATTTAAATAAAAAACATGTCAGTACTGTTTTTCAAGTATACATGAAGATGATACAATCAACATATTTTTCAATATAAAAAAAAATGGTTAAGGATTGCCACGGTTGCAATAAACCCGATATAATTAATTTGGATGGTGGACCAAATTGACAAATGTTATAAGTATTCCAGTTTTACGTTTGTTTTAATCACAATTTTAATGAGAATTTGTTACATTAATCTTATTGTCGTATGTTTTACGATTCATTTATGATTTAAACATACATGTATATTTAATCCCCATTCGTCAAAATATGTTATCTTTCAGTTCTTGAATGCACGAATAATAATTATTTAGTGACGTGTTATTCGACAATTAAACATTTCATATTACACTGCAATCACATGACAAAAACGCGGTTGGTTGTATGCAGCACATTGATATAAAGTGATTTTTAATGATTGGAATCGAGTTAGTTTTGTGTATAATGCATAATACAATAGCACTTTCTTAAAATTGTAAAAGCACCATATGAATCGATTGCGCAATTGGCATGGTATATGATGTCGCAGAAAACGCATATTGTAATAAGAATGTGATATTACATTTCCGAACGTGCATATGTGTACATGATTTAATTGAGATTGTTACATAAAGAACACCCATATCCCATTAAAAGCGAAACAAAATGTTTCATCGGAAAAAAACATCAAATAAAATGTATTAAAACCTTTACAGACACGGAATCAAACACGCTAAATCTATAACACTATATTGTGCTTAAACCATAAATTCATTTTCTTAGAGTTAGAGTCATGATCGTTTTGTGTGCCAGCTTTGGGACGTCCTAGAATATAAACTGATGACCACACCTTATGTTCGTCATTGAGAAGAAACCCATTATCTAATTGCAACCTTCCCAAGTCCGGAAAATCGTCATACTAAAACGTTATGTAGGTGTTAATCAGTACAACAAGTCTCGAGCAATCCTCGTCAGAATTTCACAACACTTGCCGTTTGCGTGCTCAACGGTACACGAGTTTCGCGCTAATATGTTAAGCATCTTCGTTAAACCGCGATTAATAGTGATTAATGGGAGACTTCGTTTAAAATGTTACTATTGTTCTGTTTGCTATTCAATCGAAACGTCGATTTAAACACTCGACACTCCGTGCGGGACACTGCGTTACTTGGGTACCGGTGTTTCATAATATTAGCTTACGGCGCTAGATTGTTTCTGAAATGGACTAATGTTTGTCCAGAGTTGTATGCCATTGTAAGTTACATTTCGGAAGGTGTAATATGTTGCCAAGGCACTTAAAGCTGCTCTGGTACATTAGGTGTCCAAATGGATGCTGATATTTGTTTTGCATTTTACGCATCACATGTATTTTTTTCCACAAATGACTGGACTAGTTTAGAAAATAAATATCATTTCTTAACGTGCTATTTGAAATTGAGAAATTGCGATCGTACGTTTCACGTTGCAATGAGGATCATCTTGTTTTAGCAGTTCCGGAGTAAACGTCATTTGTTTAATACAACTGTCAATTTCTTATTAACAAGTAAACCATTAACGTCTGAATGCATACACACGTGCTTGATATGTCTGCAACCATGACTTGTTAAATATGGTACACACGTAATCACACAATTAATTTTTAGGGACCTTTAGGTTGGATTACTCTCATTCCATTTCCCAAAGGGTTCCATTATAAAACTGCCATACTTCAAAGCATTTTTCTTGTTTTTCCTATACATCAAAATTGGCAAGACCGGTTTAATTTTAAAGATAAATCTGTCCTCTTTCAATAAATGCAGTCCAAAATATATGGTCTCGCAACTTCTAGTAAAATTCGCCCCAAAAAAGCACCATCGGAAAATAGAGTTTCGGAAGTGAAATTTCGACAAAAGCCCCGTTCTGCGATAAATGCACCCCAAACGTTCATCTTTCAACGTAATCTCCAATGAAATGCACCAAAATAGTGCATATACATATAGGATGAAGGAAATAAACACAAAAAGCATGGGTGCGATCGCTTAATTGCTTTCAAACCCGAAGAGAAAACGAACTCTTTAGAAATAGGCACTGCTTTCGGGTAATCTAACCTTTTAAAGGGACTTGTTCACATATTGTCGAAATGACACTATTTCAACTACATGCCACAGATTTAAAGATAAGATACAACTAGTCTTCAGGGAGCAAAATCGCGATAATTTCGTAGTCACATACTGAAATAACATTTTCTTAAATGACCTATCATCATCTGAAATTGCAAAATAAATAATCAAAACAAACGTGAAACGATTGAATAATAAAGTGTTGTCTGCTGTTTTCGTTAAATTCTGTGAAAACATTAGGGATCTCTAATATAAAGTATTAAATACATGGCACATTGGCTAACTGTTTTTCTTTTATTGATATTATGTAAATATGTTCTTTTTATTTTCTCGCTGGAGCGATTCCGATCTTCATATCTATAAATCTAGGGTATTTAAAAACAAACTTCAACACACGTATAAATGTGTGAGCAACTCCTTTTATTTAACCAGTTTGAAGGTTGTGTGTAATAATTACTTCTCTAAAATGGATTTGTTAAACATGATTGTATAACATATATCCAGCCGGTTTATATTTGATCCTTTGTCGGTTATATGGCATTTTCATTCAAAATATTGATATTTTAAATATATTTTGTGATATTTTTACTTGTATGTGTTTACTAAGAGGAATGTTTTTGCAAACAACCAGGGCATAGATTTATTAATTTCGAAAATAAATTCAGTGAAGATGTATATATTTTTAACTATATAAATAATATTGCAGCGCACCGACTGCCTTCTTAAAAAAATGGCTACTTTAACTGTACAAATACTCCCTGTTAACTATTCATGCTTATAAAATTTAAAACATTTCACTTGTACTGACAATGAACCTGATGGTCATATGATAGTTTAAAATATGTCACTAATACACATGCAAGAAAATTCAAAGATAATGTACACGTCCCTCGTTAAAGAAGGAAGTATGTTGATTAATCGTCATAAAACTACCAATACCTTTGCGAAACCATACATGTACGCGTATATGTGACGCATAGCGCATAAGAAAATCTTCCAATGACCTTACTCGAGTTAATTCTTTGCAGTTTGAGAACATGAATTACGAATATGTCTTAGCAAAAGAAACGATTCCTGTCATCGTTGACAAACCTGTGTAAACACAATTAAAAAATGTAAGGTCTATGAACATGCTAGTTCGTCTTAAAGATATACTTATATATTATAAATATATAGTTTGCAGGTGGCACTTTGTGTATAGGGTATAAATCTTAACTGGAACTCAAATTTTTACTCTTAAATTCACCTTTACAAATTGACACACGAGTTGAGGTAACCTTGTTTAAATAACAATACATAAGTACATCTAGGGCATTTGTATTTGTCACAGATGTAAATTAGTGAAAAAGCCAGTGTTCACTGAGTTCCGAATAAAAAAAAATGTAGTCAAGTTGCGCCACTCGTGAACATATTATTTACTATGATCACTTGTGAAATTAAATTGATATTTCACCGAATCCAACAAATATCCTCTATATATCGTATACTATAGCAACATATATCTCTTTACATAACATAGTTATTGCTATGTATCTTATGACAAACATGTACTTTAAACGGTGAAGCAATTAAAATCCATTTAGTATACACATGAGTAGTTATTTTATGCCGACGTAATATTGTTCAATAATAAAATAACTAAACTTAAGTGTTCTCTATTACAGCAGTTCTTACACAGGACAATCCTAACCGTACAGGCAAACCCTTGGAGGCACTGACCTCGGGCTCAAGCCCTCGGGCCAATACTCGCAAACCATAGCCGTGTTTTAACCTATAATAAGCACATATTCTTACAAGCTTTTTTCTCGTTTTGTTGTATGACTTATTTTTTTTTATTGTACTAAAGCATACAATTAAAAGCGTATGTGTTTTTGATTTTCGGTGAAAGCTCGAATTTTTATTTCACTTGTGGTTATAATAAGGTTTTTGTTACGCCACTCATAAAACTATTGTTTTCTATAACCATTCATGAAATAAAAATTCGAACATAGACCAAAATCAACAAATATCCTCCGTATCAGACAAACAAAGCAAACGAAAATAATAAAAGTTCTTCCCTGTAAAACTGTATTCGTCCTTATCGTGATCAGCGGAACGCGCGGAATTCCAAACATTTGAGACACGCCTTACGGCCAAGTAATCATATATTTAAATAGCAGGTCAAGACTACGTCCACTTGAATTGGTATCAACAAAATATTTACTGGTTACATAATCAATACATTATTAGAATCATTTAAATCCAACCTATAGCGTCATCGAGTAACAATTTCGTGACCAGACGCGGGAGTAGAATGTTTGCTCGGTGTTAACTATTAGAAAGATTCCAAGAAATTGCAGAATTATTGACACTCACGAGAGCGTTGAGAGCTGTTTCGCAATCTCTTGTCATGTGCAAGGGTGTGAAACTGAAAGTGGGCAGCAACATGTAATATTGTTATACCAAGACCAGCATGCAAAAACGCAGCAACAACATCACAAACATCATAATCAACATTACCACCACAACCAACAACAACGATAGTAATAAGAATTATAATTATAATACTATACAAGTATAGTTATTGCTTCAACTATTTATAAATTAACTGTTATAAATCTACTAATGCTTATTTAACAACAACTAACACTTTCATCAAACATATGTTGTCATTGGGTCTGTTACTGCTAATACTACCACAAGTATTATTGCTGCTGATACCGCTACTACTAGTGCCTCTTCTACTCATACAAGTTCGATTATCACTTATCCTTCTATACAAATTATGCTTTAACTGACAATAGTCTATAAGAGACCGTTGCCTTATTAATTATAATGACTGTCTATTATCACGCAGTTACCTCCTCATGTTAAAGATTAAAGAAACTATGTCATTTTAAATTCTTAATTTTACTAAACAGGCATATCAAACTATTTAGAAACGCATGAAAGCGCTATTGGTTAAAACGGTGTTAACTGTCATTTCTTTCTTAGGCTCCTTAATCATGAGATCGATATCCTCATTGGGTGTTATTTTTGTACGGACCTACTGTTCATTTTGTTCTATCATAATTCTCATTTTCTATTGTATTATCTTTTTGAGAAACGTAATGAAAATGTTTTAGTGAAATGCATTCATGTAAAAAAGACATAATTTGCATTGCAGTAGAAATCCAGGTTTTCTTTGCCAAAGTCCTTTAAATAAAACAAGAGTTCAACGAATAGAATGTTTCACCAAAGAGACGAGGCCCCCAACTATGATAAGTCGTATATTTAAATTTAATAACAGCCAAGTGAAATACAACCATTTACTTTGTAAACAAAAATGTTATTGAGTACGAATAGTTTGTGATTAAGTGACACGGTTTTCAAGTGTATGTGAACAAAAATGTTATTACATATCAACGCTCTTCTGATTCCTTAAAGTCGAAACGGCTTTAATGACTGACCACGCAACTATGGATTTGTAGCGATGACGTCACATCACGTGACCGTTGCGTGAGAGATATAGGATTGATTTGCCCTCTGTAGCTCATCGCATCGGTGCATATAAATGACACTAACACAGACGTGGCTCAGTTGTGTATAAAAAACGATAGGGAAAGACCGAAACAAGTCAACTCGTACCTAAGTCAACACGTACCTTCGGTCAACTCGTATCCGATTTGGTTAACTCGTACCCGATTTTTGGTCAACACGTACCCCCACTAGTCAATTCCTTATGTATGCCATCGTTGATTTATAGGCTGTCATTCATAAGAAGATTACAATATTTAATGAAAAATGTATTATTGAAGTAATTGGAAGCAATATAAAGAAGTGAAACTCCAGAAGCTGCAGCAGTATTGCATTGCTATTACACACCTTAGCGGTCCTTTATTTATATCAAGGAACCAATTGCCAAAACGGTACAGTACGACACAAAAAGGAAACAACATATACACATAGTAGCATAAAGCTGGGGTCACCGCCTTGGAACGCTCAATGCTAAGCACTGGGGGTTTACACCGGCTATAGAGCGCTCAACCTCACACTTGGCACAATTGGAAGCAAAACATGTAGTGTCCATTATTTTCTTATTTGAGAAACAACTTACTTCTAATTGTGACACCAACTGCATAACCTATATAACACGTCCAATATTCCGTGTACAGTATCAGTTTTAAAACAATACACTCTTATTCCAGATAGCAAAGTGGAGATTGTTTTTGTAATTATTATTTTGATTATTCCTCTGCGATTTTTTTTTAAATTGCGAAGCCTGAGTTTATTGTCATTTTATTAATCCAGAATGAGAACTTGCGACATGTAACATCAATCAGATTGTTAAGATATTAACGGGATTTAACGAGTGAATAAAGATGATGGAAATTACTTACGCTGAAAACGCATTAACAATTACATTTGGTTATTCAAGTGCCTCATTTTTTCACGACAAGCTCTCGATACAAACGAATTGTTCCTACACAATTATCTCAAATCGAAGTCGCGTATGATATTAAATGTGTTTTTATTTTACGGTGTATAAGTAGAACACAAGAAGAGCCGGTTTTGCTTTTCCAAACAGTCTGATCTGTTTTATGTAGATATAACAAAACGCTTAGTTTGTTTATGTATTTCTTAATTCGATTTCGCCACTCGTCGTTTTATTGAAATCGGTATTTAAAATCATTATAAATGAATACAAAACCTTCTGTTTTCATTTCGGAAAGTTTTTCTTTATCAAGAATTATTATGTTATATTCGTCCTCCGATTAAACTTATTTAATCTTGCTCATGTATTTGTATTCTAACCACTCAATCTAAATTGGCCAGACAATTTATGGAGAACATCTTACTCATATAGCTGACTTTTCCTCACCATAAACACAGATTTCAGTATAAATTGTTTCCCAGTGGGCATAATCAGAAGAAAAAGAGGTTTGATCTTATGGATCTAATATGTCACCACTTTCGTGAATTAAATGTTATAAACCAAACGGATACGCCACACGGGACTTTTGGACGTCAGACAACTTGTAAAACGTAAAATGTAATAACCACCAGCACTACCATTGTTCATAAATTATTATGTAACATTGCTTTGCACCTTGTACTATTTAAACGATTAACATCAATCAAATATTTGATACAAATTGTTTATCGTACGTAATACTGTCATCTTTTTGTTCCGTGTTTGTCTTAATTTAAATTATTTTGATTTTTATATAACCGATCATGTAAACCCATGTTTGTTGAAATTAATAAGTTTTAACAATGTGTATGTTCTGTATTACATGTAAAATTAATCCAGGATTTATTGTGAAGCCTTTCAATATAAACTTCGCTCCCTTTTAGAATAAACGGTGTTCTTTTCACAATTGCTAGTTTTTGTGTTCGTCGATGCAAACGTAACTACAAATTTGAAGTTTAAACTTTATCAAAGTACTTCGCATCTGTATACATTAACATATGAAACTTTTAACGCAGAAAAATACGAATGAGAAGCCCTATCATTAAAATCATGTATCGGGAAAGTTACGCATTGCCAATAAAGCTCATCTTCATACGATTTATAGAAACCCTCTAAAAATGAAGAATATAATTTTCTATTATTTTTGTCTTTTCCAGAATAAATTAGTACACATATTCACCCTGGTCCAGCTGTTGTTGTTTGTGATAAGCGGCTGCCTATCATACCCTTCCATTGAGATCCGGGAGAGTTACAACAAACAGGCCAAGTCTATCCGACTAGCAAATTGCCAATTTGATGACGTACTACACACCAACTGCTATTCATATGCGAGACTTAACGACAGCCACGCCCTCTATAAAGACAGCTGCCAAGGCGAAGGCACCATTTTGGCGGCAATATGCGCGAGCGGATTATGACACCTTTTGAGCCAACCCACAGTCTATCTTTCGTGTGGATGTCTATATGAACTGAACCCTGCTATTCCGGGTCATCATTATGGTCAGGGACCTCTGGACATTTAATCAATTGTAGAATTTTAATTTAGAATCTCAACAAATATTACTATATATTTATTTACCACATCATTGGCCATTTGCGTTGTTCATGTGTGTTCATTTGTGACTATAATTATTTCAGTTAAATATAATATGAAAAATGCACAACCGGAAAAAATCAAACACTTTTTTATATTTCATGACAACCATGATATTTCAAAATTTTGATCCATTTCAAAACACACTTGTACTAGTATAGTATTATGTATGTGTTATTTCGTTTTTAGAAGATTACCCTTTTTATAACGAATGTCAACGTACCATAAAGTAAGGAACAGTATGGTTGAATAATATATTAAAATGCACGAAGGAAAAATCTACATAGAAAACACAATGTAAGGTGCCTTATTCAGTAAATGTTAAACACATCTATAGACAAAGATACGATGACTTTATCAAAGTATTTTTTCTGCATGACTAATACAGATGCATTGTATTTTATTTTGTTGTTTATGAGATGCGCGTGATGTGTTTGCGTCTAGAATGTTATTTTTGTAAACTAATATAAAAATGCTTACACATTTTGCGATGATTTTGTCTTTTTGGTCAACGAAATATGTCCATCAATAAATGAATCAACATATACGTTGACCTGTCATTAAGAAGAATATCAACTAGAGTTGACACAGTTTAAGTAAGTCTTTAATTTTAAGATGTATATTATCCTCGCTCTGGTAAAACCAGGCCGTATGTTTGAGTGTCGTCCCAGATTAGGCTGTGACGTTTTTTTATTGTGTTTTCCGTTTCTTAGCAAAACTCCAGTTTATGCCGATAGTTTCGTCGCTGATTTGTCTGTACGGACAGCACATTCTGATCTCGGACGACACTGTACACACATTCATTAAACCCCCTTTTCCCAGAGCGAGGCTCAATTTTAGTGAACACGATATGTAGCCATATATCACAGATAATCGCCTGAAACTTACTCAAAACTATTGAGACATAAACATTCTTACATCATTGAGGAGCATTACATATAACTTTAATCGCTATCATGTCGGAACGTGTTCAATTAAATTTGGCAATATACATTTCTCAGTTTTAAAATTTAGAAAGTAACCAAAGGTGTTACTCCCCAATGCTGATGAGTGGATATTATCTAGCACGTGACTTTAATGCAGTCACTCACACAAGTTATATAAGTGCAGTTAATCGCAATAATTAAGAAGAACAAAACCAGTCTGAGGGTCTAATGGAATTATAGTGACCAGGCAGCCACAAAGTGTACATGGATCGAACCGAATACTTTGGGATGCCTGGTTTATCACTATTATGTCATTCGGTCAAAGTGGCGTTTTTGATTCCTTAATAGTATGAGCCGCGTTGTGCGGCCAGCGTATCTTCAAATCAGCTTGCGCATTCGTGCATTCTGGTCAGGAGTTACCCTATCTTCTGAGACCGAAAACCCGTCCGTGACTTTAAAACGGATATGGTAGCTTCTGACGAGACTTCACGAATGTGCTGGCTGGTCTGGAGCTTGGCTTGTATAATACCCATTTTTGATAGACGCGGCTTATATTTTACAGAACATGTTCACCCCGTGTATGTGAATCAACCCGTATACACACTCGACAGCGCAACATTTTATTTAAATAATGAACTAAGAAATAATCCAACAAATCTTCACACTTTGGCAGTCCGCTGTTTACACTTTAGTTGTCACATTATACCAAGAACCGCAATAGCACATACCTTGTGATTAATTTTTCATTAATAATAAGACTTTTATTGAAAGTTCATTTTCTGTTAAAATATTGGAAATTTGAAAACAAAAAATAAATACATTAACATTGGTGAAATGATTACACGATATGAAGCGAAAAGGTTCTAAACGTTTTACTAAGTAATACTAAACTAATCTTTTCGGGGCCACATACGAGCAGTAATGCTCTCAAGGCAAGTTAATTATGGCCTTGTGATAAATACTTTGTAAACTCGTCAGAACAAAATCAGCATAATTTAAACAGATATGAAGAAATATTTATATAGGAGTATTGCTATGTTTTTGTAATATGCTTTTGCAAAAAGAAATGCGTTACTGAATAACAGTAAATTAAAAATAGCTGTACCATTACATATGTATGTTTGCCTGTATGTGTATTGAAATGTGTTTGTATGCGATGTTATTTGTACCTGCAAGTGCCGGAAGCCACATATCAATACACATTGAATTGAATCTTCATTTACAAACTGCAAAGTGGGGTCACATGTTCAAGCTTTAAAACCGGTTGAACACTTGATATTGTTTGGGATTGTACATGCGTTTAAAAATCTTGTATATTATATGGGTGTCTGTTCTTCATATAAAATGTAACCGCACCGCTGTGGATTTATTATGGTACAGGAGTTGGTCAAGGGTTAGATAAAACATTACATCAGAATAAAAAGTAACTAGTTGTGATCAAATCATGCACAATAATTTTAAACACATATGAGCAGCGCTCTGAGAATAGGGGGTTTAATGCATGTGCGTAAACTGTCGTCCCAGATAAGCCTGTGCAGTCCGTACAGGCTAATCTGGATTTTTCGCCAAAATCTTTCTTTAAACGAAAAATGCAATAAAAACGGAAAGTGTCGTCCCTGATTAGCCTGTGTGGACTGCACTTTCCGCACATGCATTAAACGCCCTTTTCACAGATCACGGCCCATACGTATTGTTTGAGTTCTCTTGGACTCACATTTCATCAGCTATTGCCGTTATTCGTAATGAACAAAGCGATAATGACCCATCGTTAATTTTCAATAACTTGTATTTGATGACATCTCACAAAGGAGCAGACTGCGATAGTAATCTGAATCATTTCATCGTATTTGCAAATCAATGTCAATTGTTACTTAAAACCTCGATGTAGAATTTGTCTTTTAAATGGCTTTTTAAAGAGTCTCATTCATATGAACTATTCCAAGTAGTTGTTACATAAAGATAACTATGTAACTGATTATTTTATGTATGATTTGCTGTCGTGTATAGGTAGATATCATGGAGCTAAAAATGTAATTTAACTTGCTTATACAGATATTTTTCAGATAATTAATTTTGGTTTTCAAATCACTTAAATTTTACCTACATTTGTGCTGGTTTTTGAATTAATACAACAAAGAAACGGATTGTCAACGATAATGGTTTCAAACTTTGTGAAATATTTTTTTGATACCATTACGTTGTTATTTACAGCATAATCATCTTGTTGAACCCATTCAACCATGATAAAATGTGCTGTTGGTTTCTATAGTTTACGTATATATTTTTCTTTATTCCTTCGTGATAATAAAATATGAGTGTTCAGCTATTTAATATGTGTATGTCTGGATATACCGGTATTTTTTCCGAGAAAGAAACTTAACATTTGGAATACAAATTGTTGCAACGGACACAATTGTTGCTAAAAACAATGAACTCGGCATATTTCGACATTATCAATATTTTAGTGCGAAAGATGAACATGTAAATTATTCTTATAGTCTATCGGATCGTGCATAGTTTTTGTATGATTTGCAAGGTCACCGAAGCATAATGGTTATGTGTAAAACCTACGTTTCGCTGAACAATGACCAATATTGCAAGACATTTATCCTTTGTGCATATTCTAATAATGACACATGTAATTTGGCACTGTGAATATATTAATCATGTGATGACAAAATATTCTTTAAAAAAAGAATGATAACTGAAAAGTACTCGAATAAGTAAACTATGAGCTATATTTTTCATATCATGATAGAAACATGTATACAGTCACACGTTAACGTCAAATATGCATAAAATGTGACTTTCCGTAAGATTTATTCGGAGTATATTTTACCGACCAATCAGCAGAATTATTTAAAAAGAAAATAAAGTCATCCTGACAAATGCATATTTACTTTTTACAAGACAAATCCATATGTCAGTATGGCCTATGAACATTAAAGTAGTACTCGTTATATCCAGGTGTCTAACTGCCGCAAGGTTTGACGTATTGAATCGAAACAATGCCTTCAGTAAGTCCATGTCTTATGAAGTTTCAGAGAGACCGTTTCTAATTTCTGAATACGTTCCTATTAATAGACTACGAGAAAGATTCGCACCCTTATGATCTGGTTATGTTTTTTTCCATGAATAATTGAGTTGTGTCACAGTATCAAGACGTAAGGTGGGTCTATTGCTATGACGCATGACCTTTTGCGCCACATGCCGTACAGCAAACTGATGTAATACAGCTCATACTGTACTCGGTTAAGCGTCATAGCGACTGTTTAAACAAACGCTACTTTAACGATTGTCAATACCAATTGAAATCTAATTGGGGTAGCATATATACAATAATTGTTAGAAATAGAGTGCTTTCTTGATTACTTGACTTCTTTACAGAAATGTCTCTACGTGTTACTATTTGCAACATCATTTTTGTAACCGCTCCAACAACAATAAATTGCAATACGTCTACCCTGATTTTAGAGTGTAGAAATTATATTAAAACGAGAGTGACATGATATTAATATACATATTTATCTGTTTGGATACAGGTAAACTGCACCTACAAAAGCGGGTTTGGAACGTTTCAACCATCGTTGTACAATTACGATGATGTGTTTTTGTTTTTGTTTCTTTGCATGACTGTTAAATTATGTGATTTTTGAATGAGACACGCGTTTCTTTAAACACAGTCAGCAGAGAAAACAAATATTCAGCAGTTATGCTTAACAACTAAAATGCGTAACCACGGAATTCAGCGGGGCCATCGTAAACTACGACTTTGTAAATATATTTTTATCCACCATAGGTATTTAAATGCATATTTACCACTGGTGGAACGACATAGAAAAAAAGAGGACTGGAAAACTAAAAAAAAAAAAGAGAAGTGCAATAAAAAAAAGAAAGAACGGTGCAGTAAATCAAGGAGGGTGCATTAAAAAAAGAGATAATTTTTTATCTCGTTCCCTTTACTTAGTAGGTCGTTCCCAAGACCTAGCTTACTCGTTCCCACGAGTAAGTAAGTCCTTCCCTCGAGTTAGTATGTCGTGGAAACGAGCTAGAAAAAAAGAGGAGTGTACTGTTTTAACAGTATATCCCACATTTGACGATATCAAAGTCCTTCCTAAAAATACATTACGATCAACCCGTTTCTGTCGTCCATGATGATCATGGGTAAACTAACAATTTGATTGGAAGACTAACTCGTGAGAAAGAGTAGGCTTAATCGTTCCGTCGAGAAAGCTAAAATTCTCTCCTCTTTTGTTTAATGCACCCCTCCTATATGTACTGAACCGCTGTTTTTTTTAGTCCACTCATCTTTTATTTAGTTGTACACTACTCTTTTTTTTCAATCTCGTTCCCTCGACATGGTAAGCCGTTTCCACGACATAGCTAACTCGTTCCCACGAGTAAGCAAGTCGTTCCCTCGAGATAGTTTGTCATGGGAACGAGATAGAAAAAAAAAGAGTGCAATTTAAAAAAAGGAGTAAATGTCACTCTATGCCATCTTATAAACCTTTTTACTTAATTCAAAACTGCCACACTAACAATAATAATTGCAATGTCCAATGATTGCACGTTAACAAAGTTAATATTATAGTTATTAATTGATAACATGCTTAACAGTTTTGCTCAGTTGCTTTGTTGATACAACTGATGATATAAAATTAACGGTAATTTAACGACTGAAATGGCTGAAAAAAATAAGCTTATTAATTGTAATCACAATGGCTGCAACATAAATGTAATTGTACGATTGCAATCACCATGAGTTGAACTTAAAAATGCGCATAGCTTAATATACCAAATGCTGTTACTTCAAAGGTTATAACAAAAGTAATACTGAGCAAGGTTTTCAAATTAAACGTCATATACAATTGCTTCAATTGTTATATTATAAGCGTTATTGAAATAAATGTGCAGGTAAAAACATGGGAGATGACATGTATACACACTTTTTCAGACACGCAGATGGATACAACGTGGTGGATTTATGCTAAAAGAAACATTAACGTGCATCAATATAGAAATACAATAAAAAAATGAATCGTTCTTTAGTCTCCTTGTATCATTTATGCACATGCCTCGTTGAAAAAAGAACTTGCTTTCGAGTGATTGTTTGACATTTCTGTCAAGGGATCGACTGAAAGTACACGTTGTATTAATACTGTAGTTTTATTTTAATGTTCTCCATTCTATACCAATTTTATCTTGTTTATAAAAATCGAACCATTATAAATAATTACAATCTTCTAGCGTATGATAATATCTAAATTGTTTTTATAAACCTAAATATTATGTTTATTATGAATACAATTTCATCATTTTATAAGGTTGCGGTAAAGTATTAATAACACTAGGATAGTTATTAACAAGAGATGTGATTGTCAGAAACACAATGCCCCCTACTGCGCCGCTTTGATTTTTTTCCCTTTGACCTTGAAGGATGACCTTGACCTTTCACCACTTAAAATGTGCAGCTCTATGAGATACATATGCATGCCAAATATCAAGTTGCTATGATAAATATTGCACAAAATTTCCACATTTTTCGAGACCTAAACACAAAACCTAAACGCAAAGAGTGACGGAATTTCAGACAGACGGACAGACGGACAGTGCGATCACTATATGCCCACCTTTGGGGGCATAAACATGTCACTGCAAACAGGTATATAAGAGAACTTGAAACTGGGCCATTGACTAGACAGTATGAATTATGGTTAAAATTGCATTATTAAGCAGTAGACATAGTAACGGTAAAAGTATCTATAATAGGATGGTTATTAAAACTGGTATTGCAAATATACATATTAAAAGAACATGACATATACACCGGAATCATTCACTGTTCACGCTTAAGAGCAGCATGAACCAGATCGAAGACATTGTGGTCTTTTAGTACGTTATCTGGAGATTGCTTGTCAAGATACTGATAACCGATTGAACTATTTGTTTTCTAAAGTTAGTTTAAGACTATATTTGTAAAATGTTTAAAAAAAAAATAAAAAAATAAAAATAAAAAAATACACCATACAATTGAGAAAGAGTTGCTAAATGACATCTTGCCAATCAAAATACGATATCAAAATGCATCTCATCGGTAATTGGTGATGTCTTTGGAGTAAATATGATAGTTTTTTGGGATATGCGGTTATGTTGTATTTCTTTTGAGTAAATATAAAAAATTATATGCGGTAATTGTGATGTTTTTTGATGAAATATAACATTAATTGTAAGCATGGAGTAAATGTTATATGCATTCCACAGGATCTCATGAGAGAAAATACAGTAAAAAAAACAAAACAATTAAAATAAAAATATATGTAAAATAGAGATTAAACAATCGGAATTGAATTTTCTGACTTGGAATGTACTCTTTTTGAAATAGTGTAAGATAAACAATGCATTTACCTTTATTATTTGTTTCAGTGAAACATGCTTTCTTTTTCTTTCTCACGACCTGAACTTGTTAAAGTTTAAACATTTGCTATCATGCGCCCGTTTTGGGACACATGCCATCATAACCGGCTAAGGTCAATGGACTTTGTACAGCGTTAACACAATTGTGCTCTATCATGTCTGCCAAACTGATAACTAATTAAAGAGATTGCCTAATTGCGCTGTGAACTTATCCTTAACGAATTTGTAGAGTGTGCACTATCGAAATATATTGTCAACAGATGATTGTAATAAGTTTGACGATATGCGCATGCTTTAACATTTGTCATACTAAATATATAAATATATATATAGATATTTGCGACATTGGGTAGCATTATACAATTAATTTTTGTTTTACAGAAATATCCAATATTCTCTTTGATTTTTTGTCAACAGCTTCGAACATATATTTCACTTAATACCTTTTTGTGACATTGTGGTTATACAAATAACTGACTAATCTTAATATAGCTTCGGTAGTGTGTACTTATATCGTGTTATAATCTACAAAATACCATGGCACCTGCTTGGAATATTGTGGTCACTACGAAAGTTCCACGAACAGCTTCTAGCACATTATGCTTATTTAATTTGACACTTTTTTGGCAAGCTTCAGTGTAATATTATTTAGCTTTTTTGATCAGTATCCGGTAATGTACACGAAATTGCTGCGAATTATTGCATTTCCACCTTATGCCACAAGTAACCGTGTCTTGTAATTCGTGTGTCCCCTAAGCAGTTATGTACCATAAATTCGGACACTACAGCGATGCTATTTTGACGTTAAGTGTGTGAAATAATATGCATAGTATGTGCAGTTAAAAAAACAACATTCCAGTTTAATAAAACATACATCAGAAAAAACATTGTAGTGATATAAATGAAGATAATGAAATCAAAATAGTTTGCACGACTTAAAGCAGACGAATGTATTAAGTACATGTAATGTATCAGGATTGTCACGGTTACAATAAACCCGATATAATTAAGTTTGGTGGTGGACTTATTGGTGGTATTGAAATTGTGACTTGATTTTATAGTTTGATGTCTCACTAGAATGACTATGTTTCATTGATATTTATAATGCCAATCATAAAAAGAAATCAAGGTTCTGATGGAGAATTTTCATCTTCAGCCGTGGCAATTAGATTATAAATACGTTGTTTGGGAGAATGTCCTCCTTTTAATATGAATGATTAACATCAGCAAATCGTTTTAAAATTGGCATATGATATAAGTATACTATACTAGTTTGACGTTTTTGTATAACACTTTTTTCTGAGAATTCGTCATATTAATCTTATTGTCGTATTTTTCAGACTCATTATGATTTAGACATATAACGATTGGTAATGCTAAAAATTATATTCCTCATTTCTCAAACTTTTTAATCTTCCTAACAATATTTCAGTTCTTGAATGTGCGAATGTGTATTATTTAGTGATGTCATATGATATATTTATATATATTCGACAATGAAACATTTCGTATTACACTGCAATCGCGTGAAAACCCGATTTGTGAAAAATTCAAACGATGCAACGATCCTTTCTCGCTTTTCTAAAACCAAAAGCGGTTGGTTGTATACAGTGCCTTTACAAAAAGTGTTTTTAAATTATTGAAAACCAGTTAGTTATGTGTATAATGCATAATACTATTACACTTAAATTGTATAAGCACCATATGAACCGCGTCAACCAGAAAACGCATATTGTAATGAGAATGTTATTTTACCTTTCCGAACGTGCATATATGTACATGATTCAATTGAGATTGTTACATAAAGAACACCCAGATCCCTTTAAAAGCAAAAAAAAAAAAAATGCTCCCGCGGAATAAAACCTATCAAATAAAATGTATTAAAACCTAAACAGACAATCAAACAAGCTTAATCTAGTTCCCTATATTGTTCTTCAACCATAAATACATTTTTGTTAGAGTAGGATCATGATCGTACTGCGTGCCAGCTTTGGGACGTCCTAGAATATAAACTGATGACCACACCTTATGTTCGTCATTGAAGTGAAACCCATTATCTAATTGCAACTTTTTCGAGTCCGGAAATCGTCATACCAAAACGTTCTGTAGGTGTTAATCAGTATAACGTGTCTCGAGCAATCCTCGTCAGAATTTGACAACACGTGCCGTTTCCATGCTCAACGTAGCACGAGTTTCGCGCTAATATGTTAAGCATCTTCGTAAAAACGCGATTTAAAGTGATTAGTGATAGACTTCGTATCAAATGTAACTGTTGTTCTGTTTGCTATTTAATCGAGACGTCGATAAAAACACTCGAAACTCCGTGTGGGACACTGCGTTACTTACGGGTACCGGTGTTTTATAATATTAGCTTACGGCGATAGATTGTGCCTGAAATGTACTGATGTTGCATGCCATTGTAAGTTACATTTCGGAAGATGTTATATGTTGCCAAGACACTTTACCCTATTCTGGTACATAAGGTGTCCAAAAGGATGCTGATATTTGTTTTGTAATTTACTTCGCACCGCATGTGTTTTTGTTTTAGAATAAAAAGGTGCTCGTTGAAATTTTGATCGGAAATTAACATTGCAAGGTGTATCATATTGTTTTAACAATTCTGGAGTAAACATCATTTTTCTTATACAAATGTCTTATAAGTAATAACCCATTAACGTCTATTTCTAAACGCACGTGCTTGATTTGTCTAAGACTGTGACGTGATTACATTTAGTACGCACGCACTCTCACAATTAATTGCTTTAAATGGCTTTTTTCACATATTTTCTTAATGACACCTTTTCTACTACTTGCCAAATATTTAAAAAATAAAATAAAACTCTTCTTTAGGGAGCGAAATAACACTTATGAAATAGTAACCTTCTAAAATTACACTTCCGGTCAATAGCATGGAGTAGTGATTTTCGTGCGGGGATAGTAAACATCAGATTTTTATAATGTAACCTTCTTATTTGGAACTTTTTATATAACAAACGTGTTTCGGATACTTATATGGACGGAATGCCTGGCAGTTCAGGTAATTATAGAAGTGCTTGATGACTTTTTCGCTTCTTTATATTATTTTAAGTAGATTTTTTAAAACGCCTTCAACGTGTCTATGTACTGTGTACTGTTTACCTACGATTCGCTTCATTGAGCTTCAATATAGACAATCAGTAAACTGTCAAGATATTTTACTGTGTTGACCAGCAACTGCGTGTAAGCAAACCCACGCCCGAGTATCTCGCACCTATACTGTTAAAAAAAGAACGCGTCGTCGAAATGAACGCTACTCCAAACATTAAAGCGAGCACGGCTAAGCGCGACGCGTCATCGCCATAAGAAGAGGATGCTGTCAAAAAATCTAGGCTTGGATCAATCGAGGCTGAGTCGTCGTCACACGAAACGTTCCCTGTAAACTTAAATGACGAAGAAGTCGAACAAATTGCATCTGTTCTGAAAGCAACGTTAAATGTTCAACTTACTGAGATGGTAAGCAGCATTGTTACCGAGGTTATGGGTGGGATTCAAACCACTATAACATCTCTACAAAATGAAAACAAGACGCTTGGTAACAAGGTCAAGGACCTTAAAAAGCGTGTTGACACCCCCGAGAAAAGTGAAGACAAGTCCAACCAATACAGTAGGCGTAAATGAACATGCCTCAGAAAATATCGACTCAGTTGTCACCGACATCCTCAATTAAATTAGCTCCGACGTCACCCTGAAGGAAGTCGATAAAATGCACAGGCTACCTAGGTCTACACGAAATTCTCCTTCAAAAACGCAACATTGCCACCGCGTGACATAATCATCAAATTTACGACATATCGAGCCCGCCAGAATGTCCTATCACTTCGCAAATCACTCAGCAAACGCGTCTTTCTAAACGAGGAGCTAACGAAGCAACGAAGCGAGGTGTTCTACTATGCGCGTCGTCTGAAGAAGGACGGTCTTATCTTAGGGACCTGGACCTCAGATGAAAAAATCTTAGTTAAAGACCACGAAGAGAAAATTCACAAATGTGACTCTATACACGATCTCGCGAGGTTTAAGCCAGATCCGTAACCTATTTCGTGCACTATACAATACTCAAATTAGACTATCCTGATTAGCCTTATTGAGCGTTGTTCAAATCCTCGTGCCTTCATCGAAGATATCGATCTTGTCTTTACACGAGACAATCAAAACTATCACACATTTCGACTAAACAGACCAGCGCCTTATTGTGTATAGTGCCGCTGCCTTCTTCATGTAATATCACATAAGTATTGAACTTAACATTTACTTTATTATATTTTTATTAACTTGTTCCAAAACGCATGTCTAATGCTTATTTTCTTTGAGACAGTCCCTTAAGATTATTAGCGCGTAGATAACTCAAACTATGACTATGGCTGATCTTGTTGTTTTACGTCGTCTCCAACTATACACGATATTTGTGGCACTTGTCTTGTACATTTACACAGCTATGTTAGCTATCTCAAGCGCCTTATTGTGTATGGTGCCGCTGCTTTGTTCATGAAATGATATTTGTGGCACTTGACTTGTACATAAACACAGCTATGTTAACTATCTTTAGCATCATCCTAATTGTTATACAGCAATGCGACCCTTTTATATTGTTATGTGTCCATATTACTTCAACTATGTCTGTGTTCTCATCTTACACGGATGGTCTTAATATATCTGTACAATTGCTGTGTAATTATTATTCTGTAATGTACCTATGCAAATATGGATTTACTTTTCATGTTGGGGTTGCCTTAAAACGTTATAAAATTCAAAACAAGCTCTCCCCATAGTAAGAGTACCCTCAAGCACAACATAATCACTTTCCCGCCTAAATATCCATCCATATCGATATGCAACATTAAAATATCAAATTATAAACACGAATGATATAAAACAACACAACATTATACATACACATAGAAAATGTTTTAAAATCCCTGTTAATCCCCCGCGTCCAATTGCCTCCGTTTGCCTTTTGGTACTGATAATATGCCTCGGTGTTACAGGGGCCTTCTCGGGTAAGTCGGGTTCGGGTCCATACGGCTTCTTCTTATTACGGTCCGTGTTTTATGCTTCAGCACCGGGATCACACCTTTACAACCACCAACCTCCATGATTTCTCCAACACCTAAACATATATTCCCTGGTGCTGCCCTGTCTGTGACGCAAATTATGTGCTTGTATGAAATATTCCTGTATGCCTTGTTACTAACATTATCTGGCGACGTCGAATCGAACCCAAGCCCTGACCCCCTACACGCATCAAACTTCCTACTCGGTACTTACCAATCACGGTCTCAGCATAATGCACCTCATCATCCAGAGCCTAGTGCCGAAAATTGACTTACTTTCAGAAGAGGCCCAGCCATATGACGTATTAGTCCTCACCGAAACATGGTTGAATCAATCCATTACAGACGCTGAACTACGCATTCCCAACTTCAAATTACCATTCCGTTGTGATCGAAAAGACCGCATTGGTGGTGGAGTAGCGATCTACGTCCACCAGACTCTAATAATACACAATGGCTAAACATAAAGCAGAGTCTCGACCAAGCATTTGATGGACAGTTTGACAACATTCTAGTCACTGGCGACCACAACATTAATCTTTTAACCAATCATTCAAACAGACTAAAAAACCTTATGGACTTGTACAACACTGTACAACTCATTACCACCCCGACAGACTTTACTGAACACTCGTCTTCCTTAATTGATCCCATCTTCATAAAAAATCCTTCACAAGTGCTCTCAAGCTTCGTTGCTGACCCTTTTGTTCCTTATATTATTCGCTTTCATCGTCCAGTTGTCGTTGTTCTTAACTTTGTAAAGCCTAAGCCTCCAACTTACAAGCGCCGCATCTCGTTATACAACGAAGGCGACTACACAAAATTTAGAAATAATCTTAAATCAATTAACTGGGACTCGATTATCAACTAGCAAGATCTTAACAGCTTGGCTGATAAGGAAGCAGAAAAAATCTGTTCTGCTGCATCTGACAGCATTCCAAACAAGGTTATAACTATTCGACCGGAAGACGTACCCTGGATGACCAAAGAAGTTCGTCTGCTGATTAGAAAATTAACCGCTTTCACCAAAAAGCAAAACGCTTAAACACACACGCAGCATGGGCTCAATTCCGTATATCCCGTAATGAAACAACGAAAGTCATCAGAGACACTAAAAAAGCACACCATGAAAAACTTATCTCCAAAATAAACTCTGATAATATCGACACTAAAACTTTGTTTAAAATGGCCAAACAGCTTTCAAATAAATATTCCTCCACCGCTATTCCAACGCTTATTGACAACGGCACAGAAGCATCGAAAAACGCAGAGAAAGCTGATCTCCTTAACAACTTCTTCACTAGGCAATCAACTGTAGATGACAGCACACACACGATTCCTGAAATTAACTAAAACACCAATAGCGTCCTCTCAGATATTCAAATTTCAGCACAGGATGTCCGCGACGCAGCGACGCTCATTGATCCTTCAAAGGCATGTGGACCCGATTTGATAAGCCCTAGACTCATCAAAGAGGGAATTCATGAACTTTGTGTCCTGCTCTCTGTCATCTTCACAACACTCATTTCTAAGTCAGTATTCTCATCGTCATGGAAATTAGCTAATGTATGCCCCGTTTTTAAAAAGTCCGACCCTTCAATGCCTTCTAACTATCGTCCAATCTCTCTTCTTAGTTGTCTTGGACAACGCATGGAACGCTGTATCCATTAATATATATATACAACTATCTCATCTCCAATAATCTGATCACACAATTCCAGTCATGTTTTAAGAAAGGTGATTCCACGGTCAACCAGCTGACCTTTTTATATCAAGATATCCTTAAAGCTCTTGACGAAGGCAAAAAGGTTCAAGCCGTTTTCTGTGATATTTCAAAAGCCTTTGACAGAGTGTGGCATCCTGGGCTCCTCAAGAAACTATCAGCAGCAGGAATTCAAGGTAACCTTATAAATTGGTTCAGGTCCTTTTTATAAGACCGTAAGCAGCGTGTCGTCATTGGCAACTCTTCTTCCTGTTGGACTTCAGTTGAAGCTGGCGTCCTGCAGGGGTCCATACTTGGTCCACTCCTTTTTCTACTCTACATCAACGACATAGTTACAGACATCCAGGCAAACATTCGTCTATTCGCCGACGACACCAGTCTGTACATAATTGTTGAAGATCCAGCCTCATCTGCTGTCACTTTAAATCTTGACTTATCTCGCATAATCTCATGGTCCAAATCATGGCTGGTCTCACTTAACATTTCAAAAACCGAATGTTTGTTCTTATCGAGAAAACGCATCAAACCTATTCATCCACCACTTTTAATGGAACAAACTTCGATTGCCCAAGTTAAAACGCACACACATCTAGGCCTTTCTGATGACGCCAAGTGGTCTTCTCACATATCATATATCATTGAAAAAGCCTGGCTGAAAATCGGTATACTTCGAAGCCTGAAATATACACTGACAAAATCAAATCTTGAAAAGATGTACATCACCTTTATAAGACCACTTCTTGAGTATGGCGACATCATTTGGGACAACTGTAATATAGTAATATAGCTCTAAAAAATGACATTGAATCTGTCCAAGTTGAAGCCGCAAGGATCGTGACAGGTGCTACAAAGTATTGCAATATCGACCGCCTTCTCAAAGACATAAACTGGGAATCACTCTCCCAACGAAGAAAGAAACATAGAATGATGCAAATATACAAAATGCAGAACAATATAGCACCCTTCTATCTATGCAACCTGATCCCAGTTCGCACATCCCAGGCCTATGACCTCCGATCCCAAAACGGCATACCTAGTTTACGCAAATACTCAACTATATTCTAACTCCTTCCTCCCTTCCGCCATCCGCCACTGGAAAATCTTTCTTCTGACATCAGAAACTCCAATTCACTTCTTGAATTTAAGAGAAAAATCACTCAATGTCCAACAAAGTCGTGTCCAATATTCAACGTTGGTGATAGAAGATTACAAATCTACCATTCTCGTCTGCGACTTGGCTGTAGCTCCTTGAACTACGATCTCCATCGTAGAAACCTTACTTCTTCACCGGTTTGCATATGTGGTGCGATTGAAACTCCGTCTCACTTCTTGATTCACTGTCCAAGGTATCAGCTCATCCGACAACATTGTTTTACTTATCTTCCACGCGCAACAACCGTAAATAACCTTCTTAATGGTGACGAACATCTGACCTGTCAGGAAAACACTATATTATTTCTTCGCGTCCAGAAGCTTATTGAAGCAACTAAACGATTTGACTCGTAGAACGATGCTGCTGTGGACTTTGACCCGACCATAGTAGGGGCCTCTGTGACACTATGCCTAAGTACCTTCTTAATCAACTATCCATTTTGTTTGTATGCCATATATCCACACTACCATGATTCCGTTTTAACTTTGAACCCGATCCAATCACAATCCTAACATTTACGTGACAGCATCCATGTTCTTGTGGCCGCCTAGATGCAAAACATATATGAGTCAACTCCACCATGGAAAAGAATTTATATAAGCTTTATGGTTGTTTTCTAAAACACGAATCTATACTTTGCAATAATGTATTGAATTATATGATTACGAAATGAATAAATACGTTTAAACTAAATTACATTTTCGTTAATGGCAATTCATTATCTGAAATTGCAAAGTAACCAATACAAACAAAAGCGAAGCGATTAAATAATAAAGTGTTTCTGCTGTTTTCGTTAAATTATGTTATTTATTATGGATCTCTTATATAAAATATTAAATACGTGACACAACGTGACAGTTCGGATGCCCGAGATATTAAGGCGATAGTCTTCTGTACCAAAGTTTACCGTGGAATCCCGATATCTGCTGACTGTTTTTCTTCTTGTTCTATTATTTAATATTTTTTATTTATTTTACTGGAGAAATTCAGATCTTCATATGTATAAATGTAGGGCATTTAACGACAAACTTTAACACATTCATTCAAAAGCTTGATATTTATCATACATTTTTTTGTAATTTTTACTTGTATGTGTCTACTTAATGGAATGTTTTTGCAAACAACCAGGGCAATGATTTATAATTTTTGGAAAACAACACAGTGAAGGTGCATATATTTTCAGCTTCAGAAATAATATTGTAGCACACCGGCTGCCTTCTTTACGTTAATGGCTTCTTTAACTGTGTAAATACTCCCTCTTATCTATTCATGCTAATAAAATATGAAACAGTTAACTTGTACAAAATTATGATCAACGATTGGTAAATTTCGGAACGCATTTTTATGTTTTCGAATTTCTTCCCATAAGCTCATGATTGAAAATGGTCGCTATTTGAATATCGACAGGGACCAAATGTTCTGTCCTTTTTGCAAATTTGATATTGAACATCAATTTTTATATCTCATAATATGCACAAGATAATTAGACCTTCGTGAACTAAATATAACCATTAACTAAACACCCGCTACTTTCCGGAAAGAAAAGGTGATCAGGAGTATTGCTCTGTTCGTGTATTATGCTTTTGAAAGAATTTTTTTTACTGAATAGCAGTTAATTATTAAAAGCTGTACCATTAAATATGTATGTTTGCATATATGTGTATTGAAATGTGTGACTTTGCGATGTCATTTGTACTTGCAAGGACCGGAGGTCACATATCAATTAATATTGGATCTTGAATCTTGTACTGCCAATGAACCTGACGGTTATACCAACATGATAGTTCAAAATATGTCACTTATGAACATGCAAGGACCTTCTAAGATATTGTGCATGTCCCTCGTTCGAGAAGGAAGTATGTTAAGTAATGCTCATAAAACTACAAAAACGTTTTGCGGAACTTTACAAGAATATGTGGCGCACTTTGCATGAGTGAATCATTTAATGCCTTACTCGAGTTAAATCTTTGCAGTTTGAAAACATGAATAACGAATATGTCTTAGCAGAAGAAACTATTCCTGTCATCGATGAACAACCTGTGGTGACGAAATTTAAATTTCCAGGTGTATCAAAAATGCAAAGTCGTCTAACATATATATTCGTACATTCTTAATATATTGCTTGCATGTAACACGTTATGTGCAACTAATCCCTTGTTACAAACAACTTTTTACTCTTTAATGCAACTGTGCCTCATAAATATTATCAAATTGATTCAAGAGTCGAGGTAACCTTTTTTTGAATAACAATACAAAATCCAGGGGATCTAGGGCATTTGTCACATATGTAAATTAGTGCAAAAGAGCAAGTATTCACTGAGTCCCGAATATCAACTTATGTACTCAAGCTTTTTTCCGATTCTTGACTTCTACTTACGTTCGTTTGGAAAAAAAGATCGAGAAGGAAACCAAACATACATTTATGATATTTTCGAGGTATATGCGATTTAGGCCACATACACGCTTCACATTAAACCCTTAGTATACAATGCGTTTCTTTATGTATGGGAATAAACCAATATCCAAAGAGAGAGAGAGAGAAAAACAAAATAAATTATTCGACTTGTGTTCTACGTTTGAAGTAACGATATGTAATACTTCGTTAATATCTGACACCTAGAGAGTTTAGAGGGCTACGATATTATTATATTTAAGAGGTGACAAAATATAAATAATAAAATGTTCTATTTAAGATATATTTTCTTTTTCTTTTGCAATTACTTTAAGTTCTGTTATAAAGATATCATATAGTATAGCAACATATATCTCTTGACATAACATAGTTATTACTTTGCATCTCATGATAAACATGTAAAACGTTTAAACGATGAAACAATTAAAATATATTTAGTATAGAAATGAGTAATGCTTTTGTGCCATCTTGGTTTAAATAATATTTATTTAGCTTTGCATAGACAACATGGAAGCAATATCAAACAATACAAACATACATGCTTCTTTAGACAAAATATGCTGAACACAAGGACTGTTAAGTGTAATATAACAGCATGGAGAAAAAAGCTCAAGGCTTATGTTACGTCTCTCTTGTGTGCCATCTTAATATTGTTTGCTAATTAAATAACTTAACTATATGTACTCTATTACATCAATGCCAATACAGGACAATGTTTGAACCTCGGTCAACACCGAATAGGCAAACCTTCGGAGGCACTGTCCTCGGGCTAAAGCCCTCGGGCAAATACTGCCTAAGGTGTGCACATACGGGCCCATTGCACACCATAGCCTTGTTATAACCTATAATTAGCACATTTTTGTATGACTTTAGCTAGTTTGTTTTATTGTGCTTAAGCATAGCGTAAAAAGCAAATGTGTTTGCTCTGATTGAATGATCGAATATTTATGCCACTTAATGTTGTTATAAAAAGGTTACTTTTCACTCGTTACAACGCCACTAAGGAAACATATTTTTCTATAATCACTCATGAAATAAAAGTCCATCATACACTAAAATCAACAAATATCCTCCGTATCAGACTAACAAAGCATACACAAATAACAAACGTTATATCATATTATACTATATTCCTCTTAATCTGGTTTAACGGAACGCGCGGAATTTCTAACATATGAGATACGCGTTACGGCCAAGTAATCACAAATTTAAATAGCTGGTCATGACTACATCCACTTGCATTGGTATCAACAAAATATTTGCAGGTTACACAATCAATATATAATCTGAATAATTTTATCCACTCGTTTAAACTTTTTCGTCATACAGTACCAAATTCGTGACCGGACGCTGGAGTAGACTGTTTGCTCAGTATTTACTATCAGACAGATTCCAACTAATTGCAGAAAAATTGACCATCCCATGATCGTTTAGTGCTGATGTCGCAATCTCTTGTCATGTGCAAGGGTGTGAAACTGAAAGTGGGAAGTAAAATATCATATTGTTATGCTTATTTGACAACAACTATCATTTTAATGAAACAAGTGTTGTTATTGGATCTGATACTGATAATACTACCACAAGTATTACTGCTGCTGATACTGCTACTACAAGTGCCTCTTCTACTCCTAAAAGTACGACTATCACTTATAATAATTATACAAATGATGCTTTAACGGACAATAGTCTATAATAGCTCGTTGACTTATAAATAATAATGACTGTATATTATCAAGCAGTTACCTCTACATGTTTAAGATTTAACAAACTATGTCATTTAAAATTTGCAACTTCTTTAACATTTCTTACTTTGACAAAACAGGAATATCAAACAGATATAATGTATAGTTTCTGCATTCTGCCAAAAAAAAAAATAGTTTTATAATATGGGTCATGTTTGTTTCTTTTTGTGTTTACATTTCGACATCATAAGTGTGCGTTTTCTAAATTATCCATAGGTTGGCCAATGTTATTTAGAAAAGGATGAAAGCGCGGTTGGTTAAACCGATGTTTTCTGTCATTTCTTTTTAACTCTCCTAAATCATGAGTTCGATACCCATTTGTGGTTTTATTTATTCTGAATGTTTGCTCATTTGTTCTATCATATTTCTCATTTACTATTATATTATCTTTTTTGAAAAAAGATAATGAATATGTTTTAGTGGAATACATTCACGTAAAAAAGACATAATTTGCATTCAAGATTTAACTTGCATATTCCCTTTAATAGAGTTATATTTTAACGCTTTCAATAATTCATCGAAGATACGAGAACCCTAACTATGATAAGTCGTACATTTAAATGTGATTACAACCAAGTGAAATACAACTATTTACATTGTTAACTAAAAGGTTATGACGTCCGAGGAGTTCATGATTAGCTGACAATGTTTTCCAGTGTATGCGAACACACATTGTATCACATCTCAATGCTCTTCTGAATCGTAATAGTCGAAACGACTTCCATTACTGACACCGTTACTATGGATTTGTAACGATGATGTCACATCACGTTACCGCAACGTGAGAGATAAAGAATTGATTGGCCGTCTGCAGCTCATCGCATTGGTGCTTATAAATGACGCTAACACAGAGGTGGTTCAGTTGTGTATAAAACTATTTGACAAGACGTGGTTGTAAGGACATTATTTAAAGACAGACAGACAGTTTATTCAGACTTATACACAAGTACATCGTCTTTATACTTATATATACACATGTTTTCTGTCACGTAAGTAGGTGTAACAACATACCATTACATAACATAGAAATATTTATGTAAGAATACAAATACAAATAATCACAATCAATCGAAAGAACACAAAGGTTCTGTCAAGGCGGTACTAAAATTTATTAAACAACATTATTAAGAAACGTTTTTCTTAAAACAAAGGCTTCTTTGATATATTTACATACATTTTTGTCACATGAAACTAATAAACTGTGCAATTTATACACAGATGGGTTGATATAAAATATATGGCTTATATATCTTTTTCTTAAATCAGTGAAGCAGCGGCATATACATATAAAATGGTATTCATCTTCTAAATCAGATTCATTACAACATAAACAATAACGTTCATTTCGTGGTATGTTATTCTGAGCGTATCTGCCAGTTTGGATTCGCAACGGGTGTGCAGACACTCTTAATCTAACAAAAAATAGGCGCAAACGTCTAGGAAGTAAGTCTAAATATTCTTCATATTCTAAAGAGGTTTTAAAGACTTTATACATATCTAATACAGAACTGTTATTCATTTTACCATACCACTCCTGTTTAAAATTATCAACAAGTCTACATTTGAACTCGCTAATAAAACTATTAACGTTAACAACGTTTGGATTTTCAAATACATAACCAAATCCAAAATTATTTAACATGTTCTTGACATTTGAGACCCAATTTGTATAACCTTTATTACAATCATTTATAGCTTGTTTGTAAACAGTTTGCATTATGATATTTTCATTGTTAATAATTTTAAACCAGTATTTGATAATTTTAACGAACCTGTTTACATACAATGGATATCTCCCTAATTCTCCATAAACAGCTACATTACATGTATTTATTTTAACCTGTAACAATCGTTTACAAAATTTTAAATGTATGCGTTCAATGTCATCTGACTTTGTGAATCCCCATACTTCTGAAGCATAACTTAATATGGAGCCAACAAAAGAGTCAAACAACTGACAAAATATTTTCGGTTTTATGTCATAATCATTGCATTTAAACAATAATACATTCATTGCCTTAAGGGCCTTACCAACCAAATGTTCCTGGTTTAATTTAAAATTTCCTGTATAATTCAAAACCGTTCCTAAGTAGTTAAAGTTATCAACCACTTCAATTTCATTACCATTGTATGTCCATTTTTCGTTATCTTTTAACCCTCCCCTCTTCCGAAATACCATAATCTTCGTTTTTGCAGTGTTAACATTTAGCCCCCAAGAATTGCAATATACATATAAGTTGTCTAAATGTGATTGGACTTCAGCCGGTGACTTGCCTAAAATAGCCATGTCATCAGCAAATAATAATAACATCAACACAATATCATCTATATTCAAACCAGAGTTAATGTTGTCTTGTAGGCTAAGTTCAAGATCCTCAACAAATAAAGAAAACAAAATCGGCGACATTACCTCCCCTTGCCTCAGTCCAACCGCATAACTAAAATAATCTGAATAAGAAGAACATGATTTAACACGTGACTTAACATTTGCATACATATCCTTAACTATTCTAAGCAATTTTCCTTGTATACCAGACTTAAACATTTTCAAATATAATGCATTGCGGTATATACTATCAAAACATTTTAACATATCGACATATACAACATACAGGCGTTTATTTTCATTTAAATAATTTTGTACAATCGACATCAATATATAAATGGCATCAACAGTTGAATAACCTTTCCTAAATCCGAACTGCGCATCCGAAATAATAGTGTTTTCATTGCAGAACGTTTCAATGCGCTTGTTTAAAATCGTGGTAAATAATTTTGAAAAGCAACTAACTAAAGTAATCCCTCTATAATTATTAACATCACTAATAGCACCCTTTTTATGCAAAGGGATTATTACCCCTTCTGTCCACTTATCGGGGAAAAATCCCGATACAAAAATACCGTTAAACACATCACACAAATGAGTTGATAAAATATCACTGCATTCAATAAAATATTCGTTCAAAATACAATCACTTCCCGATGATTTATGTCGTTTTAAATGTTTAATTGCAGAATTAACTTCCTCGACAGATATAGGTACGTCAAGTTCTGGAAATGCAGAATTTTCTAAATTAAAGTCATTGTTTAAACAAAAATCTTCTGCTTCAGTATTGCAAAAATCAGACATATTGTTACTAATGTTTTCGAAAAACTTTGTAAATTCTTCTAAAGGAATTTTATTTTTAATAACGTTATTTTTCGATTTGAAAAATCGCCAGAAGTCCCTTGGTTTGTGTTTTCTTAAATTTTCAATCTCCAACATTTTTTGCCTATAACAATATGCTTTCTTCTTACGGATTAAGTCCTTATAATGTTTTTTACTTGTACATAAACGTTCTCTGTTAAAATCTGTTTTGCACGAGTTAAAAGTACGTAGAGCTTCGTGGTATAAATTTCGTGCGTTATTGCACTCGTTATCAAACCATTCTGCATTCTTTATGCAACTATTTACATTGAAACTAGGGTTTGTTTTATAAACACATGTTTTGGAAAATAACGGATCAGCAACACTGCGAATGGTTTCAGTAAAACTATTTAACATGTTATTAATTGATGTTCTACTTGAATAATCGATATGTTGTACAATGGAATTAAATACAGGTAACAAAGAAATAATTCCTGAGCGAAATTGCCCACGTAATGCATCGTCCCATTTATACTTTACATCGGTGTATGACTGGTAATCAGAGGGGACATTATTACATAATAGTGAAAAGTTTAACGGGGCGTGATCGCTAAATTCGTTAAAATCATGCACGGTAAAATCCGATATAATTGGAACGCTGTATTCGTTTGCTAACAAATAGTCAATTACAGACGAACCGTTATAAGAATAAAAAGTATGTTTACAGCTATTTCAAACTCTACCATTAACAATGCGTAAACACGTTGATTTACATAGGTCTAATAATTTTACACCGTGACTATTAAATAAACAATCAACAGAGGCTCTGACAGAGGTGTTATCTGGACAGTAATCAGGGTCGTCATATTCAGTATTAATACTATCTTGTACAATAAAATCGCATTTATTTCCAACTCTACTATTGAGATCACCAGTCACAAAAAATTTACCAAATTCAGAAAAATATCGTTTCCTAAAATTTCAAACAGGTCAATATTAAATGTGTTATATGCTGGGGACTCATTAGGCCATATATAAGTTGCACAGATATAAAAATCTTCTGAAATATTAAAAAATGTGTGATCGAGTTTCAACCAGATAATAGAATCATAATGATTGTTTACAATCACAATACCATTAGTTAGTTCTTCTTTAATAAACACAACAATTCCACCGCTATTTCTGCGTGCTTTTCTATTCTGATATTTTCTGAAGAAATTAAATGACAAATAACCACTTAAATTGACGACACTACTACTTTTCGCCCAAGATTCATATAAAAAACTTATATCATATGAGCTAAAAATATGTACAAAATTGGACGATGACTTCTTACTGTCGGTAAGTCCATTAATGTTCCACGACAGGATTGAGACTTCACCACCGCCGTGATCATAAGCGCGCACCGGGTTGCCGTCGATGTAGAGCGTTTCGTAGGCTAGGTAAGCCCGTTTACCTAGACGCCTCGCCTCCATCATTTTCGGCACAAATTGACGCCTTTTCATGATAACATCCGGTGGAAATTGTTCGAAAATGTTGAACGCCGTGCCGTCAAGTTCCTTCCACATTTTTTTAACCATTTCTCTGTCTTTGAAGTATGTGAACTTGGCTACAATATTTCTGATCTTTTCTTGTGTTGGCGACCCCGGGGACCGATGAACTCGTTCGAACCTGATATAGGTTACTATCTTTGCGAAAGCTTAAAAACGCTAACCAAATGCTGGCGTAGCTTCTCCTCCGTCGTCTCCGACGTCTCGACTCCGTTTTCGACGGCCTCCGGTACTGATGTGAAGATCAGGTTGTTGCGAATAGACTGCGATTGGTGATAGCTAACATCCTCACGCAGGGTATCACGCTCTTTCACTAACCCCTGAATCTTCTCCGCGAGCCCTGCAACATGAATATCGGAACCTTCCAATTTATCCTCCAGGCGTGAAACCCGCTCGTCTACTTTCTTAGCCCTCTCCTCGTGTACCAGTCACAGCCGTCTCACATCCTTTTCAAAACTCTCCATTCGCTTCTCGATGGTGTCCATTACACTCATTTTTGTCTCCAGACATTCTAAACGACACGAGACGGCCTTGAGTAGCCTTTAAAGAAACGATTGTTTGTAAAGCTGAAGCGGATAATACATTCACCGAGTACAAAATGGTAAGTTTAAAATACGGTATTTTTTTTAAATAAATAACTAAATTGTTAATGATAAATATTACACAAATATTAAACGAGTTATATACATGTTTTGTCCAAATCAAAATTGTTTTTATTCATGGCTAAATAGCTATAAGCTAAGATTGGTCTCATTTAAAAGACAAATATTCTAATTAAGAGAAACAATTTTTTTGTAATTTATTTATGAGACATGATGTATGATAACGCACTGTGGAAATAATTTAACAATGTATTTCGTTTCGACGATTTCAGCTCCTTATGTATGCCAACTTTGATTTCACACGATTTCATGAAAAATAAATTATTGAAGTAATTAAAAGCAAAAAATGTAGTGTCGATTTATTTTATTGGAGAAAAAACTTACTTCTTATTTTCACACCAAATGCACAATCTATATGTAACGCCTAATATGCCTGATACATTATCATGTTTTTAAACAAGACACTGTTATTCCAGATGGAGAAGTGGATATAGTTATTGTAAATTTAATGTTGATAATTCCTCTGCGTCAAAAAACGTATTGCGAAACCTGAGTTTATTGTAATTTTATTAATCCAGAAAGAGAACTAGTGACATGTAACATCCATCAGATTGTTGAGATATTAACGTGATTTTACGAGTGAATAAAGATGATGGTAATTACGTACGATGAAAACGCATTTACAATTATATTTGGTAATTTCAGTGCTTCATTTTTTCACCACAAGCACCCGATACAAAAAGACTTTTTAAAAAACAAACTCAAATCGAAGTCGCTTATGGAATTAAATGTTTTTATTATATTTTACGGTATAAAAGACCAACAAAAGAGCTATTCCATACAGTCTGGCCAGTTTTATGTAGATATAACGATACGTTTTGTTTATTGATGGATTTCTTGATTTGAATTCGCAAATTCTCTGTTTATTAAAATAGATATTTTAAATCATTATAACTAAATACAAAACCTTCAGTATTCATTTTGGAAAGTTTTTCTGTTTCATGTATTATCATGTAATATTCGTTTTCCGATTAAATTTATTAAATCTTGCTCAGGGATTTGTATCCTAACCACTCAATGTAAATTAGCAAGACATTTTATTGAGAACATCTTACACCTATAGCTGACTTGTCCTCACCATAATCAAAGATTTCAACATTTAATGTTTCCCAGTTGACAGTATCAGAAGGAAAAGAGATTTGATATAATGTATCTAATGGATCTAATATGTCACCACTTTCTCGAATTTAATGTTAAAATCCAAACGGATACACCACATGGGACGTTTGGACGTAGAATTTTACATCAGACAACTTGTAAAACGTTAAATGTAATAACCCCCAGCACAACCTGTTTTCACAAATTATTATGTAATGTTAAGTGTAATACTTTGCTTCAAACAAATTGTTGATATACATTGTTTATCGTACGTAAAACTGAAATCGTTTGTGTTCCATGTTTTTCTTGAATTTTATTTTAATTTTAATATAACCTTTTTATGCAAACCAATGTTTGTTGGAATTAATACGTTATAACGGAGACTATGCACTGTATTAAGTGTAAATTCATTTTGGTTTTACTTTGAAATATTTTAATATAAACTCCATTCCTTTTTAGAATAAGGTGTGTTCATTTTTTACAATTTCAATTTTCATTGTTCTTTGATGCAAACGTAACTCGAGATTTGAAGTTTAAACTTCCGCAAAGTACTTCGCATCCGTATCCATTACCATTTGGCACTCTTAACGCTGAGAAATACGAATTAATAGCCCTATCATTAACTTTGTGTATTTCAAGCAAGTTACGAAATAAACCTCGTGTACATATCACTGATTGAAACTCCATTAAAGAAACAATATAATTTTATAAGCTCGGCTGTTTTCGAAGAAAACCCGAGGTATTGTCAAAGCCCTTTCGTCTGCCGCGTCGTCGTCGTAGTCGTAGTCGTCGCCGTCCGAAAACTTTAACATTGGCCATAACTTTTGCATTATTGAAGATAGCAACTTGATATTTGGCATGCATGTGTATCTCATGGAGCTGCACATTTTGAGTGGGGAAAGGTCAAGGTCAAGGTCATTCTTCAAGGTCAAAGGTCAAACAAACGTTTTTTTTTTCATGTGTATCTCATCGACATGCACATTTGAGTGGTGAAAAGGTCAAGGTCAGTGATGACCTTCAAGGTCAAAGGGAAAAAAAAATCCAAGCACCCACAGCCGAGCGTTGGCATCCGCTCGACTGTACTCTTGTATTAATTTTGTCTTTTTCAGAATAAACTAGTACATATATTCACCCTGGTCTAGCTGTTGTTGTTTTTGATAAGCGTCTGCCTATCATACCCTTCCATTGAGATCCGGGAGAGTTACAACAAACAGGCCAAGTCTATCCGACTAGCGAACTGCCAATTTGATGACGTACTACACACAAACTGCTATTCGTGTGCGAGACTTTACGACAGCCACGCCCTCTATAAAGACTGCTGCCAGGGCGTAGACACCATTTTGGTGGCAATATGCGCGACTGGATTATATGACACCTTCTGAGCCAACCCACAATCTATCTTTTGGATGAATGTCTATATAAACTGAACCCTGACGCTTCGGGGCATCATTATGGTCAGGGACCTCTGGACATTTAATCAGTTGTAATATTTCAATTTAGAATCTAAAAAAATATATCTATTTGATTATTTACCACATCATTTGCCAATTGCGTTGTTCGGATGTGTTCATTTGAGACTATAAATATTTCAGTTAAATATAATTTGTCCTTAGCGCAACCGGGGAAAAAAACTTTTTTGTTTTATTTTGATTTCATGACAACCATGATATTTCCAAATTTCATCAATTTCAAAACACACTTGTACTATTAATTAGAGTATTATACCTGTGTAATTTCGTTTTAGAAACATTACCCTTTTTATAAAGAATGTCTACGTGCCATAAAGTAAAGATATTTTGGTTGAATAATATATTAAAATGCACTTATGAAAAAGCTTCATAGAAAACACAATTTCAGTTGCCTTATTTAGCAAATGTTAAAAACATCTATAGACAAACATAAGATGACTTTATCAAAGTATTTTTTCTGCATAACTAATACATATGCATTGTATTTATTTTTTATTTGTATGCAATGTGCTTGATGTGGTCGCGTCTAGAATGTTATTTTTGTAAAATAATATAAAAATGCTAACACATTTTGCGATGATTTCGTCTTCCGTTATCACCGTAATATTTACAATAATAAATGAACCAACATATACGTAGACCTATCTTTGAGAAGAATATCAATTATAACTGGTACAGTACGTATAAGTCCTTTATGTTAAGATCATATGAGCCTCTGGGATAACCAGGCGTAATGCGTGTGTTTAAATGTCGTCGTAGATTAGAATATATTACATATGAAGTATGTTATTGTATTTTTCGTTTAAAGGAAGTCTCTTCTTAGCGAAACTCCAGTTTATGTCGAAAGTGTCGCCCCTGACTTTTCTGTGCGGAAAGCACAGTCGAATCGTGGACGACACTATACGCACTTTTATTAAACCCGTTTTACCAGAGCGAGGATCAATTACAGTTTACCCAATATGTAGCTATATATGGAAGATAATCACCTGCTATTTACTCAAAACTATTAGTTACTGTTTAGCATATTAATTATTTCATCACTGATGATCATTACATACAACTCACATCCAAAATCACTATCATGTCGGAACATGTTTAATACAATTTGACAATATAAATTCCTCACTTTTTAAATTAAGAACGTAACCAAAGTTGTTACACCCCGATGTTGATAAGTTGATTTTATCTAGCACGTGCCTATCATGCAGTCACTCACACAGTTTATATAAGTGCAGTATATCGCGATAATTAAGAAAAAGAAAACCCGACTGAGGGTCCTATGGTATTATATTGACCAGGAAGCCACAAATTGTACATGTACTGAACCGAAGACGTTGGGATGCCTGGTTTTTCACTATAATGTCATAGGGTTACGTGGTGTTTTCCATTCCTTAATTTTATGAGCCGCGTTGTGCGAACATGTTTCATATGCTAATCTTTAGATTAGCTGGCGCATTCGCACAGTCTGGTCAGGAGTTACCCTATCTGCTGAAACCACAAAACCTTCCGTGATTAAGGGTAGGGTAGCTTCTGACTAGAATAATGTGCTGGCTAGTCTGCAGCTAAGCTGGCATAAAATCGTCAGAACAAAATCAACACAACTTTAACTGATATGAAGAAATATTTATATAGGAGTATTGCTATGTTCTTGTAATATGCTTATGAAAAAGAGAAATACGTTACTGAATAACAGTTAATTATCAATAGTGTACCATTACATATGTATGTTTGCCTGTATGTGTATTGAAATGTGTGTCTATGCGATGTTATTTGTACCTGCAAGGGCCGGAAGCCACATGTCTATACACATTGAATTGAGTCTACATTAACAAGCTGCAAAGTGGGGTCACATGTTGAAGCTTTATAACCGGTTGAACACTTGATATTGTTTGGGAGTGTACATGCGTTTAAAAATCTTGTATATTTTATGGGTGTCTGTTCTTCATATAAAATGTAATCGCATCGCTGTGGATTTATCAGAGTACAGGAGTTGTTCAAGGGTAAGATAAGGCATTCCATCAGAATAAAAAGTAACCAGTTGTGATCAAATCATGCACACAAAATTTAAACACATGAGAAGCGCTCTGAGAAAAGGGGGTTTAATGCATGTGCGTAAACTGTCGTCCCAGATAAGCCTGTGCAGTCCGTACAGGCTTATCAGGAACGACACTTTCCACCTAAACTGGATTTTCGCCAAAATCTTCCTTTAAACGAAAACCACAATAAAAGCGAAAAGTGTCGTCTCTGATTAGCCTGTGCGGACTGCACTTTACGCACATGCATTAAACCCCCTTTTCACAGATCACGGCCCAAACATATTGTTTGAGTTCTCTTGGACTCACATTTCATCAGCTATTGCCGTTAACCGTTATGAACAAAGCGATAATGACCCATCGTTTACATTCAATAACTTGTATTTGATGACATCTCCCAGAGGTGCAAACTGCGATATTAATCTGAAACATCATTTCATCGTCTTTGTAATTGTCAATGCTAATTTGTTACTTAAATGCTCAATGTAGAATTTGTCTTGTAAATGGCTTTTTAAGAGCTTTTTAAGAGCTAACTTGAGGGAACGACTTACCAACTCGTGAACTCGTGGGAACAAGTTAGCTATGTCGTGGGAACGACTTACTTATTCGAGGGAACGAGATAGAAAAAAGATGAGTGCAAAACTAAATAAAAGAGGAGTGCAATCTCGATGTTATGACTAAGCCAACTCGTTCCCACGATTAAGTCAATCAATTAGTAATATAATATATATATATATAACAAACAATTTGATTGGCTGACTTACTCGTGGGAACGAGTTAGCTAAGTCGTTCCCTCGAGATAGCTAAAATTCTCTCCTCTTTTGTTTGGGGTTCATTAAACAAAAGGGGAGAAAAATTTAGCTATCTCGAGGGAAAGACTTAGCTAATTCGTTGCCACGAGTTAGTCAGCAAATCAAATTGTTTGTTATATATATATGCCAGCTATATATATATATTCGTACAAAATATTTGCTCATGTTACGCACAATTTAATTTGCTAACTAACTCGTTTCCTCGAGATAGATAAAATTATCCCCTCTTTTGTTTTTGCAAATAGAACACAAGATGAGTGCAATTTACACAAAATAGGAGTGAATGTCACCTCTATGCAACCGTATAAACCTGTTTGATTCAATTCAAAACTGCCACACTAATAATAATAATCAAAATGCCCAATCCTTGCACGCTTAAAAAGTTAATAATATAATTATTTATGGATAACATGCTTAACAGTTTTGCTTTGTTAATACAACTGAAGATATCAAATTAACGGTAATTACACGATTGAAATGGCTAAAATCATTTAGCTTAATAATTGGAATCATAATGGCTGCAACATAAATGTAATTGTACGATTGCAATCACCATGGATTGAACTTAAAAAGGCGCATAGCTTAATATACCAAAAGCTGTTACTTCAAAGGTTATAACAAAAGTAATAATGAGCAATGTTTTCAAATGTAACGTCATATAGTATTGCACATAACTTAAATTGTGATATTATGAGCGTTATTGAATTAAATGTGCAGGTAAAAACATGGGAGATGACATTTATACACACTTTTTCAGACACGCAGATGGATACAACGTGGTGAATTTCTGCTAAAAAACATTAACTTGCATCAATATAGAAATACAATTAACAATTATTCGTTCTTCAGTCTCCTTGTGTCATTTTTGCACGTGCCTCGTTGAAAGAAAGCACTTGCTTTCGAGTAATTGTTTTACATTTCTGTCAAGAGGATCGACTGAAAGTACACGTTGTATTAATAATGTGGTTTTATTTTAATGTTCCCCGTTCTATAACAATTTTTAGTATTTTTCCTCGGCCCTTTAAGCGTGGCGATGTGCCACGCCGCCCTCCCGGATCGCCACTCTGCCCTTTTCAAAGGGAAAACTCGCCACTCGCCCTTATCGATAACATCTTTATTTCCTCATGACCTTACATCTCCGCAAAATCAGCCATCATGATTGTCTGTAACGCTCCGACTGTGCTTGATTTACTCGAGAGACGTCAACGTCTAATCGACTATATTACTCGAGTAGATTTAATCCATTACAGTGCTCGATTTATAGGTAGGTCTTACTGACTGCAAAGTAGATAAACCAAATATACGGACTATCTAGCTTAAGACTTGAAAGGTGTGAAAAAATGCGGCCGTGTATTATAATGCATGTCAATTCATATATAAGACTTTTCTTCCAACACATGATGGGCTTCAAAAAACGGGGGTCGTGTATTAAAATGCGTGTCAAAATGTACTCATTGCAACATGTTGTCTTCATTGTTTCACACATAGAGATAGATATATTTATTTCGGAGATAGCATACATACACACAATGCATTGAATCAACATGTACATACAACAATATGAAGTAAAAACAATCATAATTGAAAAGTACATGCATAGAATGCACAATGGCATGCACACTAACGCCAAGGATTACAAAAAAAAGAGCAATATCCCTTATTTCCATTGTGGTCCTTGTTGTTACAAAATGTGTTCTTACATGATCATGTGTAAGAAATGCATATAAGTAAGATATGCATCTTTTCAACTAAATGATAAATGTTGATAAATGTTGTAATCACATTATAATTGATAAGTAAAAATAACATATACAAGTATAGCCGTTATCATTGGTAAGTAATTATCTATAATAGTACTTTCATAGCTAAAAAGGCACCACGCGCATGTCTGCCCTTTTTTGCATAAACCGCGCATTACAATGCCCTGTTTGAAATTACCGCAACATGCCCCTTTGCCCTCCTGGGAAAAACACTAAATTTTATCTTGTTTATAATCATCAAACCAGTATAAATAATAACAATCTTCTAGTGATAATATCTATATACTATTTTTTTATATAAACCTTTATAGTATGTATATTATGAATACAATTTCATCATTTTTATAAGGTTATGGTAAAGTAATAAGAATACTAGGAAAGTTATTAAAAATGTCACACTGCAGACAGATGTATTAGAAGAACATGAAACTGGGCCATTGACTAGATAGTATGAATTATGATTAAAATTGAATTATTTAGCAGTAGACATAGTACCGGTAAAAGTATTAATAATAGGATGGTTATTAAAACTGTTATTGCAAACAGACATATTAGAAGAACATTAAATTTACACCTGGATCATTCACTGTTCACGTCAAGAGCAGCATGAACCAGATCGAAGATATTTTGGTCTTTTAGTTCGTTATCTGGAGGTTGCTTGTCAAGAAACTGATAACTGATTGAACTATTTGTTTTTATAAGTAAGTTTAAGGCTATATTTGTAAAATGTTTACAAAACATTACAACATACAATTGAGAAAAAGTTGCAAAATGGCATCTTGCCAATCAAAATACGATATCAAAAGGCATCTCATCGGTAAAAGTGTACCTATATGGTAAATTATTTCGTTAATTGGTGATGTCTTTGGAGTAAATATTATAGTTTTGGGATATGCGGTTATTTTGTATGTCTTTGGAGTTAATATAAAGTTTGTTATATGCGGTGATTGTGATGTTTTTTGTATTAAATATAACATTAAGAGTAAGTATGGAATAAGTGTAATATGCATTCCACAGGATCACATGAGAGAGAATACAGTACAAAACAATAGAATGAAAATAAAAATATACGTAAAATAGAGATTATACAATCGGAATTGAATTTTCTGACTTGGAAGGTACTCTTTTTAGAATAGTGTAAGATAAACAATGCAATTACCTGTATTATTTGTTTCAGTGAAACATCGTTTCTTTTTCTTTCTCACGACCATGAACGTGTAAAAGTTTAAACATTTTCTATCATGCGCCAGTTTTGGGACACATGCCTCCATAACCGGCTAAGGTCATTGTACAGGGTTTAAAACGTGTGATCTATCATGTAGGCCAAACTGATAACTAATAAGAGGGAATGTCAAATGGCGCTGTGTACTTCTCCTTATCGAAATTGTAGAGTGTGCACTGTCGAAATATATTGTCAACAGATGATTGTAACATGCATCTTAATATTTTTGACGATATCAGCATGCATTTACATTTGTCTTATATACACACATATATATATATATATATATATATATATATATATATATATATTGCTCGAAGATGACCTTAGTGAAATTAATAATTTCGACAGCTTCTTATATGTAACACTTTCTTACATATTTGACTTTACACCTTTTGTGACATTGGGGTTACACAATTAACTGAGTAATCTGAATATAACTTCGGTGGTTTTCCATTATATCGTGTTATACTCTACACAATAATATTGCACCTGCTTGGTCTATTGTGGTGACTACAAACGTTTCCCGAACAGCTCCTTACACATTATGCAAATTCGATTTGACACTTTGTGAATGGCAAGCTTCAGTGTAATGTTATTTAGCTTTTATGAACAGTAACCGGCTATAACCACGAAATTGGTGCGTATTATTGCATTTCAAACTTTATGCCACAAGTGACCACGCCTGGTTATTTGTTATGCCCCCTATATATATTGTTCCAGGATGACCTATGTGAAATGGATCTTTTCGACATCTTCTTATATGTAACACTTATTTACATGTTAGTGATATTTGCGACATTGGAAAGCATAATACAATTAAAAAAAATTGCAGAAATATCCAATATTTTCTTTTATTGTCTGTCAACAGCTTCGAACATATATTTCACTGTATACCTTTTTTGTGACTTTATGGTTAAACAATTAACTGACTAATCTTAATATAGCTTCGGTAGTGTGCACTTATATCGTGTTATACTCTACACAATGCAATGACACCTTCTTGGAATATTGTGGTCACTACGAACGTTCCGTAAACAGCTCATATCACATTATACGAATTCGATTTGACCACTTTGTGAATGGCAACCTTCAGTGTTATGTTATTCGGCTTTTTGAACAGTAACTGGTTATTACCACGAAATGTTTGCGTATAATTGCATTTCAACCTTTATGCCACAAGTGACCATGTCTGGTTATTTGTGTGTCCTCTGGGCAGTTATGTATCATGAATTTTGTCACCACGGAAATCCGTTTGTTTTTAGAGTTAACTGTGTGAATTAATATGCATATTATGTGCAAATCATACATACTGCATTTTGACAGTTTAAATACAAAAATATATACATGAAGATAATACAATCAAAATATTCTTCAATATTTAAAAAAGATAAATGGTAAAGTAATGTATAAGGATTGCCACTGTTGCAATAAACCCGATATAACTAATTTGGGTGCTGGACCAAATTGACAAATGATAAAAGTATCCCAGTTAAAAGGTTGTTTTTTTTATCAACATTTTAATGAGAATTTGTCACATTTATCTTATTGTCGTATTTTTTTACGATTTGTTTATTATATTATTATAAACCTGATTTATAAAGCGCCCTTTTCATGTACAATTAATGAATACATATCATAATCTTGTAAAAACATAAAATAACCATAACATAGTAAAACAATTTAAAATCTAACTAAGCATATTATAAGAAATAAACCCGTGGCCTGGTAAAACAATAGAATCAATAAAATCGTCACATGAAACATTACTATTATAAATGGGATTAACATTAAAACAACATTTGTGGACTATCCAAGTGCATTAGCAGTTTATCGCACCTGAAGTGCCAATATTGATTTAATCATTCTCCGTAGACCAGCACGAAGTAGTAGGTCTTTAATTGTCTTTTGAAACACTTGAGTGTTTGACAGTCTATAACATATGAAGGCAGTGAGTTCCACAATTTCGGAGCAACTGATTTGAAGCTCCTTTCACCGTACTTCACTTGTTTGCTTTTTGAGGGCACCAGTGCCATCGATTGGTGTGCTGAACGTAGATTACGCGTTGGTCTATAGACATCTATCATGTCCTTGATATATGCTGGAGATTGGCCATGTAGAGCTTTAAATGTAAGTGTCATTATTTTATAGTTCACTCTGTACTGTACAGGTAGCCAATGGAGGTCCTTCAAAATCGGTGTGATGTGACTGTACTTTGATGTTCTAGTTATTATTCTGGCAGAAGTATTCTGAACAACCTGCAGTTTGTTGATCGTATGCTGGGGAATTCCGTACAGCAGAGCATTGCAGAAGTCCAGTCGAGATGTTACTAGCGCATTAACCAGGGTTTTGGTGGCATCTGTGTTGATATATTGCCGAATGCGACCTATTTGCCTTAACTGAGCGTAGGTGGATCTACATATAGAATTTACATGTTGATCCATGTTCATCTTGGAGTTCAGAAAAGCACCTAGGTTTCTTACACTAGATGACTGTATAATGTCTGACTTGTCCACTTTCTCAGTGATGTTAGAAACTGCATTGTTGTTACTATCAGATGTGAAAACAAGTAGTTCGGTTTTGCCTGAGATAAGTTTCAGCATGTTGGTATTCATCCAATTGGTGATTTCATTAAGACAATGCGTCAATTGGTTAATAGTGTCTTCTATTTTTGTAGGGTTTGTTGGTTTGAATGACATGTAAAGCTGTGAGTCATCAGCATAAAAATGTGCGTTTATCCTGTGTTTACGACATATAGCACCGACAGATTTCGTGTACATGACATAAAATTTGGGGCCTTACACCGAGCCTTGGGGCACACTATATGTCATATGCACTGACTTTGACAGCTCTCCGTCTATACAGACAGTCTGAAAACGGTCATTCAGATATGCCTTCATCCAAGCCAGTGGCTGCCAAAATTGTTATTCCAAAATGGGTCTCGTAATCAATGGTATCGAAGTCTGCAGAGAGATCATCACCAAAACTGTTACTTGGTGTTGGTCTAAGGATTGTAAAATGTCGTTGTGAACTTTAATCAATGCGGTCTCTGGTGAATGACATTTTTCTGTATGAAGATTGGTTTGGCTCATGGAGATTGTCTGAATCCATGTGATGTTCTAAGCGTGAGTCTACTACCTTCTCCAGAATTTTAGACACATATGGTAAATTCGATACTGGTCTGTAGTTCTTGAGTGTATCAGAATCTAAAGTTTTCTTTTTCAATACAGGTCTGATGCGCGCACTTTTGTTTGATGTTGGCACTTTACCGGTGTTAAGAGAAGCATATACATTTTTTGTGATGATGGGAACTAACTCCACTGAACATTCCTTTACCAGCCACATTGGAATGGGATCAAGTTCGCACGATTTATTTGCTGACTTTAAGATAAGCTTTGATATCTCTTGTTCTGATGCTGGTGTCAGTTCCTTAAATTGCTCTTTTGAATCTTCCATATCAAAAGTATTGAAGTCATTAGTAGTTTGGGAAGATATATTATTTCTAATACACTCCACCTTATCCACGAAAAAATCACTAAAATCTTGAGCAAGCTCCCTTGGTGAATAATTGGATGGTAATATAACTTCATGTTTCTTTCCGAGCAGATGTTTGGTGACTTTGAAAAGGCTTTTCGGATCTCTGCCACACGACTCAATTTTATCTGTGTAGTAATGTTCCCGAGCTTTTTTTAGTAACTTGTTGACAATAGTACACTGACTTCTGTAAATCTGGTGGTCGATTGTTAGCCTTGATACACGCCACTTTCGTTCTAGCTTGTGTTTTATATGTTTTTCTTTATGCAGTTGTTCATTGTACCAAGAGTAGGTTGGCCGTAGAATTATTGATTTGGTACGTAGTGGAGCATGTGAATCTATCAATAAGGATAATTCCGATTCATAGCTGTCCGCCAATTCATCTACGCTTGTCAAACATGATTCAGAATTCAATATTGCAGATGATCTTAAGTCATTTTTGAGCAAATCAACGTCAATGCTGCGGAATTTGCGAAAAGAAACCGTTTTTCTAACAAGCACTGGTTATGATGCTCTATATTTATGATTTATACATACATGTATTCCTCATTCGTCAAACTATGTTATCTTCCTTATAATAGTTCAGTTCTTGAATGTACGAATAATAATTATTTAGTGATGTGTTATTCGACAATTAAACATTTCATATTACACTGCAATCACATGACAAAAACGCGGTTGGTTGTATGCAGTACATTGATATAAAGTGATTTTTAATTATTGGAATCAAGTTAGTTTTGTGTTTAATGCATTATACTATAGCAATTTGCTTAAAAGTGTAAAAGCACCATATGAATCGAATACGCAATTGGCATGGTATATGATGTCAAACAGAAAACAAACATTGTTATAAGAATGGCATATTAACTTTCCGAACGTGCATATGCGTACACGATTTAATTGAGATTGTTCCACAAAGAACACCCATAATCTATTAAAAGCGAAACAAAATGTTTCATCGGTAAACAACATCAAATACAATGTTTTTTAAAACCTTAACAGACACGGAATCAAACAAGCTAAATCTAGTACATTATATTGTGCTTCAACCATAAATGCATTTTATGAGAGTACGATCATGATCGTTTTGTGTGCCAGCTTTGGGACGTCCTAGAATATAAACGGATGACCTAACCTTATGTGTACCAAATCGTCATTGAAGAGAAACCCGTTATCTAATTGTAACCTTTCCTAGTCCGGAACATCGTCATAAAAGTAATTTATGTATGAGTTAATCAGTACAACAAGTCTCAAGCAATCCTCGTCCGAATTTCACAACACGTGCCGTTTGCGTGCGCAACGTAACACGAGTTTCGCGCTAATATGTTAAGCATCTTTGTTAAACCTCGATTAATAGTGATTTATTAGAGACTTCGTATCAAATGTAATATTGTTCTGTTTGCTATTCAATCGAGCCGTCGATTAAGACACTCGACACTCCGTGTGGGACACAGCGTTACTTGGGTACCGGTGGTGCATAATATTAGCTTACGGCATTAGATTGTGTCTAGAACGGACTGATGTTTGTCCAGTGTTGTATGCCATTGTATTCTACATTTCGGAAGGTGTTATATGTTGCCAAAGCACTTGAAGTTGTTCTGGTACATATTGTGTCCAAATGGATGCTGATATTTGTTTTGCATTTACATCACTAAAAAAACACACTAGACTATTTTAGAACATAAATATCCGTTCTTAAGGTGCTCTTTGAATGTTCGAGCGGAAATTTAACGTTGCAGTGGGTATCATTTCGTTTTAGCATTCTGGAGTTAACGACATTTTTCTAATTCAAATGTCTTATTATTATTAACCGATTAATGTCTATATCAAAACGCACGTGCTGGATTTGACTGCGACCTTGACGTGTTTAAATATAGTGCACACTCACTCTCACAATTAATTGCTTTAAATGGCTTGTTCACATATTTTCGAAATGACACGTTTTCAACTACTTGCAACACATTTAGAAATGAGATAAAACTCATCTCCAAGGAGCAAAATTACACTTATTAAGTAGTCTAATTCTGACATTAATTTTTTGTTAATGGCCTTTAATAATCTAAAAAATACAAAAAAAAAAAACAACAAAAAAAAAACAAAAAAAAAAAACAAACGCAAAACGATTAAATAATAAAGCGTTTCTTCTGTTTTCGTTAAATTCTGTGATAAATAATGGATCTCTTATATGAAGTATTAAATACACGACACAATTTTACAGTTCGGATTGCCGAGTGATTAAGGCGATAGCCTTCTTTACAAAAGTTCATCGTGGAATCCCGATATTGGCTTAATGTTTTTCTTCTTTTTCTATTATTTCATAATTTTCTGTTTATTTAACTGGATCAATTCTGCTCTTCATGTCTATAAATTTAGGGAATTTAACGACAAACACCCAACACATGTAAAAATCTGTAATCAAGTCCCTTTATTAAACCAGTTTGAAGTTTGTCTCTAAAATGGATTTGTAAAAAAATGTGTGTATAAAATACATAAAATTCAAAAGGTTGATATTTATAATGTATATTGTGTTAATTTTACTTGAATGTGTCTACTAGGTGGACTGTTTTTGCAAACAACCAGGGCAATGATTTATTAATTTCGGAAAAAATACAGAAGGTGCAGAAATAATATTGTAGAACATCGGCTGCCTTCTTAACATTAATGTCTACTTTAACTAACTGTTTTAATACCTCCTGTTATCTATTAATGCTAATACAATTTAAAAAAGTTCACTTGTACTCACAATGAGCCTGATGGTCATAAAACATGATAGTTCACAAATATGTCACGTATGGACATGCAAGGACATTATAAGATAATATACATGTCCCGCGTTCGAGAATGAAGTATGTTTAGTAATGCTCATAAAACTACCAACACCTTTTGACGAAACTAAAAATGTATATGTGGCGCATCTCGCATGGGTACATCTTTCAATGATTCGAGTTAAGTCTTTGCAGTTTGAAAACATGAATAACAAATATGTCTAAGCAAAAGAAAAGATTCATGTTATGTAAACATAATAAAAAAGTGTAGGTCTATAAAAATGCTAGTTTGTCTTAAAGATATACTCGTAGATATTGGCAATTATTAATAGTTTTGTTATAACAATATCGTTTAATATAGCAACATATATCTCTTGACAAAACAAAGTTATTGCTTTGCATCTCATGACAAACATGTAAGTTGAACGATGAAGCAATTAAAATCCATTTAGTCTGAGTAATTCTTTTTATGCCGACGTAATATTATTCTATAACAAAATAACTAAAGATAAGTGTACTCCATTACAGCAGTGCATACACAGGACAATCTTAAACGTATAGGCAAACCTTCGGAGGCACTGAGCTCGAGCTGAAGCCCTCGGGCAAATACAGCATAGGTTGTGTAAATACGGGCCCATTGCACACCAAAACCGTGTACTTAACTATAATTTGCACATTTTTGCGTGACTTTAGTTTATTTATTGTACTTAACTATAAAATAAAAAGCGTATGATTTGGGTTTTTTTCGGTTGATCATCGAATTATTATTTCACTTGTGGTTATAAAAAGGTATATTTTAAGCCGCTCACTACACTATTTTTTTCAATAACCACTCATTGAAATAAAATTGGAGTATTCACTGATATTAATTACCCAAAGGATGATCAGGGTTATTCTGAAACGCATCAAAGCGCTGATGATTAAAACGAGGTTTATTGTCACTTCTTTCTAAGGCTCCTTAAGCATTAGTTCGATCCCACTTGGGGTTGCAATTTTATCATTTTGGATTATATTATCTGTTTGAGAAACTTAATATATTTTAGTGAGAGGCGTTCATGTTAAAAAAATACATAATTTGCCGTAAGAATCCAGTTGTGCTTGCCATAGGCCTTTCAATACAGCAATATTTTAAAGAATTCAAGATATTACCGAAGTGAAGAGACCCCCAACTATGATGAGACGTAAATTTGAATTTGATAACAACCAAGTGAAATACAACTATCAACTATGTTAACTAAAAGGCTACTAAGTCCGAATAGTTTGTGACTAAGTGACAAGGTTTAACAGTGTATGTGAACACATTTTATCACATCTCAATGCTCTTCGGAATCGTAATAGTCGAAACGACTTCCATTACTGACACCGTAACTATGGATTTATATCGATGACGTAACATCACGTGACCGTCACGTGGGAGATATATGATTGATCTGCCATCGGTAACTCATCGCATCGGTTAATATGACGCTGACGGAGAGGTGGCTCAGTTGTGTATAAAAACGATAGGACAAGACGTGGTTGTAAGGACATTGTTAAAGAAACGATAATTTGTAAGGCTGAAGTGGATAATACATTAACCGAACACAACATGGTAAGTTTTAAATGCCAAGTTGTATTTTTTTTTAAATAAATAACTTGTTGTAAATCATAAATAATACAAAAAATATTAAACGAGTAATATACATGTTTTGTCCTAATCATAATTGTTTTCATTCATGGCTGCATCGCTATTAACTAAGATTGGTCACATTTAAAGACGAATATTATAATTCAGAGTTAGTATTGTTTCATTTTATGTATGACATAATATTATTACTATATTTATTACTATAATGTACGATTTATCACTGTGGAAATATATCAAACAATACATTTCACAATATTTAATGAAAAATACATTATTGAAGTAATTGAAAGCAAAAAATGTAGTGTCGACTTTTTATTACTACTAACTAACTACTTATTTTGACACCAACTGCATAAACTATATTAAACGTTCAACATGCCGTATATAGTATCATGTTTGAAAACAATGCACCACCTTAATTCCAGATGTGAATATATTGATATATTTATTGTAAAATTTTATTTTGATAATTCCTATGCGAAAAAAAACTTATTGCGAAACGTGAGTTTATTATCATTTTGATCCAGAAAGAGAACTTGCGACATGTAGCATCAATCAGATTTTTTTTATAGTTATTTACGGGTTTAATAAGTGAATAAAAATAATGAAAAATACTTACGATGAAAACGCATTTACAATTACATTTTGTAATTCAAGTGCTTCATTTGTTCACGACATGCACTCGATATAAAAGACTGTTTTTTTTAAAAAACAAACTCAAATCGAAGTCGCTTATAGTATTGAATGTGTTTTTATTTTACGGTGTAAAAGAACAACATAAGAAGAGTCGGTTTTGCTATTTAGTCTGGTCTGTTTTCATCTAGATATAACAATACGTTTTGTTTGTTTAAGGATTTCTTAATTGGGATTCGCAAATTTGCCTCTTTTTAAAATTAAAATCGATATTTTAAATCATTATAAATCAATACAAAACCTTCCGTTTTCATTTTTGACAGTTTTTCTTTATCATGTATTATCATGTTATATTCGTCCTCTGATTAAACGTATTAGATCTGGCTTAGGTATTTGAATACTTACCACTCAAAGTAAATCGGCCAGACAACTTATGGGAACATCTTACTCCTGTAGCTCACTTTTCTTCATCATAAACAAAGATTGCGATATTAATTTTTCCCAGTTGACAGTATCGGAAGAAAAAAAGAGATTTGAATCAATGGATCTTATGGATCTAATTTGTCACCACTTTCTCGAACTAAATGATATAATCCAAACGGATTCGCCACATGGGACTTTTGGACGTAGAATTTTACATTAGACAACTTGTTAAACGTAAAATGTAATTACCCCGAGCACAACCAGTTTTCATAAATGTGTATGTAATATTTTTTTGCACCGTGCTTCATCTGTTTGTGTAATACTTAAATTCTTCAGCGTGTACTTTTTAAACTACTTTCTTCAACCAAATATTTGATATAAATTGTTAATCTAACATAATACTGTCATCTTTGATGTTCCATTTTTTAGTCTTAGTTTACATTTTGATTTCAATATAATAGATCATGCAAACCCATGTTTTTTGGAATTAATAAGTTAAAACGGTGTGTATGCACTGTATAACGTTTAAATTCATTTAGGGTTTATTCTGAAGCATTTCAATATAAACATCGCTCTATGTTATAATAAAGGGTGCTCTTTTCACAATTTGTATTGTGTGTGTTCTTTGATGCAAACGTAACTCCAGATTTAAAGTTTGAACTTCATCAAAGTACTTCGCATCTGGGCACATTTACATACATGTTATGAAACTCTTAAAACAGAGAAATACGAATAAATAGCCCTATCAATAAAATCTTATATTTCGGGCAAGTAACGTATTGCCAATAAACCTCATATACCTACCACCCATAAAAACTCCTTAAAAAAGAAATCAATAATTTTCTATTAATTTTGTCTTTTGCAGAATAAATTAGAACACATATTCACCCTGGTCCAGCTGTTGTTGTTTGTGATAAGCGGCTGCCTATCATACCCTTCCATTGAGATCCGGGAGAGTTACAACAAACAGGCCAGGTCTATCCGACTAGCAAACTGCCAATTTGATGACGTACTACACACAAACTGCTATTCATGTGCGAGACTTTACGACAGCCACGCCCTCTATAAAGACTGCTGCCAGGACGTAGACATCAGTTTGGCTGCAATATGCGCGATTGCAGTATGACATCTCTTTAGTCAACCCACAGTCTATCTTTCGGATGGATGTCTTTATAAACTGAACACTGACGCTTCGGGGTATCGTTATGGTCAGAGACATCTGGACATTTAATCAATCGTAGAATTTTAGTTTAGAATCTCACAAAATATTTCTATATATTTATTTACCACATCATTGGTAAATTGCGTTATTCAGGTGTGTTCATCTGTGACTAAAAATATTTTATTTGTCCTTAGCACAACCGGAAAAAAATAACTATTTTTTTTATTTTTATTTCATAACAACCATGGTATTTCAAAATTTCATAAATTTCAAAACATTTTCGTATTTTAATTATTGTAATATGTTTTTTTCGTTTTTAGAAGTTTATCCTTTGTATAACGAATGTCTACGTGCCATACAGTAAGGAACATTTTGTTTGAATAATATATTAAAGGGCACTTATGAAAAATCTACACAAAGAACACAATTTAAGGTGCTGTATATAGTACATGTTTAACACATCTATAGACAAACATAAGATGACTTTATAAAAGTATTTTTTCTGCATGACTAATACAGATGCATTGTATTTGTGTGTGTGTTGTTTATGCGATGTGCTTTGTGTGTTTGTGTATAGAATGTTATTTTTGTAAAATAATATAAAAATACTAACACATTTTGCGATGTTTTTGTCTTTTTTACCACCGAAATATTTCCTTCAATACATGAACCAACATATACATAGACCTATCATTGATAAGAATATCAACTATAGTTGGCACAGTATTTTTTTTATTTTAAGATTTATATGAGCCTCGCTCTGGGGAAACCAGGCTTAATGCGTGTGTTTAAGTGTCTTCCAACATTAGCCTGCGAAGTATTTTATTGTATTTTTCGTTTAAAGGAAGTCTCGTCTTAGCGAAATTCCAGTTTATGCGGCAAGTTGTGTCCCTGATTTGTCTGTGCGGACACCACAGTCTTATCTGGGACGACACTACGCACATTTATTAAACCAGTTTTCCCAGAGCGAGGCTCAATTACAGTTTACCCAATATGTAACCATATATCTAAGATAATCACTTGCTTTTTACTCATTTACATAAAAAAATGTTTAGCATATTAATTATTTCATGATTGAGGATCATTACATATAACTTACATCCGAAAACACTATTAAACGTGTTTAATTTAATTTGACAATATACATTTATCAGTTTAAACATTTAGAAAATAATAAAAATAGTCACTCCAAATTGTTGATTGTAGGTTTTTATGTATCATGTTACTTAAAGCAAAATGTTACGTGCTGTTTATCGCACTTATTAAGACGTAGAAAACCCATACGGAGGGCACTGTGGCATTAAAATGACCAGCCAGGCAGCCACAAAATTGTACATGGACCGAACCAAATTCTCAGGTTCATAACATATACACAGTTTTGGGGAAATGGGTCTGAAGCTATATGCATTCTGGTCAGGAGCTACCCAGTCCCTTAATGAGACCACAAAACCTTGCGTAACTTAATAGCGGTCAGGGTTGCTTTCTAGCAGAATGCACGACTGCGCAGATTGGTCTGGAGCTATTTGGACCGCATACGACATTAGACCCTACGCACTACGCGCTTATATTGTACCAAACGTGTTCGTAACGTATTTGTTCATCAAAGAGTTACACTTAACACAACAAACCGTGACTTAACTTATGTCTGCATTAGGCGCTTTCTATTCCTGGCCCCGTGTTCACAAAACAGTTTTTGCAATCGAAAATCGATTTTGCTTGTCATTGAAAATGGATTTCCATTGTAGTTGATAGGCAAAAATGAAAATCAATGTCAGTTAAAATCGATTTTCGATTGCAAAATCGTTTTGTGAACACGGGGCCAGGTTGTCAGAATTTAGTAGGGACTGCAATATCATTGACATTGTGTAGTATTTTGGTAATTTAAATTTTATTGAAAGTTAATGTTTCTATTAAAATATTTGCAATGAAAACAAAAACACTAAAATTTATTAAAAATTATTACGTGATATGAAGCGAAATGGTCCTTAACGCTCTAATAAACTTCACAAATTTGAATTAATTCGTAAACACTGTCATAATGGCATACGGTCTTATCAACGTCCGCTGTAGACCTCTTTATTATGAATAGAATTTATTTAGCAGTATATATAGTACCGATAATATTAATAATAATGGTGTAATTATTAAACCTTTTACTACAAACAGACATATTAGAAAACAATGAAAATGGATTATTTACTGAGTATTATGTATTATTAATAAAATTTCATTACCGAGTCGTTGACATATTACCGGTAAAATTAATTATTATAATAGGACCTTTAATAAAAATGTTACTGGAAACATACACATTATAAGAACATGAAATATACAACTGGGTTCAAGATTCAATTGCTTTGTTGTCCCGGTCATCGCAAGTTCAAATAACATCGCATAGTCACATATGTTATGGTACATCTATTGATAGTTAACTGATATTCAGTAACGCATGTCTTAGTTCAAAAGCATAATACAAGAACATAGCGATACTGCAGATCACCTTTTCTTTCCGGGATCATTCACTGTTCACGCTAAAGAGAAGTTTGGACCAGATCTAAGACGTTGTGGTCGGTAAGCATGTGATCTGAAGGTCGCTTGCCAAGATACTGATTACTGTTTGAAAAGTGTTCTTTCTTAAGTACATGTAAGTTTAAGGCCACCACCTCTAAAATGTTCAAAAAAGAATCATCTTTCCGACCAAAATACCAAAACAAAATTCATCGCAATTGGTAAGTTTTTAACTCTTAGCTGAATAAATAATCGTATGGTTTTGGGATATGCGTTAATGGGTGATGACTTTGTATGCAATATTAAATACGAAAATATGAAGTACCGGTAAGCAAAATATGTATTCTAATCGCAACGATCGCTTTCGAACTAAACATTGTTAAAAGCATTATCGTATCATTGTAATAGATTAATGTAAATTGAACGTCACTTTTTTGAATAGCTTTTAAAAACACATTGTATTATTTTTTTGTGGACCCGGGCTTGAAAGTAATGATGCCAACAAATAGAATTATATGAGGGTAAATGCAGTAAAAAACTGAGAAATAAGAATACAAACATGCGTCAAATAGATAGCATAGATTCGGGAAGGAATGTTCTTACTTGGATTGTACTTTTTGAAAGTTTTTTTTTGTAATAGTGTTAGTTTAAGAATGCAAATATACATTTATTCATTGAAAAGTTGTTTCGTTTCTTTTCTCACAACCATGAACTTGTTAAAGTGCAAAAATGTGCTAACATGCGCCAGTTTTGGGACACCTGATTCATCAATCTTTGCGGTTAAGGTCAATGAACTGTTTACATGCTTTAATTGGATTATGTTATGTAGGGCAAACTGATTTAAATCGAGTAGAGATCATGCAAAACAGCGCTGTGCTCTTCTCCTTATCGACACTGTAGAGTGCGTGATGTTGAGCATTTTGTCAACGGATGATTGTAACTATGCCTTTGAATATTTTCGACGATCTCATTATGCATTTAAATTGTTCATAGTGTAATACATTGCTAGAGGATGACATAAGTGTCATTGACAATGTCGACATCATTTTATATTTAACACTTTCTTACATTTCTTAATATTGGCGACATTGTGTTACATAATAAACGTCATTATTTTTGCAGAATTGTATATATTCTTCATTGTTGACAGCTTCTTACATATATTTCACTTTAAACATTTCGTGACATAGGTAGCATGGGGTTACCAAATTATCTGAATAACTTTAATATAACTCCTATGATGTGCAATTGTATTGTTTTATATTCTATAATATACCATTTCAACTGATTAGTATGGTCACTATTGACGTTCACCAAATATCTTATATCACATAATGCAAATACGATTTGACACTTTATGAATGGAAAACTTCACCGTGATTTCATATAGCTTTTTGAATAGAAACCTGTTATTATCATGACATTGGTGCGTATGCGCACTTCTATCTTTATGCCACAAGTGACCGTGTGTGTTTATCATGTGTCTCCTTATCATTTAAGAATAAATGTGAACACCATGAAGTTCACATTGTGACGTTAAATGTGTGAATTTATATGCATATCTGAAACAGTTCACAAACAAAAAATGACGATTTATATAAAAATGAGTCATTTACCAATTACAATAAAGATAGAAAAATGTGAACATATTGTTTTTATAAATTGCCGAAGGTGTGGCAAAGCCGTGTAAATAACCTATGATAAGCACATATTTTGATGACGTCATTATACACAAACGTATGAAGTTTTAACTATGTTTGCGAACTTTGTTTTACTTTTGCTTTTGTTTATTGTATTAAAGCATAACATAATATAATTTGTTGTTTTCACGAATGATCGAATATTGATTTCACATTTCACATTTCATTCACAGAAAAGTATTATTTCACTCATGGTTACACCACTCGTGAAAATATTTTTCTTTAACTAATTTTGAAATTAAATTCGATCATACACCGAAATCAACAAATATTGTCTACATTAGATATACAAAGCAGACGAAAAATACGTATAGTTATAGTTAACTTATCATTATGTATTTGTTTAAGTCTTGTTCAAAGAAAAAGTAGGAATTCCAAACATTTGGGAAACGCGCTATCATATATTTATATATCTGGTCAAGACTTCGTCCACTTGCATTGATATCAACAAACACTTAACATGTTACACAGTATAATCTTAATCATTTTTTATCTGACGCATTTTGTCATCGAGTATCATTTTCGTGAACAAACGCAGGAGAAGAATGTTTGCACAGGGTTGACAATCAGATAAGAGTCCAAACAAATTGCAGAATAATTAACTCTCTCAAGAGCAGTAAGTGCTGATGCCGTAATCTTTTGCCATGTGCAAAGGTGGGAAACTTAACGTGGGGAGCAAGATATCGTATTGTTATTCCATGACTATTGCTTAGAAACGCAGCAACTATACCAGCATAATCATCATCAATAACTGCAGCAGCAATTACACAAACAACAACCAATATAGTAATACGAATATTTATAACACTAGAAAAGTTATTATTGAAATTACTACAATTAATATTCTGATGCTTATTTGAAATAACTACGCCTGAATAAAACAAATAATGTTTTATTGGGGCCCTGTACTGCTTCTGCTGCCGCTTGCTTTTTGCTTAATTAGTACATATATTTTAACTTAATCCATATATTTTAGTAAAGTGCATTAATGTTAAAAAGACATAAATGTTATCACATCTTAAAGCTCTTCGGAATCCTACCATTACACTAAATCATTTTGTATCCCTCTGTGGTGCCTATTTCTAAAAAGATCCTTTTCTCTTCGGGTTAAAAAGCGATTAAGCGATCGCACCCATGTTTTGTGGTTATTTCCTGCATCATATGTGTGTCTGCTTCATTTCGATGCATTTCATTGGGGATTACGTTGAAAGATGGACGTAACATCAATCAGATTGTTAAAATGTTAATTAGTGAAAAAGATTGTGTAAAGTACTTATGCAGTCGATGGAAACACGTTCGCAATTACATTTAGTAATTCAAGTGCATGCTATTTTGTCATGTTTGACGACAAAAACTTGATACAAAAGACTTTTTTCTATGAACAATCTTAAATATCACTTGCTAATGGTATTTAATATGTTTTTATTTAAAGGTTTATAAAAACAACACAAGAAGGGGCGGCTTTTAGTTACAATATTTTATTTTGCATTTTTTGTTATTTATTAAACATCAGTTTTAAGCATAAATAACAAATGGTCTTCTTTCTCTAGACTACCATGCAAATTGAAGTTAAACGATAACAAACAAACACAAAACAAAACAACGTGCATGTGCATATACAAGTAAGAATTGATAATCAAAGCAGGGGTCTGTTTTTCTGTAAATGTAACAATTCTCAATATGCAGTACGTCACGTTTGTTTGTTCATGTATTTTTAACTTGAATGATCGAAAATTTACCACGCCCTATTTATTGAAATCGATATATTAAAGCATTATTAATTAACACAAACCCTTAAGGTTTCATTTCATACCCTGTTTGTGTTGACTTATGAGTACTGATTCAACTGCAGCAAGTCGTATTTATTTTTGAATGTTCTTCTTGACCATGTATTATGATTAATATTCGTCCTCCGAATAATTGTGTTTACAAAAATCTGGGTTTTGTATCCATACAACTCAATGTAAATTTGCCAGACAATTTATGAAGAATATCTTTCGCCGATAGCTCACTTTGTCTTAACCTTACATAGAGATTTCAATTTTAATCGGAAAAAAAGAAAATGGATCTAATTTGTCACCACTTTTTCGAAGTAAATGTTATAATCCACACGGATACGCCACATGGGACTTTTGGACGTAGAATTTTACATGAGACAACATGTAAAACGTAAAATGTTATTACTCCGAGCACAACCATTATTATAAATAAGTTATATGATATTTTTGAACGATGCAAGTCTGTAAGTGTAATTCTTGCATTCGTCATTGAAAAGTTGTATATTTTGTTACTATTTATTTCAAACAAATATTTCATATTAATCTTTGCCGCTCGATATGTGTCTTAATTTCAATTAGCTTAATTTTAATATACACGATAATACAAACATCTGTTTGTGGATATGAAAAAAGTTTAAACGGTCAATATTCACTGTAATACGTGTACAATTAATTCAGAGTTTATTATATGGCCTTTGAATATAATCTTCGTTCAATTTTAATATTGCACATAATTCAATTTGAACATTCAAATAAAGGGTAGATCTAAATGTTTTTCCATACTTTCATTTTACTGTGTTATTTGATCCTGTCGTAACTCATGATTGTCCACTTCAAACTCTATCGTAGTACTTTGCATTTGGATAAATAGAACTAAGAAACTGTAAATGCACCGACATACGGTTTAATAGACAAATTATGAAAATGTTTTATAGTGGACAAGTAAGGTATTGCCAATACACCTCATATACATACCACTTATATAAACATTAAACAAGTTAAAAATCTTTACTCATAATTGAAATATGTGCAAGCGAAGAATAAAATACTTCACCCATGACGAACGGACGCTTAAGCACATGGGGTAGGAAGTCTGCAACTTGCCAAAATGCACAATTGCGCTTCTGAATATTCATACGAGAAATATTGGTTTTTACATTAATTTTATGTTTTTCTGGTGTAAGAACCCATCTTGAATATTGAAATTTAAATAAGTTTAGAATTATATCGCTTTTCACCATTTCCACGTGCAAAACGATAAAACCATACCTACCCCACGTGCTTAAGCGTCCGATCGTCATGGATGAATGATTTTAATGTGAGCTTACACAACATGTAGTCAAATGATCACCTGTTTAAATCAAAATCTTAACTCATAACTGAGATTTTCAAGTTTGAAAAGTGTTGCGTTAGAAAATTCTCCAAGTGGATATAGAGACTTACGTCCTGTAATCGTGTCAAACCTTTGCTCAGTAATATAAGAACGATTGTAAGAACTTCGAGCATTGCGAATAAAATAAACCTGGCACGATTTCCCCTAGGGGCCACATTAATAGGAAATGTAGCTCATCAGTCACCACATACCGTCGTTTGCGCCTTAAACATTACTATAAAAAATGTCAAAAATGATACATGATCTCGTCATGCAAATAACCGTGCCTACCTAAAGCACTTAAGTTGGATATACATAGGCAAATGACTTACTGCGAACAATTGCCGTTTACATAACTTTGGTGAACTTTTAATGCTTATAATGTTGATTCATGCATTACCAAGCCATGTTTTACTATACGTACATACATGATTCTTTTATCAGTCCGTATTCAAGTCAGTATCCGCATATACTGTCGGCGTAGAACAAAACGGTTTGCGATTACTGGAACTGTAAGCGAGTGAATTATGAGTATATTTTAGTTATTAGATTGACTTCTTATTAAATATTTTGGTGTTTTTATAACCTAAGCTTTTATTGTTAATACACATAAAACGAGATATTGTCACTATCCCAACGTTATAAGTGTATATCACAAGGGGTTTCTATATAGAAAACGACTATTTAAATAAAATATATAATAGTAAATGGTCATCAATACATGTCATAATTTTTAGTTCTGTATGTGTTACTTGATGCCACTGTCCCGTCAAATTCAAGCTTGGAAATAAGATATAAAAACAAAACCCCATTAACTATTAGGAGAAACATGTATCATTTATTCCATTATTTCTATATTGCCCAGGTAGAAATGTTCTTCGCATCATTGCATTCCACATCTGATATTTTGGTGGTCAACAGATAAGCACTTCTTCCTCAGGGATCAGATGTATACCACTTGCTCTTTGTTATTCAGGGTCGATAATTGTGGAGAGAACTTTCCCATCCTTTTTCACAATAAGGACCCTATATTAACCAATCGGGATCGATGCACACCGGTCCGCTATAAGACGTTCCAGAATAAACACAATATTGAAATTATCCTTTGCTTTTACAGCATTTACAATCAAATCATTGTAACAATAACAAGTTAAAAAAAGACAACAAAAACAATTAAAGTTGTTTATCCGTTCAAATAGCTTCTCTTTTACCAAAAACAAATAAAAGAAGTTAATGAATATATTCAAAATAAAATCGTCATTATCACATGTTTTTAAAACTTTATTTTATAATATGCAAACAATGCTTTTATCTACGATATTAACTGTAAAAAAATCCGGACGTATCATACACCTTGTTTAACATTACGCAAGTCAAAGAGTACTTGTAGAGAGAAGTTGTAGAAGTCACAAACATGTATATTTAAATATTGAATTCACGGAATATTAGAAGCGTATGCTCTTCCAAGAACGGCCCATTCACTGACACATATTGTATTACATTGTCCAAAGCGACTGTAACTTCAAAAGGTGTTATCAGACAGTAACGTCCGTCTGACGGAGGCCAGAAATATCAGAGTCATTTACCACGCTTGTTATTATAATCCACAAAATGCATCTGACCATCTAACACATATGTCTGTGATATAACAAGTACCCGTATCACTTGGTATTCTAGCATTGATTTCTGCCGTAGCAGTTTCATGTCTTGGACACCATCCATGAGCGAGTTGATGTTTAAGACCACGGATACCATAATGTTAACATAAAGTATAGGTACATAAAACTCGTTTAATTGAACATTAGTTCATTTTTTTTTAAGACGTAGAAGTCTTGTAAAGCTTTCTCCTGACTAAATCAAGCAGCAAACTGAAGTGAAGAGCCAAGAACGAAATCATTTGAACAACTTCACGAATTTTCGCACTACATGGTTAACGAAAAAAGCAAGCATACGTTCGTTTATTGGCAAAAAAATATTAACATTAGACATTATAAACAACAATAAACTCAAATTTAATAACATGTTATAAATGTTGTTGTAAGAATACATCATTCACAATTCAAAAAAAGAGTTCACATATTCACGAAGAGATAAATTTATTAGATAAAAACATTGCATTACAACAATATTAAGCGATATGTATGATTTTTCTCTTTGATAGTTAGTAAACATATTATTAAAAGACAATACTAGAGTATTATCAAGAACTATTTGTCAAATACTTGTTATTACAAAATGAGAAACATTTTAAGTCTGCAAACTGTATTGTACATGTTTGTATTTGTATGTCTGTAAGTTTCAATTTCTAAATTAAGTGAGTTCCGACGTGATATTGTTACCTATATTGTAGTTTTCAAATGTGATGCAAAGTCTAAATAAATTTCGTATGCCAACTCACTGTAAATGTACAATAATAAACTAATTTATGCCTAAAACAAATTAGATTTTTAACATATTGGTTGACACAGGCCAGGGATACGTTCTTAATAATTACAAAATTATTAATATTTGTATTCCGATTATATATTAATAGTCACCTTGCCAATAATTTAAAAAGCTTTAAACCAGCAAAGGGTATTCAAATGACTTCGAGTACCAAACGATTGTACTCTTTAATATATAATATATATAAAGTGAAACTTCAGCTGTACAAGCAGAAGAGAAACATGATTGAAACACGTGGTTCTTTATTCATAACAAGGAATCAAGTATCAAACAGTGTGACAGAGCAAATGAGCACGAGGCACAAAACACATAAATACACATAAATTTAAATACAACTGGAAATGCCGCCTGAGAATGTTCCATGCAATTCTTAAGCGGTTTGAAATAAAAACTTGATACCAAAATAGTCTTCTTTTTTTAAGCCGTTGATAGGTATGGCAACTCTTTGTTTTTGTCTATTAAATTCTATGGTATTGTTAAAGCCACACACCTTATTTGGCATAGTAAATTAAAGTATAAAGAAGAAACATACTTTATCTATGCCAATTAGAATATATCTGGTGGTTACAAGGTAGAAATCCGTCTTTTTGCGCTTTAAAACTTAAACTAATCGCGTTTGTCGAAATGGACGTATACGTTTAGATATCCTACTTTCGTTTTTAAAAGCTGTACCGTTTGAAAAATAATAAATAACATGCTAACTAGGTTACAGATTTAATTTTATCTATGCCAATTAGAATATATCTGTTGGTTACAAGGTAGAAATCCGTCTTGTTTGCGCTTTAAAACTAAAAAATAATCGCGTTTGTCGAAATGGACGTATAATATTGAAATGCTACTTTCGGTTTTAAAAGCGGTAATTCCCGGTTGAAAAATAATAAATTGCTTGCTAACTAGGCTATAGATTTAATCAATATTTTGCACACTTTCAAATTGCATCTATATGTATTGATTAACATGTACTTCATTTCAAGGTGTGTGGATTTAACATTAAAAAAAACGATGTCGATATGCTATGACTTTGTGTCTGAAGACCTATCGCACTTGTGAAAGTGCTTTGCTATAAGCAGCTTTCAGAAAACATGTCAATATATCCGTCTTATAATGATATAAAACCAATACAAATATCGATATCATAAATATAAGAATCAAGACGGACTCTTGTTTTAAAACCAACTGATGTCTAAAATAATTCTAAAGACAAAGAAACACAAACGTACAAACGAATACAAGGTTTTATATTTGCATCAATTCGTAATAATAATTATTTTTTTCAATCTCGAACCCGATTTGACCAATTGTACTCGTAAACTGTTATGGTTAACAATATCGAAAGCCTTTTTAAAACCAATAAAAACCGGAATATCGAAATATCTTTCCTAATGAACAAATGCATAAGAGAAATACAGTCACATGTACTATGCTTATTTCTAAACCCAAATTTAGTTCCCAAATTATGTTTATGCGATTCTTAAGCAATAGGGATAGAAGTTTAAATATGTATTAGAGTAATGATTTTATAAGAGGAATCTTTGCAATTTCACCTTTTTATGAATTAGTACATATACGTGTTCACCCGGCATTTGGAAAATCGCATTATTGAAAATTTAGTTGAAATTACAACAAGATATGGTGCAATACAATATTTCGCACCATATGTTTCCATCTAAAGAACGATTGTTATTTCTATAAAGGTTGACATTGTTTTCTCAACTTCCTTTAGTAAAAAATACCTTTAACATTTCTATCAAACCCATTTCTAAAATATAAAACAGTTGGAAATATGTTTAAAATAGTTTACACATCCTGTAAAAAAATATCTAGTCAATTTAAACTTGTGCTCTGATTTAATAATAATGTTATACGTTTTACTTTTTTATTTTGGTCAAAGATTTATTAAGCAGTGAATCATGTTTTATACTATATGCATGCATCAATTAACCATGTTGATTGTTTAGTTACCGTTTATCGAAATCAACAAAACGTAATGTTTAAAATAACTCAAGTATGTGTTATAAATTGACCTGCAAGCAACTTAATTTTGATAATACTGTTTTCTAAAATGCATCTTGGTAATGGGGTCCCGAATATCTTCTTATATATATTTATTGTCGTTAAAGTCATTGTCACAACCATATAATGTATTATAAATTCAAATGGACATTTGTCAGAATTTGTATGAACAACACAACTCTTACCGGTAATATGACTTAATATTTTGCTGAACATTTAAGATAACATATCGAAATCATAGTTTAAAAGATTACTTTTTAAGTGTGTCCTTATATCAGAACATGTCAAAAAAGTTAATGGAATGGGCCAATTTTGCCTACACCACAGCTGAGTTCTTTACAATTAGGAAACGCTCGGTCGAAAACTTGACAAGCCACTTCACTTGCGGTTACATTCCACAAAATCATTGTGCATCCGTCCGTGGTCGAAAGTAGATTATTTCTAACGAGTTCCATTTTTTCTTCCATAAAATCCATTTTACAATTAGAGACATGTCTGATGTTGTTATTTCATATTCTTAATATGCCGTGAGTATTTTGAATTCTTTGATTGGAGATGGACTTAAAATTTAAGGGTTGGTTTTCCATTTTATGTGGCTTTCGTCGAAATGAAGCTGCCGGAACAGTGTTTTTGACCGGCGTCTGCAATCCGTGTAGATGCATTTTATTAGAAGTTGCATGACATATTTTTATGGCAATTATTAGAAAAGGACAATTCCATCATTAAAATAATTAGAGCTTGCACAATCTTAAAAAAAATGAAAGACAAGACTAATGCTTTGACAGTTGGAAGTTTCATAATGGGACACTATATTTATTATAAATACGATGTATGAAACTTACACGCTTTATACTTTTATTCCATTAATTTGTATTTATTGCGTTATTGAAACATCAAAATAAACATGGAGAATAATCCTGATTTTATTTAAGATTACACGCAAATCATGACACAAACAAGATTTGCTTGAAAAACTATACTGCTTTCGTAGAAAGGTTTGATAAAGTATATATGTGTAATTGTGATGCGAAGAGGTTAGTTACACGTATATATATATTGTGATTTATTATGAGGCAAGTGTGAGGTTTGGAGTTCCTAAAAACCGGTTTAAACCCATAACGCTTTGCCTAATCCGTTCCATTGCGGTTACCCGATTTGTACTTGTTTGTGTCAATTTTGTGTCCTTATGTGCCTTGTGTCTTTTGCCGATGTGTTTGTGTATCACAGTTTGGCACTCATATGAGCTTATTTTCAGAATAAATTCCTTCACACATTAATGCTTGTGCAGCTGTTCTTGTTTGCGATAAGCAGCTGTCGTTCATATTCATCCACTGAGATAAAGGAAAGCTTCATTAGGAGGTCTAACGCAATCCGAATGGGGAGATGCCTGTTTGATGAGGTTTTGCGCAGAAATTGTTATTCGTGTGCGAGACTCTATGACAGCGTTGTTATGTACAGAGATTGCTTCTATGGTGTCGACACTTTATGTTCAACAGGAGTTTGATCAATATAGAAACTCAAAGGCGTACCATAAATGATATCAAAGCTGTCACCTACAGCGACAAAAAACAACAACTCTACGCTTTATTTATGAAGAACAACAACGCTTTTTAGTGAATCTCAAACTTAAATTCTACATGGTCAAAATAAATCTTTGTGATAAAGCCATGACTGTTATTCAGTGTGTATAAGTGTTTTCTTCTAATGCAAATTATTTGGTGTGCATTAATTGCAAAATATGAATGCAGCGCATGACATATTGTGTAAAAAAAAACACAATATGGAAAAACATTACTAAAATGCTGTTCTGTTTTTGTACTTGTGTTACCCTACAACTTTTCTGAGCAAAACTTTTTTTACTTCCTTCACCCAGGTATATACACGAATACCTGTACAGGAAAAGAGTCAATGTGCTGTCGCTGCATTCTTCTGCGAGTGTTAACCGGCAAATCGTAACTAAGTGATCAGTGGGATCATGTGAAAGTTGGCAAAACTTATCGATATCAAACTATAAACCCATACCATTATCTTTACCGTCACTAGCATTAATACACGGATTAATTTAATGTCGAAGCATGCACATTGTTCAATTATGGGTTTCGAGTTGTTAAATACATAACTTAATATAATCTCAACACATGTATGTGCCAATGTAAAGGACATAATAGAAAGAATTTCTCATCCTTATTGTAATAATACTTAAATGTTGTTTCTTTTTCGATCGAAGACATATGTAGCATCTTTCCACATACATTTCGAATTTGACACAATCCTTGCATCATGCTGCGCCATGGCCATTGACATGGAAGCTTGTGATCTTGTAGTTTGCATCCCACCTAGGCTGTTTACCTGAAAAGTGCATAATATTGTTGCAACATGTTACATAAATTAATATAACAATACATATTTTTTTAAGTTTACGCTGTTAGTTGACATTATGCTGATGATATGATCGATATTTAACGAATGACAACCGGCTAAACATTAACATATATTCGTTTAATTAATTATTTATGTTAACAATAAAATTGAATAATAGAAAAACGATTACATTAAGATTCAGTATAACGCAAAAATAATGTGTTAAGCCATACATGAACATTGATTGTGAGAACACCTTGCCACCCTATGAATTCTTCCACCTGATCAATAGGCTGCTTTATTTGCCCGTGTGTGCAGTCAGTACATACCAACGTACTTTGGAAGCCGTACAATTAATCATTTAAAATGAGCTATAGTTGGGAAAATGTTCAATATTAATAAATAAATTGATGTTGGTTTAGATGAATTGTGGTGGTTGTCTTTATGTGTATAATATGAAATGAAAGTGTTGCCGTAGGTCATAAGGAAATTATGAAATATGCTGATGTGTCCCTATTTGGTAATCCAATTTTATATAATAAATCTTTACTGAAAAAGAGTTAGAACGGGCACGTGGGAATAAAATATGATTACTGCCGTCCAGTGTTTGTGTTTTAAATATAAATTTACGAATATAGCGCTTTAAATAAATGCTAATTCTACTGCGTTTGTCACTCTAATGTATTTTGTGTTGCAACTCAAATAATACATAGACAGACAGACAAACAGACGGACAACGGTTCATATTGATTCTTGTGTACCCCTTTTAGTTTATAACGTGGTGTATAATAACAAGTTTAATTATTGATAGTGCCTTTTTGGAATTCAATTGTCTCACATTCATCAGCATCAATTAACATTGAAGAAAAATAATGAATTTGCATTACACAAGACCTAAAAACAATATATTAATAATTGATAATTTAATTTAATATTTAAGATAATTAAAGATTTAATAATAATCAGTATAATTTATATTTGCACGTTTTTTTTTAGAAAAAAATGTCTATTTCTGATCTCGAACAACCAACTTACAAGTAAAATTACATTCCGAGATCAGATACGCTACCAACTGCGTCACGGCATATACGGTAAGTGTTGGCGGTAGTATTTATATAGCAATTTATACAACTATAAATAGATTCGTAAAAGTAATAAAATTTAAATTTATTTTAATTTATTGCCTTTTTACGAGTTAAAATAGGTTTCACTATTTCCAATTAATTTATTGTTATATTAAGCGATACATACACACTATGGTATTACCTTAACAGTGAAACAACACATATTTCTTATTAAATAAGTGTATGTTCACGTACATCAAGTTTGGAGATTATTTTTACAAAAACAATAAACAAACGCGGATAGTTATGAACTTGACAGTTGTCTTCAATAAATGAGAACAGTGACAAAAAGATACAAAGCATATGCTTTCACGTACCAGCGATGGCACAAACTTCCTTTTTTGCGCAAACGGCGTCAAATCTGACGAATTCTGGCACTTGTAATGCCACAATGTCGCTGACATTTTCACAGACACTGCTACCCGTTGCCTGTGACAGTCCAGGACTATTATCTACGGTGACCTAGAGGTAGGTGCCAATGTCAAGGCGATCGGAACTGGCAGGCTGCGGATTGCATTACGGATGAGTTCGTATTCACATATATGACATATTAAAAGAATACCCAGTCTTGTGAACCGATATCGATTATACAGTTCATTGTTCTGATATATTGTCAACGGATAAGTACGGTACATAAACACTCTTCCAACTCGCATACTATGGTTATAACGCAAGTACCATCGTGCGGCGGTCATGCTGGAATGTTTACAAGATTAGAACGTTAAGTCGTGATTATATTAGGTAAGTCTAAACAATGAAGACTAAGCATTTGAGTTTGAGTCTTAAATTTGTCATTTTATTTTTCTTGAATTTGGTTTTCTTAGTCTGAGAATGAGTCTGAGTCAGAAACTTAAAATAAGTCTAAAATACATACTTTCGTATACTTATGAATACGGCTCCAGGTGAAGTCTTTGAAAAAAAAAATGGTGTTCGTGCACTCAGGTGAGAGCATCATGACCTCTTCTTCATGTTAACTGGCACTTGGTTTTTATCTTCTGCAGATAATATGAATATTAATTCACTAGATTAACGTTGAAATAGGATGTCTATTGTGTTCACATTTTCTTTTAAATGCCCAGGAGACACACGAATAACCACTCACGGTCACTTGTGGCATACATGTTTAAATTCCATAATATGCGCAAATTTCGTGGTTATAATCGGTAACTGTCGCAAAAGCTGAATAACATGACGATATAACTTGCCATCCAAAAGTGTCAAATTGTATTTACATAATGTGACAGAAGCTGTTCGGGGAAAGTTCGTAGTCACCACAATGGACCAAGCAGGTTTCATTGTCTTTCGTAGAATATAACACGATATTATTGCACACCACTAAAGTTATATGCAGATTATTAAATAAATGACCATATGTCGAAAATGTTACACAAAAGTATAAGGTGAAATAAATGTAGCTTTCAACAGTGTGTAATATAAAATAAAATATTGGATAATTCTCCAAATAATATTAAAATTAATATATAAAACAATGTCGATATATCACAAAATGTAAAACAAAGTCACATGTAAGAAGCTGTTGGCATTGACAATGTCACTTTTGCCATCATCAATCAATTTATATAAATATGTCAAATATCAATGCATGCTGAGATTGTCAAAAATATAAAGAAGCTCAGTATCAATCATCGGTTGACAACATTTTTCGACATCACACACTCTGCAATTTCAATAAAGAGAAGTGCACAAATTTTACATTGTTTTTTATTAAATAATTAAAAGAACGTTTCCATTTTCGAATATATCACGTGTACAGTGTATTCCAACATTAAACCATGTTTTAATGGTTATGCATATAACTGCTGAATATTTGTGTTGAATGTTTGTAAAGGAACGCAGGGCTAATTTGAAAATAATTTAGTTTAAACAATCATTCGAAGAAACATACAAAATAAAATCATCGTAAGTCTACGTTTCAAAACCATTATTGTATTATAGGTACATCTATATTTATATAGGTAAATAAGTGAATTCATATCACGTCACTCTCATCTTGATATAATTTAGTTTAAACATATTTTATTTCAAGAAACATATTATATACAAAGTATGCATACATAGTTACAACTGATTGACATGTTCCGAAATTGGAAAAGAAATGATATAATTTCTGAAATCAAAATAGCATAGTGCTACCATTCATTGTTATTGGATGTTGAAAGTAGTGAGAGTTGAGACATTTATGTACATTCCTTAATAAATCTAGAAAACACCATATTTCTAAAAATGCTTGTCAATATTTTACCCCTCAAAATATTTTTTTATTGCCGATTGTAGAAGTAGCGTTGGCAGAAGCAGTTGATATGACGCTTAACCATTATATCAGATTTCGGCATGGTATTAGCGCAAAAGGTCATGCGTCACGGCAATGAACACACCTAACGTCTTGATTCTGTTTTTTAACTCAATCATACAACAAAGCACAAACAGATCATAAGATAACGAATCTTCTACGTAGTCTATTAATGGGAACGGTCAATCCTTTTGTGGATTGGGTATTTTGAGATGAGACTTCATTTAAACCAGCACATTATTGTTTACATTTACCAGTTGGTTTCAATTGTATTTACGTGATTTGTTTTTTAACAATTACGTCTCTTGATTTTTTCAAATACTATTTCATGTACATGTATGTTATGTTTTGTAATATTTCCACGTTTCCTAAACAAAACTGTTTAAATAGTCTATTTTACATCGATTTGTGTTGACTTTTTAACGCAATTCCTGCACAAAAATAGTTCCAAGAGGGCATGACTAACGATTGATTTAACATTACAGAAAAGCATGATACTCTAAGATGTGGGCGGGGAACACATTGTGGTATCGGTCAGTAAATACTAATTTAGGAAATGAGCGAAGTGTTATCGATCAAGGGTATAATTACACTTACAAATATTGCGTCAGCGGCTTTAAAGTAATTGTTCTCTAATGGTATAATTAATTAGAAGAAACTGAAATATTCAAATTGATTATTTATAATTCGCGCTATAGAGAATTTTGAACCATATCGAAGACATTGTTAGCACGTGATTTGAAGGTTGCTTGTCGAGAAGCCTGATAGCTTTTTGAAATGTATTATTTAATTTTTAATTTTCCATGTATGTGTGATGAAGGCCACATCCACTTAAAAATTAAACCTTTATTATACAATGCGCCCCTTTTTTAATTTCCAAAAATTAAGACACAAAAGACACGTTTCAGAACACAGGCACAAACACGAACAAAACTGGGGTCGACGCCTTGAAACGGTCAATGTAAAAGCACTGGAGGTTTAAACATGATATAAGGAACGCCAAACTTCACACTTTGCCTAGAATGATTCATTTGAATTTAAGTGTACATAAGCATTAACATTGAAAATAAAAGCAATAGAAACAATACATTTCAATAAACCACGCGTCCTTATAAATTCAATTTATATATATAACGAAACTCCAGAAAGTAAATAGGGTACAGCTGCTCAAAGTAAACATTGGTAATATCTGACTCCTAGTAGGTTATGATGGCTACGAAGTGAATAGAAACTAATAACATTTCTTTTCAGAGATATTTAATGGTTCATTGACAGATGCTAACAATTTGTTTGCACGTATATTGTATTATATAACAAATATATCAATTGACATATCATAATTTATTTTGTTGTTATAAAATTATTCCATGTTTTTTACGTAGTACTTATAGTATAAGTATAATAGAGTAGTTTTATAGTATAATTGAGTAGCTTTGATCGATTTCTTTTGAAACTGTGTTGCAAAATGTATTTGTATCTGCGATACGTCAAATGTTCTTATGTAAAGCGCCTTTGAACGTGCACTCGTGTATGAAAAGGGCGCTATATAAATCCGGTTTAATAATAATAATAATTTTTACTTGGCATCTCATGACACAAACGTACTTAAAACGATGAAACAATTAAAATCCATTGAGTATACAAATGAAATGTCTAATGATTTTATGGCATCTTAATATTTTGCCCTAATAAAATAAATAAAGTGAAGTGTACTCTATTACAGCACAATATATACAGGTATATACTTAAATCGCGGCCTTCACCTAATATGCACACCTTCAATACGGGCCAATTGCACACCCTAGCCGTTTATTAAGTTATACTTGACAAATATTTAAATGACGTCATTGATTATGTTGTTTTCGGTGAACGATCGATTTTTTTTTTTTTTTTTTTTTTAAAACACTATTTTTTTAATATAACCACTATATGTATTTGTCTAAGTCTTGTTCCGCGCCACGCAAGAAATTCCAAATATTTGAGACACGCGTTACGACCAAGTAATCATATATTAACATAGCTGGTCAAGAATACGTACAGATGAGCTAATATTAACAAAATATTCACAGGTTATACAATCACTATAGTATCTTAATCATTTTATTCCGAAACATTTCGTCATCGAGTACTATTTTCGTGCACAGACAATATTTGCTCAGGGTTGACTATCAGATAAATTCAAAACAAATTGCAGAATAATTGACCCCCCCCCTCGTATNCCCCCCCCCCCTAGGAGCGTTGAGTTCTGATGTCGTAATCTCTTTTTTTATGAGCAAGGGTGTGAATCTGAAAGTGGGCTGCAAAATAGCGTTTTTTTTGTCAAGCCTAACGAGCAAAAACGAGCGACAACATCCAAAACATCATAATAATCTTCACCACAACACTAAGAACAACGATAGTAATAATAAGAAGAATTATACCACTATATAAGTATTATTTTTGCTGTTATTATTATAGCTAATACATTCTAAATGCTGATACTAGTGCTTCTGCTACTCCAACTAGTATTATGATAACTAATAACACAATGCAAAGGATGCTTTAACTGACAAAAGCCTTTAACAGATCGTTAACAAATAAACTATATTGACTGTCTTTTATCTATAGGTTCTAACATCATTTGAAAACATTAAAGTCCCTATAACGCTCAAAATAAACGGAAAATAAACGGAAATGTCGTAAAATATTTCGTAAAATAAAGTTTGCACATAGAAAATCAGTACTCCTTATAGCAATAGCCAAAAAGTCAACGCTAGATGTGTTCTGGTAACATAGATACAACAAGGTATACAATGTTTTTTTTATTTTTGTGTGGCACAAGATATTCTATTTTAATTTCCCGCAACGATATCTATTCATACGACACGCTAACACTAAAATTGGACATAAACATGTGTTGAATATATTGTACCACAAACAAAATAAAAAGAGCATTTTGTTTCGTGTTAAATCTATGTTTCCAGACCAAATCTAGTGTTTAAATTTTGGCTATTGCTATAAGGAACACTAATTGTTTATGTGTTAACTTAATTTTACGAAATATTTAACGAAATTTCCGTTGATTCTGAGCGTTATAGAGGCTTTAAAGTGAGTATGCACGATTTTTATATGTGTTAAATTGTAATATATATGATACAAATATGTTACAATAACACAAAATAGGCAAGAAAAAGTATACATTGAAGACGAATTTTATATAATGCAGCAAAGACAAATAAGTGCCCCGAGCCGATTGTGACGAAGATATTTCGTACATATCTTCCTACAATAACCAAAGCATTCGTCTTTTTATTAGGATCGGAGTTAGTGTTCGTGTGTTGTATGAAAAGGAATCGGTAGGAAACAAAATTTTATCTTTGTGTCGTATGAACAAATCTGTACTAAAACTAAATTAAGATTAACATCGTACACGCATGATATACATGCTGGCGAATTCGACTGTACAGACATTTTCGATTTCAGAATTAAATATCTGGCTTATTTCGCATTTTTCGACACATGTTCTTCTTAACTTTTATTTTAATTTATTTTGAAATATATGTATAATAATTGTTTTTAAACATTTTATATACATTCATAAATATTTGACAAAATCTTGCATACTCACTTTAAAGAACATATTTAATTTAAAGCGGCAACTTCGTGAAAAAATCTGACTTTTACAAAAAAAGCAAATAAAAACAGAAACTGTACAAAGTTTATGCATTTTGAGATACAATGAGTTTTAGAATATGGGACCTGTTTGATGTTTGCTCTTTACGTGTTCACATTTTGACGTCTTTTGTGTGCTTTTTCTTCATTATTCATAAGTTGGTCAGGGTTATTTTGAAACGCATGAAGTCGTTGTTGCTTAAAACGATACATATATTGTCATTTCTTTTATGTCTCCTAAAGCATCAGTTTGATGCCCACTTGTTTTTTTTTCTTCAAATTTTCAAACTTCGCTCATTTGTTCCAATTAAATTTTTATTTTTTTATTATTCTTTATTTTTGAGAAACGCAATGAATATCTCTTATTGAAATGTATTCATGTAAAAAAGGCATAATTTGCATTGCAGGAGGACTTCAGTTTTCCTTGCTATAGTTCCTTTAATAGAGAAATATTTTAACCTAAAGAGTATTTAACCGAAAAGACGAGACCCCCAGCTATGATAAGTCGTATATTTTAATCTTATAACAACAAAATGAAATTCAACTATTTACATTGTTAACTAAAAGGTTATTGAGTCCGAATAGTTTGTGATTAAGTGACACGGATTGCCGTTGTATCTGAACTACTTGATTGTCGATCTGTGTTACTGTAACTCAAACCTTTCATTTGTTTTTGGGAATCGGTTCGATGGCGTAAGAAATCTGAGTCTATACTACAGCACGAATGTTATCACATCTCAACGTTCATCGGAATCCTAACAGGCGAAACGACTTCCACGACTGACATCGCTACTATGGATTTGTAGCGATGACGTCACATCACGTGACCGCCACGTGAGAGATATAGGATTGATTTGCCGTCTGCAGTTCGTTAAATCGGTGCTTATTAAATGGCACTAACACAATAGTAGCTCAGTTGTGTATAAAAAAGTTAATGACAGGACAAGTGGCTGTTATAGAGGACATAATTTAAAGAAACGATAATTTGTAAAGCTTGAGTGGATAATAGATTTACCAAAACACAAAATGGTAAGTTCAAAAACGATTTTGTGAGAAAAAAAATTAAACTTGTCATACGAATGTTTTGCCCTTATCAAAATTCTTTTATTCTTGTCGTTCGCGCTCTAAACTTTACATGGTCATATTTATAAAATTAACCTTACAATTAAAAGTTAGTATGTTATCAATTTATTAATAACATATAACCATTATTTATGATAGAGCACTGTGGACATATATTACAGTATATCAAGTGTCGATTAATTCAGCTCATTGTTTTGTTTTAAGTGAGAAGCAATTAACTACTTAATTCGACTCAAAACTCATGACCTATATGTAGCTTATAATATGCTTGATACAGTATCGTACTTGAAAAAAAAACACTCTGATTTAAAATGTTGACTATTCCTCTGCGAAAAAAACAACTTATTGCGAAACCTAAGTTTATTGTCATTTTATTAATCCAGAAAGAGCAGTTGCGAAATGTGTCATCAATCAGATTGTTGAGATATTTACGGGCTCTAACGAATGAATTAAGACTAGCGTTCCCGTAGTTTGTGCAATTAAATTTAGTAATTCTAGTGCTTGAAATTGTTTCATGTTTGACGACAAGCACTCGAACCGAACGACGTTGTTTCTATCAACAAAATCAAATCTAAGTCGCTTATGGCATTAAATGTATTTTCGTTTTACGGTGTATAACAACAACTCAAGAAGAGCCGGTTTTGCAATTCCAAACCGTCTGGTCTATTTTTCTGTAAATATCACAATTAACAATATGCAGTACTTCAAGTTTTGTTTATTAATGTATTTTTTAATTTGAATAATCGCAAATTCGCCACGTCCTATTTATTGCAAGTGATATATAAAATCATTTTAAATGAAAACAAAACCTTCAGTTTTAATTTACAACCTGTACTTAGCTTCCTGAGTATTGATTCAACTGAAACAAGTTGTTCTTATTTTGAAAAGTTCTTCTTTATCATGTATTATCATGAACTATTCGCCCTCCGATATAACTTATTTAATCTTGCTCAGGGATTTGAATCCTTACCACATCTTACTCCTGTAGCTCACATTTCCTCATCTTAAATACAGACTTCAGTATTAATTTTCCCCAATGGACAGTGTAAGACAAAAAGAAAATGGATCTAAAATGTCCTCACTTTCTCAAACTAAATGTTGAAATACAAACGGATACGCCACAGGGGACTTTTGGGCGTAGAAGTTCACATCAGACAACTTGTTAAACGTAATACTTATTAACCCCGAGCACAATCATATTTCACAAATAATTACGTTACATGTGTATATTGTTTGCCCTATTCTATTTCTGAAAGTGTAATAATTTAATTCGTCAGCGTTCTCTTCCTTAACTATTTACTTCAAACAAATATTTGATATAAACTGTTTAACGAACGTAATAATGACATCTTTGCCGTTCGATGTTTGTCTTATTTTAAAGTAGTTAAATTTTAATTAAAACTGTCATAAAAACCTATGTTTGTTGAAATTTAGAAGTTTAACGGTGTATATTCACTGTTTTACGTTTAAAATTCTTCTTTGGTTTATTCTGAAGACTTTAAATATAAACTTTGTTAACTTTTAGAATAAAGGGTTTTCTTTTCACAATTTCTATAATGTATGTTCTTTGATGCAAACGTAACTCCAGATTTGCAGTCTGAACTTCATCAAAGTACTTCGCAAATGTATACATTAACAATGAAACTCTTTACGCAGAGAAATACAAATTAATAGCCCTATCATTAAAATCTTGTATTTCGGGCAAGTTACGCATTGCCAAAAAATCAAATATACATACCATTTCGAGAAACACTCTTAGAATTAAGAATCTACTCATATATTTTTTCTTTTGCAGAATAAATTAGAAAACATATTCACCCTGGTCCAGCTGTTGTTGTTTGTGATAAACGGCTGCCTATCATACCGTTCCATTGAAATCCGGGATAGGTACAACAAACAGGCCAAGGATATTCGACTAGCGAATTGCCAATTTGATGACGTCCTGCACATAAACTGCTATTCATGTGCGAGACTTTACGACAGCCTCACACTGTATAAAGACTGCTGCCATGACACCATCGTGGCGGCGAAAAAATGCACTACTAGAGTATGAAACCGGTGGAACCAAACAAAAGTCTATCTTTCCGATAGATGCATCAATGAACCATAACACTTCGGGGCATAATTATGATCAGCGACATCTGAACATTTAATCAATTTAAGAATTTCAATAAATAATCTCTAAAATATTCATTAAACTATATATGGATTTACCGCTCCGTTGACCGATTGCGCTGTGCAGGGAAATAACACACCACGATTTTAAATTTGATTTCATGACAACCATCATAATTATGATTTAAAACACTATTGTGCTCTTAATTATAGCATTATGTATGTTTTATTTCATTTTTAGAATGTATATGTATAAAGCATGACAACGTTCCATGAAGTTAGAAACATTTTGGTTGTATTACATATTAAAATGCACTTATGAAACGTCCACAAAGAGTACGAAATTTAAGGTGCCTTATTCCGTTTATGTTTAGAAAAATCTATAGGCAAACATAAGATGACATTATCAATGCAGGACTAATAAAAAAGCAGTGTATTCATGTTTGTTGTTTTTGCCTTATGCTTGAGTTGTTTGCGTCAAGAGTTTTTTTTTTATAAAAATGCTCACATATCTTGTGATAAGAAAACCCACAAAACTGTATTTATTATGAAGAAATATTTATCAAAACAGCACGGCAAAGTGTAATGAAGCTGTAAAACAGGTTCTCAACTTGATACCTTCTGGCATTAACATGAGTTTAAAAATCTTATATATTATATGGACGTCGTTTCTTCATCTTCGACCTTACCACACCGCTATGGATTTATCACAGTACAGGACATTGCCAAGGTTTGATAAAACATTCCATCAGCAATGACGAGTAACGGCCTTTTTCATGCGTCTGGATGGTCACTTAAATGTCATAGGGCTCTTTTTGGCGTGTTCTGAGAAAACTGGGCAAAATGCTTGTGCGTAAAGTGTCATCCCAGATTAGCCTTTGCAGTCCGCACAGGCTAATCAGGGATGACACTTTCCGCCTTAATTGGATTTTTGCTAAGAAGAGACTTCATTTAAACGAAAAATGTCATAAAAGCGGAAATTGTCGTCCCTGATTAGCCTGTGTGGACTGCACAGGCTAATCTGGGATGACAATTTACGCACAAGCATTTTGCCCAGTTTTCTCAGAACACGCCATCCTTGAGAGGCTTTTTACTTTTAAGTTACAATTTTGTATACATTTCAAAGTAATGACCTGTCACACCACGAATGTACGGAGCCTAGGCGTTCAATATGAAAAGTGCTTATATATTTTTTTATATATCACATAGTATAGTATGTCATACTTATGCAAAAAGTTTAGCAAAGTATTGACTCAATATTTTTATTAATTTAAGATTTCCATGCGGAATCCTTTAAAATCGTGCAAGTTGCGGTAAAACCTTGCTTTATCTGTGTCTATATCATACAAAGCAATGAGAAATAGTAAGCTTTTTTTGTCATAAACATACTGAGACATTTGATATTTAGATCTCATACAATTTAACACGGAAACAACTTGCACTAGTATTAATCGTTTTATCGCATTCATAGGTTTCCATTTAGTATAAGGATTCCTCATCTTTCTTCTGAGTCCGTTAACATTAAAGAAACGTATTGAATCACATGCATTACCACAAGCATATCTACTGCTAAATGATTTATTTTTATCTGTCGATCTTAACAATGACTTCAGTATCATGACAATGCTTGAACGATTAAATATTAAATAATGAAATTCATAGTAAATTATTGCACGAAACATATTTGTTGAATATTTCTTTCAATATTATTATCAAAATCAGAAATCAACATTGGTAATGTGACAAAAGTAAAATAAAAGCTGAAACTATATGAAGTGTACATTACCAGGATAATATAAATGCATCGCATATTATTGGATTGAAACACTTGATCACATTTAACATCAATTTGAAAATAGCATGAATATGTAAATTACAATCCATACTGGCTCAGTCAGGTAAAATAAGACAACTATTTTGCTGTTTTGTAAATGTATATACAGAGACTTACGCCCTGTATTTGTGTCAAACCTTTGCTTAGAAAGTTTAAAATCATTGTTAGACCTTCGAGCATTACAAGTAAAATAAACATGGCAAGATTTCCCATAGGGGCTTCATTAAGTGGAAATTAAGCTCATTTGGCAACAAATATCGACTTTTGCGCCCTAAACATTAAAATCTAAAATGTCTTAAATGATACCCAAGTTGGGGATTATTAACAAATGATCGCGTCCATCAAATAGCCATGTTTATCTTAAGCACTTAAGTTGGATATAAAGAGGTAAATAACTTTCTGCGAACAATTGCCGTTTCAGTTTGAAGAATTTTCTGATCAAGATAGTGTTGTTTTAAGTATTCCCAATCCATTTTGTACCTTACGTACATACCTGATTATTCCGCAGTCCGTATTCGGTCCGAATCCACAAGACATGTGTGAACGCACACAATTTAAGTAAGTAGCGCGTTTACCTGCATCCATATCATTGTCTTTATTTGTTAAAGCAATTGATTGTTCTCACGTTGATGTTCATGTATCTAATGCCAACGAATTTCCTGTGATCATGTCAACACATTGAATACGTCTTGTATATCAAATATAATATTAAGATACTACTGAAACAAATCTAAATAACGTTAAGTTTTAAAAGAACTTGTTATTTGATTAACGGTAATTTGAACAATATCATCTCATTTGTGGCATATATTCAAAACTAGCAGCGGGTGTATATATCAGTTGAGACCAATACATAAATGTTCAGAACTTTTGTCAATTTTATATAGTTTTGCTTGTGCAGCACAATAGCAGTTGTATAAAAAGCTAGCTCACATATCTGTTCACATTTGCTGCTTTGTATATTATGAAATTGCCTTGGTATATATATGAAATTCACTGGTTTTTCGTTTCCACTACAAACAAACTATGGTTTGTGTGATATATATTTTTCCTCCCCTAATAATGCTTAATTTAATATCATATTGAGTATATGTTCAAAACAATATACCATAAAAGCTTGTTAGTCAATTTTAAATACAAAGGTGTTACCAAGTTAATCTACTCAAATATAACATGTTAAAAGGCAATGTTATCAAACCATAATTGGGTATGACTTACTGCAGTGTTTTCGTCGCGGACAAAGGAGAGGGAAATAACGTATCATTATTTGAGCAAATGCGGTACAATTATATTAAAAAAATGACTGTACAGAAAGACGGTTTGCGATAACTAAAACTGTAAGCGAGTGAATTATGGGTTCATTTTAGTTATTAATTTGACTTCTCATTAAATAGTATGGAGTTAACTTATGACTTTATGTATCACAGTTTGTCATAAGTTCCTATCCATAGGATCACACGTTAGAGTAAGTTTTCTATTCTGCTATTGCAACTGAAGTTCCACTTAGTATATATTTACAATATGTTTGAATAATTTTAATCTCAATTTGCCTGAACATAATAGTACATGCGTTTTTGGTCGAGCGGAAAGCTCGATAAAGCATTCACAATGGTCTAATGTATGTGCGTGTATGCGTGTATAAATTCATCCGAGCCTTTTCGGCCTGCACCGTTGTCATCCATCGTGAAATTTAAAATCACTTACCAAAATGTTCACCATCATGAGACAGTTTGTCACGTGTAACACTTGTCTCCCTACTTCACAGGTCAAGGTCAAACATAGAGGTCAAAAGTCCTATTGGCTACAAAACAGTGTGTTCGGACCGTTATTTTTTCTTTCATCATGCAAGTTTAAAATAACCTACCACAAACGACCACAACGAGGAAATAGTGTGTCGCATGTAACATCTGTCTCCCTACATCGAATGTAATGGTAACACGTATAGGTGAATGATCGACTTTACAACAAAAAAAACGCTTGTCCGGACAAAAACTTTGTTATTCATCATCCGATTTAAGTCAGTTACCAACAATTACCACGATGAGGAGACAGCTTGTCGCGTGTAACATCCATCTCCCTAACTCAAATGTCAAGGTCAAACACATGTAAACATTTGGCCGCAAATTAGCATGTTTGGAATATAAGCATTATTGTCAATAAGCTCCATATAAGTTTAGCACCCGCTATTGCTCCGGTCCAGAGCAATATATGATACATAATTTACGCCGAGTGTTAACCGACAAATTGTAACTCAGTGATCAGGGGGCTTATGTGAAAGGTGACTTAAATTATTAATATCAGACTATAAATATATGATATATATATATCGACAATGAAACATTTCGTATCACATTGCAATCGCGTGAAACCTTTATATGAGAGGCATTCAAACAATGGAACGATCCTTGCTTGCTCTTTCTTTAACCAAACGCGGTTGCTTTTTTGCAGTAGCTGTACATAGATCTACATTGATTGTTTAATTATATAATATTAATATTACACTTTCTAAATATTGTCAAAGCACCATAAGAACCGCGTACACAATGGGCAAAGTCCATGAAGTCAAACAAAAAACGCATGAAGAAGGGCATATTACCTGTCCGAAACTTAAATACATGTACATGATTCAACTGAAAGTGTTACATAATGAATATTCTACGTAAATGATATGCTTATACCCTTGCCACAAGAAATAAACCAAACCCCAAACCCAATATAAAGCTTAAAAAAATGCTCCCGCTAAAAAACAGTAACAACAAAAAATTATGAAAACCCTTACAGATAAGGAATCAAGCAACATTTATCTAATAGACTATATGACGCTTATATCATTTTAAAAGAGAAGCATCATGATAGTTGTTTATGCTACCTTTGGGATTTCCAAGAATATAATCTGAAGACCACACCTTATAGCATATACGCTATATTTATTATTGTACTGTAGCACCCTTGTGTATTCCAAATCTTCATTGAAAATAAACTCATCATCCGGTTGAAGTCTTTTCCAGCCCACAAATTGTTTTACCAACACTTTATCTAGGCGTAAATCAGTGCACCGACTCTCGGACAATCCTCGTCAGAATTTCGCAACACGTGCCGTTTCCGTGGTCAACTTAACATACCACGAGTGTAGAGTTAATATGTTAAGCATTTTTCTAATACAAATGTAATTTTTTATTAACTAATAACCAACTAACGTCTGTATCAATACGCACGTGCTAGATTTGTATGCAACCATGTCGTGATTAAATATAGTATCAACGCACTCACACAAGCAATTGCTTTTAATGACACTTTTTCAATTACTTGCCACAGATTTAAAGAATAAGATAAAACTAGTCGTAAGGGAGCATAATCACACAAATGACGTGGTCAAATACTGCAATTACATTTTCGTAAAAGATCTATCATCATCTGAAATTGGTAAACTTGGCATTTCCTGTTTTTCTTCTTTTTCAATTATTTATTTATTTAAATCTTCTCAGTTTGAAAACATGAACTACAAGTAAATTGTAGCAAAACAAACGAGTCCTGTCATCAATGAACAACCTGTGTTAACACAGTAAAATGCGTATGTCTATACAAATGCAAGGTCGTCTTAAAGATATACACGTACATTCTAAATATATACTTTGCATTTGGCACTTTATGTGCAGGGTAAATACCTTAACCGAAACTCAACTAATCTTTAGTAGCAAACAACATTTACATGTTATATGCATCTGTGTCACACACATATTAACACATTGATAAAAGCGCCGAGGTTACCTTAGTTTGAATAACAATACACACTACAGTAGATTTAAGGCATTTTAAATGTGTTGCTGATGCACACTAGTAAAGAAAACAATGTTCACTGAGTGCCGAATAACAACTAATGTAGTAAAGCTTTTTGCAGATTTTTAACGTGAACTAAGAAATGAGTTTGAAAAGACAACCCACATTTTCTTAAATAGAGAATGTGTCAATTATTAAATTTAAAAATGTCCAGGTATGTGTAGTGTAGGCCATAAACACGCATCAAATTAAACCTATATTATACAATGCGCTCCATTTTGAATGGCATGGAGCCAATTTAAAAAGAGTGAGACACAAAATAAATGCACTAGATAAGACGCACACGTTCAGAACACACGCACGAACACAACTGGGGTCGGCACCTTGAAACGGTCGATGTAAAAGCACTGGGGGTTTAAACTTGATTTAAGGAACTCCAAACTTCACACTTGTCATAAAATAATTCATTGAAATGAACGTGTCCATAAAAATAACCCCATATCATCAAACTTCAAATTAAAAAGCAATAGAAAGAATACATTTCAATAAACCACGCGTCCTTATACAATTGAATTTATATAGTTAATGAAACCACAGAAACTTAATAGTGAACACCTGCTCATAAAGTACACATCGGTAATATCTGACACCTAGAAGGTAAAGAGGGCAAGGAAGGAATGATAATTTAAAATGAAAATAGAAAATAATCACATTTCCATTCAGAAATATTTAAATGTTTATTGAAAGATGTTAACAATGATGTTACGCAGAAATCATATAATATAACAATCTATTTCTCTTGACATAACACAGATATACTTAGCGTCTCAGGACAAACATGTACTTGAAACGATTAAAAAGTTAAAACGCATTTAGTATACACATAAGCAATGCTTTAATGGCATCTTAATATTGTTCCTTAATGAAATAGCTTAACTAAAGTGTACTGTATAACAGCAGAGCATATATAGGTAAATACTTAAATCTCGACCTTCACCGTATATGCACACATTCAATATGAACCAATTACACACCCTAGCTGTTCATGTTTAAATGTGTTGTTTACGGTGAATGATCGCATTGTTTTTATAGGAAAAGCTTTTTTTTACTTTAACAACTATTGAAATAAAATGTAATCATACAACAAAGTTAACAAATATCCGATATACAAAGCAAACGAAAATAACTATAGCTCCCTCAAAGTATTAATATATTCGTCTTAATCGTGTTCAGTGCACCGCGAGGAATTCCAAACATTTGAGACACGCGTTACGGCCAAGTACTCATATATTTACATAGCTGGTTAAGACTACGAGCACATGAACTGATATCAACAAAACACTCACCGGTTATACAATCAAAATAGTATCTTAATCAATTTATTCCGAGGCATTTCGTCATCGAGTACTATTTTCGTGAACAGACGCGGGAGTAGAATATTTGCTCAGGGTTGACTATCAGATAAATTAAAAACAAATTGCTGAACAATTGACAATCCCAGGAGCATTAAGTACTGATGTCGTAATCTCTGTTTATGTGCAAGGGTGAACTGAAAGTGGGTTGCAAAATATAGTATTGTTAGGTCAAGACTTACAAGCAAAAAACACAATAACAACATCCAAAACATCATAATAATCTTAACCACCAACACCAAGAACAAAGATATTAATATAAAAAATAATTAGCTGATGTCTATACTACTACAAGTATTAGTGTTGCTGGTACTGCTGCAACTAGTGCTTCTGATACTCCTACTAGAACGACGATTTCTAATAACACAATACAAAGGATGATTTTACTGTTCGATGACTTATACATTAGAATGCATATCTTTTACCTATTGGGTCCCTCTACATTTGAAAAAAAAAAAAAAAATGGCATTTAAATGGGGAAACTTCTTGAAAATAATCTGAATTTGACTCAAAAGATACAATACAAAATGGTACTGTACACAGTTAATGCATTCTGAGATGAGAGTCGTTTTATAATATGGGGGCCTGTTTGTACACATGCGCAAATACTACGTTTTATAAGAGAACGTTTTATTCGTACATCCAAATCTCGAAGGTCAAGTAATTAAACAGCAAATTTGTGGACGGTTTTCCTTCAATAACTGTTTTATTCCGACGTTTACGATCTTGAAACAAAACACCGAGGTAATCACAAACACCTTAGAGCCGAACGGGCGTATCATTGAAAATAAATATAAATAAAAAATGGCTTACCGAGGAAAAAAACATGCTACTACTTGGCGAAAATCACGAAAACGACGCCGTTTTGGAAGTCAGTTCCAAATAACCTCTCTTAAACCCAGTCAGCTCCCGTATNCTAAAGAGGTAAGATTACAGTTGAACCATAGAACTTAAGGAACATCTACTGTTTGCGCGCGTAATGTTCGTTATACATATGTACATGTATTTATCGATATAAAAACTTTACCAAAATTACCGAAGCATAAACCGTTCAAATTTTGATAAACTGTATTTACTAATAACTTATTTATTTGAAAACATTCAAAATCAATGAAACGGTTTGCATGTGTCATTACTGTAAAAGCATTATGACTAAATTTAGGAATCACACTAAAACCGGCTGGGGTTCTTCCCATTTCTTTTATGTGTGCATGTAAGAAAGTCCCATTGTTTTTTGTGGTAACCGCATGACAATTATGATCTCAATGTTTTTTATAGCGATGTTGATGGTCATAATGATGATGAAAATGGATGACGGCGATGTTGATGACTTTGATGATCTTATTGACGATGATAATAAAATGGTGATGGTGCTGCAATGGCGGTGATAATTATGATGATAGTGGTGGTAGTGATGATGTAATTTTGAAGAATGATAGGTATGACAAATACTGATGACGACAACGAAAGCGATGATATTGATTATGATGATGATGATGATGATGATGAAGACATTGATGATGGCGACGATGACGACGGTGATGCCGATGATGGTGCTAATGCTGATGCTGTTGATGCTGCTGCTGATGATGACAACAATGGTGATGCGTATGATGATGACGTCGATGATGAGTAAGATAAAGACTATTTTAATGTTGATCCTGATAGCGACGACGACGACACAAATTATAATGAGGATGATGAAGAATAAGAAGATAATGATTATGACGATGAGCAGGCGGAGGAGGAGGTTGGGAAGATAAAGACAACACTCACATTTTATTTCGACTCTATACATAACTTTATATTAACTGATATTATTATTTATTTCAATTGCTCCGGATTGCGCGTATATCGTGCAATATTGTTTTTCTATACACTTCACTGTCTAAGGGAAAGCACCGCGTACATAATTCTTTTCTCATCGATCGTGTCACATATAAGATATTTTTTTGCAGTTCTATCGTTGTTAAATTTTTCTACTTACATTTTAATCTCACTTCACGTTCTTTTCTTTAATTTTGCCGTATTCTAAGTTATACAAGACTACATATTTGTCTTTTTAAATTGTCATGTTATATCAACAAGTATCAATAACTCAAGCTGTACATGTATTATACATAACACGAAGATAAACTTTAATATTAACCTAAATAAACTCTAGATGATTCGGTATGTACCGTTGCAATCTTATGGGCATTTTCAGTTTATCAACGCATATCTGATACTTCAGATAAATAATTTTGCTTCTCTTATGTTAAAGTCCTTTAGCTGACGTTTTCTGACAGCTTATTAAAACGCTAAACGGGACTTTCCACAGATGAAACAAAGGTATTTTACTTCGTTTTATTAAGGCACATCAAAGTACGTTTGAACTTGTTCATATTAGAAACTTACGTTTTTAGCCTTAACATATCTTATAAATGTATTGTGTTGCACGCATCTGCGAAGCCTGAGGTCTAAACGCATTTCATTACTTATGTAAATTAACATTGTAGCACATTTATATGGATTATCGGGCATTATGGGATTTAATTTGACCTCGCAATATCCTGTGCTATTCATGGGAAGGTGTGCCAACGTTCTATAATTAGAATACGCGCACATGCGCGAAACAACATCGACGCCACTTCATAAAAAGACACGCCCTGCAAAGCAAGTAAGCGTTATTTTCTCTACGTAGAATGCGATTAACAAATATTTTTATCACAGATGTGAAGACGGGAACTAAAGTATACTTCAAGTACAGTTCAGGAGTTTATCTTATGTTTAAGTAGACATATGGAAGGTTCGTAGATTTCTTTAGACCGCGGCTTTCACCTCCTTTCCTAAACAATTCTAAAACTTGAAACAAATACAACAAGACAGACGGGGCATGGTAGGTTTCAGTGATACAAACCAATTTGTAAATCAGACAGTTAGATCTACTTAACTGGCTATTAGCAGAATCTAAACGCTTGCAATGGTCAAAATGGAAGTATTTGCAATAGGAAGGTCGAATAACAACATGCTGAATATTGATTAGCTTCATTGATATCATTTTGTAGAAAATATAAGATCGCTTTGATTGAGTTTTCTTTTTTTTAAACTTGTTAAAATAGTCGTTTTGTTTTTAAATCAACAATATTTTGTGTTGACAGAAATTTGGACTATGCCTCAAAGTCGAAATAAATCCTTCCTGGTTGTGGCTGCATTTGATATCGGTTCAACGAACAGTGCTTATGCATTGTCGTTTATAAACGATCCAACCAGAATCTTTTCCACACGTCTATGGCCTTCCTCTTTACATTCTTCACATAAAACGCCAACAAGCGTACTCTTAGACGACAAGGACAAGTTTCATTCATTTGGAGTTGAGCCTGAAGGTCATTTTGCTTTCCTGATGGACGACAATAAACACAGAGGCTGGAGACTGTTTACGGATTTTCAAATACGATTGCACAGCACAACGGCAAGTGACAAATAAATCTAATTAAAACTTCAATACGCACATCTGTATTGTTCTTTTTATTGTATCTTTGGGGAAATTGAATATCCACGGCATATTTTTTAAATGGTCATTACTATTCAATTATATACAACACACTTTTTTTTCTTATATTAAGTGTTTAAAATTTGCTTCTCAAATGTTGACAATCGAATTTGAGTGCGTCAGGTGGCATTTTGGCCCACCAATGTATTTTAAATCTCTTTAAAAAAAATATATATCAAAGAATGCCGCATGTGTGATTTTACTTTAAGGCCTTTATCTCAGAGTATCTTAAAACGTAGTTGGGTCATTAATGTGTAACACTATCTTACTTCAATTGTAATTGAACGTGCTATTCATGTTGTACCTATACATATGTTTTGCCCTTTTAAAATATATGAGTATAATAGGGCCTGTGCGGTCTCTGTTTGACACGAACAGATACAGAGCACAATTTGACGAAAAGACAGTTTTTCATTCTCAGAATAAATGTTATCATTGTTTATCAGAAGCGTTATGGTCAATTACTTATTTTCGGGAACAGTACATCCTATATATTATTTAATGAACATTACACGTTTAATGACACATTATTAGTTTGGTGTTCTTTTAACCACAGACGACTGTAGAAGACCATGAAGGAAAACAATACCCTGCAATGAAACTATTTGCCTTTGCAATTAAATACTTAAAAGATCATTTGTGGGTTCATCACCTTCATCGTTCAGGAAATCGCTGTAGGGAAACCGACTGTCAGTACGTTATCACCGTACCAGCGGTATGTGATATTGGTGCAAAACATTTTATGAAAGAAGCTGCAAAGCAGGTATGTAGTAAGGATATAAACAGTTACATAAGTTTTTCAATTAATGTGAATATCACATCACTGTTCTTCTCTAGGGTGCATTTTAAACTTAACTTTTCCTCAAGGCGTGTCAGCAATCACGCTTGCGAATTCTGAAAAAAAAGTTCAAATGTAATATCATTATCTTTTTTCTTATCCATATAATTAAGTTGATATGATTTTGCTAAGCTTAGTCTGTAAAAGAACTCTTTAAGTATAACATACACATATTCAAACGACACATACAATTTGATATCACATTGTCAATTTTTGTACATAAAAATATTTGCGATCGAATGTAGAGCGTAATTACTCAGTTTTCTTTAGAATTGCCGTTAACCGGGAGGCTCAAACGTGTAAGAAAGTAGGGTGTGTCGGCACACAATTACCAAGTAACTCTTCTGAAACCTAGTTTAATATCTAGACACCGTATCAGTCATGTGGGGAAAAATTGAGAATCAATTTGTTTTCGTTCGCCGTCGTATTGTTTATTCTTGACAATTGACAAACTATTGGCGTTCAAGATCTTTGGAACACATCGCTATTTAGTCGATGAATTATGAAAGAAGTCTCTGCTAATTTGTTTTTTATTTAGCCAATTATACCGACCCCTAAAGAAAACGGAATCGATTTTAAAGTTTCCCAAAAGTCGTCAAACAAAATCCTCTTATTCGCTCAAACAGATGCATGAGTTAAATTTGTCCGTTTCGTATTGTGCATACAACAGATTGTGAGAAAAAAGGATGCCTTCATTTTGATTTTAATTTGATGATACGTTTTAGGTTGAACATATATTTTATTCATACTGATTTTAGTTCGATTTCCGATTGACCGCGTCCGCAAAAGTGTTCTCGTGACTGTTTCTGTATAGATTTTGAAAATATAATGCACTGGCAATTATGAAATAAATCATAAAAATAAATAGTTTTTGTTTAATATAGTACCGTGTTTACCAATAATATACCGCTTCAAAACTAAAAAATAACCGATTATTCGGATCAGCATGGTTAATATCGTTAAAATATTGACATTGTTGTAAACACCATGTTTTATACATAATTACCGAAACAATTTGTTGAGAAGTTCACTTAAACGTCTATTTATTATGTGCCTCTTTGTGTTTTTTTTAGACTGTACCACTTTTTATTACACATAAATTGGCACTTGTTGTTTTACAATTTTACACATTAGATTTAAATGTTTGCTAAAAATATACGACCTATTTTTCATGTTCGTGGAGCATGGCCTTATATTATGTGAAATGCATTCTATTTGAGGTATACAAAACATATAATTTAAGAGTGTTGTGTTTAATTTCCAAGGCGGGCATCGATCTTGATAGACTCGACATCGCATTCGAACATGAAACGACTGCTAAATGGTGTATACGCCACGATGGTCCATATCCCAATCTCATAGCACCGGGATCTCAATATATGATCATTGACCTAGGAGGCAAAAGCATACATCTTATAAAACTGAACCAGCTTTTTCGTGTGATCGTGTTCTTCTTTAATGTATTAGCCATAAGTAAATTTGCGTGCATGTTTATGCTTACTTAATCGCATGTATGTTATGCAATTCAGCCTTTCATTTAAATTGTTGTTATACCTCTTTACCTTGTCTCTTTTTATGAAGGAGGATCTGCTGACATTACAGTTCACAAGCGACTGGATAATAGTCAAATCAAGGTGATACGTAAAGCGCGATTAATGCCATTGGGTATATTGTATTTCCGCCAGAAATTCTTGCAGTATTTAGAAAATATAGTTGGCAAGGATATGTTTAAAACATTCCGCAGTACTTATATTGGGGAGTATTTTGAAATGATTAGAGAGTTTGAAATGAAAAAAAGTTCTAATTCATATAATTCGAAATGCGGATTGAGTTTACATCTGCCGGAGGCTTTTTTGGAGATGGCGAGAGGAAGTGAAATAAATAAACTTTTTGATGAAGATGGCATATTACGTATAGATTATACGGAAGTCACACTCTGGTTTGAGCAAATGACTAAACCTGTTATTTCACAAATTAAAATACTTTTTAAGGAGGAAACTGTTCAAGAATGCCGTAATTTATTACTTGTCGGTGGATTGGCAGAATCAAGGTTTATTCAAAACCAGCTCAGAAAAGAACTTCCAGAAACCACTTTGTTAGTTCCCGAAGATGCGGGATTTACTATACTTAAAGGAGCCGTGCTGTTTGGTCACAAACCAGGTATTGTTGGTTTATTTCTAATGTCTAACATATCGACATAACGTAGCAAAAGGAACATGCATCTACTGTTATGAGCTTCGACACTTTGCATTGTCGTTAAATGATGGTCGAACGAAAAAAGCCAAAAATACACTGGCATTGGGGCTCAAATAATAGTTGACATTATGCTCATATTAAATAACGAAAATGGATGTCGGAATGCGTGCATATGTGCTTACTATGTGTTCGTGTCTCAACTAGGTAAAAAAACATGTCGCCATTAAGAAACTGTGTTAATAGGTATAATGAGAGAAATACACACGCATTGAGTTGAAGAGAAGTTATAAAGGCTTTAAAAAAATGTATCGATGTGTTCAGGCCGATTTAAAACAAACATAGTGTGTATAAATTTTGAGTATTACGATAAATACCGTTTGATAAAACACTTTTCTTTTTTAGAACGCTTGAGGTAAAATGATCTATCAACATTTATGATTTTTTGATATAAGAAATTAATTTAATGAGATAATTAAAGGCTATTACATGACAACCGTATGTCGTGGGCCAGTAGCTGTGCCATCTTCGGTTATGCTTTGGATCTAAAACTCCAGAACGTGTGCCAATACGGACATTTGCCAGAATAAAGTCGCGTTCAAACTGTTTATATAATACTTTTCTAGCGAATGCTTTGCATAATTATACAAAATTACAGCTGTCAAATATAGCAAAATTTATCAAAGTGTGTGTGTGTGTTTTCGCAGTTAATTTACATGTCCATCAGCCTCTTCGCGAGAGCATGTATATGAGTAGACCTGAGATCAATTTATCAAAGAAAATGCATTCAATCCTTATAATGGTTATTACCCAATGTATTTGGACACGTTCAAATGACTTTTTATATTTCCACAATTGCAAACATTAACTTAACAAAACTATGATATAATAAATTATTTCCTATCCGCCAGTAGATTACGTGACATTATGTGCAGTGTATGAGTATTCTTACGCGCCTCCTTTGCACGTGATACAATTTGATCTTCATACCTTTATTGACAAATCGAAAATATTTCAGGGTGTGATGGCAAATGCATCCTTTTAGAAATAACACACAGAATTGTAATACCAAAAATGGTAATGTCAACCTCAGCGTACTTAAGTCAATGAACGGCTAAATAAGCTTTCCTTACGTTTCAATACGCTGAGACATGTGCGTGCAGCAATATTTATAACTATCATGTTTACAAGATGGCTTTTTTGATATACTTAAAATGTATCAACACTAGTAAAATGATGTTTAAGAAAATCAAAAAAAAACAACAACATTCATACAAATTAAATGTCTGTACAAAACCTAAATAAATATATTGTATCGATTTAACTTGCTAACAAGTTAGTTCCGCGTAGTTTAACATGTTATTTATTCGTCACTACAGATTATTCCTACACAACGACTGTGTTGGTAGCTGCTTTTGATTTGGGTACAACATACAGTGGATATGCATATTCATACATGCATGATAAAACCAAAGTAATTACCAACCAGAACTGGTATTCTGACCATGCCTCGTCTAAACTTGCCACACTGAAGACTCCGACAAGCTTGCTCATCGATGACAAAGGAAAATTTGATTCTTTTGAATTCGAGGCGGAAGACAAATTTGCTTCGCTCGCGGAGGATAACAAACACGAAGGATGGAGACTGTTCAGACATTTCAAAATGCTACTCCATAACAACAAGGTAATCATAAGATATACGTCACATGAACAAAGTTAAATGTTGTTTTGATATTTTTTATGTTTTATATACATGGACTTTTGTGTTCGTCAGTATTTTAATGTCTACTTTTTTCTTGTTAGTATTGCTTTATTTGAAGTCGTCCATAATTTTGTTTTATATGAATTAAGAAGGTTGTTAATAATTCTTAATACTTAACTTAACACAGAATTTATCAAGAGAAACGACAGTAGAAGACATACAAGGGCTACCCTATCCTGCCATGGACATATTTGCAATGGTTATACAATATCTACAAGAACATCTTATAAAGGAGATCAAACGTAAATCGCCTGAAACATTTGAGACCGACTTTAAGTACATTATCACCGTACCGGCAATATGGGATATACGGGCAAAACAATTCATGAGAGAGTCTGCCATAAAGGTATTTACTGAAAACTTGCGTAAAACAACCCTTGCAATACGTTATATATAGTTTATTATCTTTTACCCAGTAATTGTTCCGTCTCGAAAATATCGCGGCATTTTCTCAAGGGCTGTTACCTACTATTTACGTGTTAAACACTTAATATCGCATATTAAACAGATTTTCCACCTACCAAAACAATTCCGTATGATATTGAGCAAAAACCCTCTCGTGAGTTTAGATGTAAAACATTTTAACAACATTCATTTATAAATCTCGTAATGAAATAATGGTATATTGGAGACGAAACTTTTCCTAAAAAGTTAGGGCAGTTATACTTATATGAATAAATGAAATTTCTTCTTACTTACATTTTATTTTGAGCTTTTAAAACAGATCGTCTGTTACTATGTTACTTTAGCGGCTCTATGCAAGTCATGATATTGGCATCATTACAATAATAATAGCACACGATATATACGTCAATAAAGTCAGGGAGGTCCCATTAAATGTTTTCGACTAACACTGTACAGTTCCAGGCTTTAAAACAAAGCGGTTGATTAGTATACCAAATGTCCTTAACATGAAATGTTGACGTTTGATAGTAGCATGTTACTGTTATTTTAAACAAACTCGCAAAAACAACTTTAAAAAAAGCTCGGTTCATAACATAATTAACAGTGTTAACTTAGAACGGTTAAACAATAGCGGACATATACGAAATAAAACAACAACGACAATTGTTAATTATAAGATGACGTCATATGATTACACAAATGTTACACAGTGCTTGTGCGAAACTGTGTAACATTTGTGTAATCATATGACGTCATATTCAACCGATCACAATTTCGCGCCTTTTACAAAAAATGCGTCATAAAAATAAAATATGGAGACAATCAGTTTATTTCAGTGTAAGATTGCATAATTTATTGAATGGTTAGATATAAACATCTTGTGAACGTTGACGTTAGCCCTACATTTTGATACGACACTGTGCCTATGCAAAAAATACCCCTAAATATTTATTCTGCATAAATTTTCGCAAACAAGTAGCCAAAAACGCATGTTTTACTCAGTTGGTCAATCGTCACTTTTCGGATAGAATATATTAGACGTCAGATTACGATTGATCTAAACGAATTTGAAACCGAAACTGAAAAATATTCGTAGGCATTCAGATTTTGTCTCTAAATGTCAAAAATACATCTTATACCCACTTTGTTCTGTAATCATAAAAATTGAATAGCGTTTATCTGCATTCGCGTCCGCTCTATATCTTTGATATTTATCTTTTAATCTTTTTAAAGGATTTTCATGATAATATGCCACTATGTTAAGGTCATTGAGAGAAAGTATAAAAGGTATGTTTTTCGTTTTCCGGCTCAAGTAAAAGGTCACACGTGCAGTTCAATTTCATTCGTATCTACTTCATATCCTCTATATCAATTGAATTATTTTGGTGAAATGATATTCAGTCGATGTCGAGAAGTCGTTAGTGAATCGCGCTCGCTCAAACTGACTGTCATCATTTGAACCTCAACAAAATCTTGAGGGTCGATATCTAGTGGTATTTTTTTGATGTTGTGAAAACAATATTTATATGCAACAAGTATATGAGTTCAAAATATATGTGACCTTAGCTCGAACGCTTGAGGTAATATATAAGCTCAGTAATATAAATGAACATCACTGCAATTAACAAAATGATGTCATTTAAAACAATATAGCTACCATTTATCCTATTCTTACGTTGACCATGGGGAGAAAACATGTGACACTCGGTAAGCTGAAGTTCATGGCTCCTTAATGACTCCGCAAGGTGTGATACAGGGTAGTCATTTTTATGTATTTACAAACCCTGTATCGCATCGCACAGGGCTAATAAGAAACCATGTAACGAATAATTTCTTATAACTTCTGCAGCTGAGTTGCGTGCGTTTTTTCTTTTGTTAATATTCTTGTTCCATCTCATCAATGCGATCTTTTTGTGCTCATGTGCTATACGGGGCTAAAGATGATCATGTTAGTTAATATTAAATTACTGTATTTTGTACACACAACTAATTGATAACATTATGAACATTGTCTCCGACAGGCAGGTATCGATGAGGATCGACTGATTTTGGCATTGGAGCCAGAAGTTGCGGCTGTATGGTGTGCCCAACAAGGAGGTGCAAATCCAATGATGGAACGCGGATCAAACTATATAGTGATAGATCTAGGAGGTATGTTATTCAATTCGAATATGTACAAAAGTTCGGTAAAATTAAATATATATAATGTCTGTAATGAGACACGGATGTGTTACAAATACCAAACCTTATTGCCCTGTCACATTGCGTTCACATTAAGTGAGCAAAAAAATTAATTAAACAAGATATATGTACAATATAACCTTAAACAGGTCTGTTAAGCCCCAAAACCGATGATTGCGAGAACTAAAAGCCAAAAATTCAAATTTTCAAATTACTCGCAATGCGTTTATAGCAATTAAATAGCGAATAATATAAACTCTATAAGTAATATCTGTGCTGCACATGTGTTGTTTTTATGTTGATCGTGGGAAGCAATTGGTCCATGAGTAGATGCTACTTAGGGTATATGTGTCTCGTTTTGTGTACCGTGTGCTTTCGCGAGAAATAAACGCCGCGCGGCATGTTCAACAGTAGTTTAAATACCCATCAGAGTCTTATATATACATAACCTATACATGATAAATTATACCTTATAAATGACTTTGATGCATACCGCCTCTTGATATTTTATTGAATCTCTTTTTGGAGTGATACCATTGTTTGCCGAGTTGTATTATGATCTATTCATTTGATGTAATTTGCATGAAAACGATATAACCAAAATGTATTCTATATCAGGAGGAACAGCAGATATTACAGCATTTCAAAAATTGTCAAACAGCACCGTCAAAGTGTTACAAAAAGCGAGTGGAGGACCGTGGGGAGATATATTCGTGGATGATCCGTTCTTTCAATATTTAGATAGTGTGTTAGGAATTGGAGTCATCAACGAGCTTCGAAAAGAACACATTGAAGACTATTTCGATATGAGCAGAGAATTTGAATATAAAAAGAGATGTCAGGATATTCACTCAGGAAAACCCTATGTCGTTCGACTTCCAGAATCACTTCAGCAAATTGTACGAAAACATGGTGATGCTAATGTTCCAAAATTCGGAAAGCTACGTATTGATCAAGAACATGTCAAAGACTGGTTTGAAAAGCCTATTAATAGACTTATTGAACACGTTAAACCAATTATCGATCTCCACCATCCTGAAAGGATATTGCTTGTCGGTGGGTTATCGGAATATAAATATGTTAAGGAAAGACTTGAACAAGCATTTTCCGGAATCACTCTGATAGTTCCCGATGATGCAGGATTGGCTGTTCTTAAAGGCGCGGTGTTGTTTGGACACAATCCTGCTGCTGTTACGTCTCGTATTATGGCTCACACGTACGGTATCGGTGTAGACGATATGTTCAAACGGAATTCAACGCGGCAAATATTTAAAGCCTTTGTAAGAATCGGTGAGGAGATTCCAATTGATCACGAGGTATCTCACACCATAACAGCTTTTACAGACATGTCAATTTTCGACGTGTACAGATCATCGTTAGAGCATACGGAATACACAACAGATGATGGGTGCGAGCTTATTGGAAAATTAAGGATCAGGAACGACGCCAATACGCCTTTCGATTCCCAGGACAAAACTGTAACGTTAAAGTTTGGGCACACAGAGTTGGTAGAAAAAGTAACGCTTACGCTCACTGGTGACGAAGAGACGCTGACATTAGATTGCCTCCAGTAAATTTTAAGGGGAAGGTTGTCCATTAGTTGTTTGTATTGCCCCTTATTGTTTTTAGAAAAAACGTTACAAGATAAGCGTTACTATTTGTATAAATTAAATTTAAGAATTTAAAAATCGATATCGAAAATACAACACATACAATTTCTTTTACTGTAAAGACAATAGATTACAACTAAGAGACCTTAAATGCCACAGTTTGTACGTTTCCTTAATGTTCCCTCTTATGCATGGTTAGAAACTGTCAACAAACGTTCAAAGGAGCATAGTTGGCGTTTGTTGATATTTCAAAGTATTTTTGTTGCAGAATAATGCATGTTACTGTCTTTATTATATATATGGTAAATATAGGCTATATATATATATATATATATATATATATATATA
>VMBQ01000954.1:33913-56435 GCA_007657795.1 Dreissena rostriformis | reverse complement strand
GTAATGCAGTGGTATGATAAATTTATTTTTTTGTATCGGATAATAAATATTTTATACGACTATCAACAGTATATACGAGTAGCATATACGATAATCATTTCTGTGCGTTTTTCAGTGATATTTATTTCAAGCTTCAAAGGCAGACCAGACGAACGAAACTCAAGCAAATAAAAGAGAAGCGTAAAACGATCAAGCGACAGGAAAAGGAGGAACTAAAACAGAGCAAAAAGAAGAGGAAAGAAGAAACCACGACAGTTTCTGAGACAAACGAGCCTCAAGATGGGAATGTCAATTGTCAGACGCTGGAAGGGGAGAGCAGAAATATTGAAGACGTTGCAGAGGAAAACGTAAGCAATGACGTTTCGACCGAAGAATGCAACGGTTCTTCACCTAACAAAGGGTGTTAATTACCAAATATATACATATGTCTATCTTAACGTTTTAAATTAAATTTCATTGTGTAGCGTTAGTTATGATTATTTGAGCCAGAATTGAAATAATCTAAGATAATAATTCGATAGATATAATGAATAAACACAGCCCAGACCAGTCTAAGATAATAATTCGATAGATTGAAATAATCTAAGATAATAATTCAATAGATAAAATTAATAAACACTGCCCAGACCAGTGTTCGAAAGCACAATACGAAAGAATAACATTTTAACCATGCGGCAGCTCAAATAATAGACAAACAGAGGATGCACCATTCATTTCATGTTGGTGTGTTTTATATAGTTTCGATGCAGCTATGTAAGCCTTCTCATAGGCAGATCTAAAATGTAGCCCTTGTTTCGTCGTGTTCGGAGTAAAGAGGGTCCCTTTATCTTTAGATATATAATGTTCGAAATGTCTTCGATAAATATCCTAATTAACATGTATAAGCAGTAAATTGTGTACAAAATACTGCTCGCATTATAAGAAATACCGCTGTGTTACCTTAAGCCCGGGATAACTGAGATGCTTTTCATACTCATTTTATGAGGGTGATTGATTTATTTCTGCACTACCTTCCTATGTATGACACGAAAGAACGACATATTTTCCCGTCAGAACGACAAAAAGAGATCCTATGCGACACTTATGTCACGTGTCGCTCTTTTTGTCGTTCTACTGTGTTTGTTGGCTACCTTCAAACCCGCAAACCCGCTAGAACGATATTGCAGAAACAAGCCACCATATGTAAAACATTTCAAATGCTATTTTAAAGAAAGGAATAATTTCAGTTAACAAATGGGGATCCAATGGGGACGGGCGATGTGGAATCCGGAGGCCCTTCCGCCGAGGACAGCGCTACTTCCGGTGTACCAGAACATCTCCCGGAACCAGAACCACGTGCGCGCGAGGACGGTTTGCAGCTCGTACCGCGTGGTAATGGATATAAAGAATGGCGGTTATCTGATGACTGTAACTATTTGCTTGAAGCGATGGTGTGACGTGGTCATCATTATAACCCCCGGACACGAGCCGGGACGAATAAGAGTCACTATGTCTGACGTATAATCGTATAGGCCGTGTAAAATTGTATTGCTTTGTAGAGCGAACTGCTTCCACATACTACTGAAGCGATTATATTTGGTTTCATAGAATTTATGTCGATCTGACATGAGAAATGTGTCTTGTGCGCAAACAGATTTTGTTGCGAAAGCTGCATGCAAAGCAGAAAACAATATAGAGAGTACCGGTATATAAAAGGATGTAAGATCGAAAGAGAATGGTTGAACATGGAATAGTTAGCGCAAACGTAGTTTGTACATGTGTATGCGTCGATTTTAACCGTTCAGTCCATTTCAACACGTGGTGTTGAAAAACATTAAATGAAACTTCGAATATTTCATCACTATAAAATGTAGGTTAGCAAGACACATTTTTTTTCAATTCCAGTGATCCACAATTGAGCCTCGTTCTGAGAAAAATGGGCTTACGGCATGTGCGGAACGTGTCGTCCCTGATTAGCCTGTGCAATTCGCACAGGCTTATCAGGAACGACACGTTCCGCCTGAACTGAATTTGAACTAATAAGGACTTCCTTTAAACGAAAAGTTCCATGGGTGCGGGGAAAGTATCGTCCCTGATCGAGGTTGAATTACTTGTCCCGTGAACATACCGGTAAAAGCCGAGCGGGAGTAGAAGTCAATCTTGTACAGAAACTCTTGTTATTCCTGTTTTTTTCTCTCCAGTTTTATGCTATCAATATATGCATTGTTAGTAAAACACACTGTCGGGTTCTATTGTAAGTTTTGTTGTACGTTATAATTGAGCATATCAAATTATTGCTACCCGTTATAGTTCGTGGTCAATTTGTTTTTAATTTTCAGTTATTTGTCATAAATTAATAGAATAACACAATCGCAACTGATATTGATAAATAAATAACGCACTACTTTTGAATATTTATTAGAAACTCCCATTCGGCGCACATAATGCGCAAACATAATTTTCTCCATTGCGCATCGTAACATATTCAGCTTTCTTTGCATATTGAAGGGACGTAAATCCAAAATATATTTCTAAACACCCAACAGTGGTTACTTCCCGTATGATATTAACCAACTTATGCCTAGCGTGTAGAAAAAAAGGCCTTGGCAAACAGCGTTGACCCAGATGAGACGCCGCATTATGCGGCGTATCATCAGGGTCTGTGCTGTTTGCTTAAAGGAATTTCTGTAAGAAATATTCGAACTATAGAAATAAATATACTAGACATCCCTTATTTTGGAAATAAATTGATCCAATTTAGAAGGATGGGAGAGTCCACTAGGCATAAATAGGTTAACTCTTGCGTGGTACCTGTTCTTTTCGGCCATTTCTATACACATATGAGCTGTGGATCATGTGTAGATATTAGTCGCTGAAAATTGGATTTTTTCTCCGAAAGATGTACGTCAGTTACTTGACTTTACTTCGTTCTTTGCGATTTTTTCCGTCGGCCATGGGTCAAGAAAAAGTATGCTACTTTTTCGAAACAGAGAGTTTATGTACTCTGAAATGTATGGGGGTTCTTAAATTATGTTCAAGTAAATCAAAGTCAAACGACTGTCTCGGATTTTTGTTATTTAAAAAAAAGTATGAACATGAATAATAACAATATTTTTCACATTTACCTTTTTTTCAAATTTAAAGCGCAAACTTTCTTGTGAAATTTAACCGAGCAATCGTTTTGTGGCACGCAGGAGCTATTGATGGCCGTGATATAAAGTACATGTTTGTGCACATGAAGTTTCATATAAAAAAAAAATATTAAATAAGCTTCGCTGTGGGAAAACCGGGTTTAATGCAAGCGCTTTATGTCTCGCCGCAGATTTGCCTGTGCAACCGCACAGGCTTATCAGGGACGACACTTTCCACCAAAACTGGATTTTCGTTATGAAGAGACTTCCTTTCAACGAAAGATACACTACAAGCGGACGGCACAAGCTAATCTGGTAGGACACTTCACACACATGTATTAAGCCCAATATTCCCATAGCAAGGCTCAAATGAAGTTTCACTTCTTTAGCGAAATAGTAAACAGTGATCATGACATGTACTCACATACCGGTAAGTATCGCGATAGCGTAACTACACGTAACAGTATCATGACATGTACTCACACACCGGTAAGTTTCGCGATAGCGTAACTACACGTAACAGTATCATAACATGTACTCACATACCGGTAAGTATCGCGATAGCGTAACTACACGTAACAGTATCATGACATGTACTCACATTCCGGTAAGTATCGCGATAGCGTAACTACACGTAACAGTATCTCAATATGTTCTCAAATTCAGTTTGCAGACATTATTTTTTTTTTTAAAGATACGTATTTTCTTACAAAACTTTACAACTTGGAATAGTCTAAATAATTATAATAGTAAACGAAAAAGTTAAATAAAAATGCTCTAACCAATATTCGAGCGACCGTTGGCAGCAAAATCTAACGGTAAACCGCTGCAGAAATAACATTATACAAATAGTTCTAAATTGATACACATTGCGCGTTTCGTACGCGTTGAGAAAATCACTAGTTGCAATATCATACACATTACATATGAAATAAAGTGTAATAATCGGTCTTTATCGCGGTAATTCACTGAACAAAGTGTTCTATGAATTACGCGAAATATCGGAAATAACATGTTTCTATTGAATATATTTTTTCTAACAATAACATCAATACATTATTGCTAATAATTGGTGAAAATATGTATGTGCAATGCTGAAATACGTTCATATAATATGCCCATAAATTAAGGGGTTACTACCGCCGATATGTGTCATTAAAACTAAGTTTTTACAAAAACAATTATATCCAGTCTTTTGGATTTACCGTAAATTCAATGTAAGTTTAAACCTATTTATTTTTGCTCGATGGCATCGAACGTCTAAGGATAATGTAAACGCTATCGAGTCCGTTTCCTGGGACTAAAACCAGTACTTGGTGTTTTAAAGGGAGATTTAAAGAACGACCCCTCTGTAGGGATCAAACTCGTGACAATGTTATAGAGCTGCCCTGTGAAGAATGTTAGACATATTCAACACAACTACTTGAGCGTTTAGAGTAGGAGATACATTTGCATTAGTGTGGCAGACACAACAGCACGTACGTGTAAACATAACGCTGATGTATTTCATCTCATTTGGCTATGAGAAAATTGAATGTTCACTCCTGGGTGTTTCGATTTACCCATTCTCCCAGAAACACTGAGCCCTAAAATGCCATCGACACGACGCACAAAGTCATTATTGTTATAATAATCTCTACGATTAAACCAAATATAAGGGTCACTTCTTCCACTACGCATCGTATGAACCCAATTATGATCATGCACCTGACTTGTTTGATTTATTCCGACAGCCAGCATGTTCATATCGTTTTTCGTAACATACCACATGATGACTAACCGACGATCTTTTCCCTCTATTTCCCAAGATACAACACCAATGCACCCGGAATCGGTTGTCCTTTCAGTTCGGGTCGTCATGGCTTCCCTTTGGCACGGATTAATTGCGAAAGGAGGCTCAATGATAACACCTTTATAAATGGTTGTTTGCGGATCTATGAGTGTGAACCCCGTCCAGTTCTGAACATCGATTACAACTGCTACCGGATAATCCTTATACTTACGCATGAGCGCTCGCGTTGTTGTATTTCTCAGACTAAGGCCGTTGGCGATCGCCGTGATTGTAACTGTAACATTGTATAATTGTGTTATATCTATAAATTTAAACTAAACACATTGCGCATTATGTGAACTGTTGTTTTTAACCATGTCTGTAGCTAGTATATGCCTTTATAGTTGTTGCATACACAATCAGCATAAATTTTATTCGGTAGTGTGTGTGTGCTACTTAAATGTTAAGGGATTCCGATTGAAATTCTATTATTTTCTGTGTTTTTTTTTACAAATTATTGATCTACTCTATAATCGATTATAACACCATACAAAAACGGTTCTATATATAGATAGAAACGCTTTTTACATGTGAGATAAAAATGAGTTTTAGTTTAAATATATCTTAAGTTCATCCATTACTTGATTACAATATTTCTGCAACTTACTATATTATGTATTTTCATTTTGTTTAATACTAGATATTGTTAAGTTTATGTGTAATACAATTCTGTTCTGTTCTGTAAAGAACAAAACACTATAACAAACTAATTATCGCGAATCTTTTAGCACTACCAACATAAATCATTATAAACTTTAACGACACAAGCTGTCATTTCACACCATGTTATGTTAAATGAGCTAAGGGATGTTTACACGTATCGAGCCCTTAAAGTTGCTTTGTCCAAATCGGGATAATGGCAAATAGTTAAAAATAAAATAGACAAAAACAAGATAAGTGTTAAAAGTGCCTGAACTAATATGGTGGGCATATTATTAACGTTCCAAGTATCTGGCTCAGTAATTGCTTTTAACTTCTATATTAGCTACAGGGACCATATATGACATAGATAATTAGAAAAAAAAACTATTTAATCGAATACCAAAATGTCTAAGTATATTTCCAGAGAGTATGTCCGCCAAAGAAGTCGATCAGTCATATTTTTTTAAACAAGATTTGCGGCCCCTTTCATTTGCCTAATCATCTGTGACGTAGCAGCTTGACACATTCAAACACGTGACCTATTAGTAGCGCAACATTGTCGTTATGTGTAGATGCGTATTGATACGTAATGAAATATTGGGGTACATTGTTTAGATCGGTACATTGACGAAAGAACTTAGAAGCGCATCGCGTAAGAAGTTACGAAAGCTTGGTAGAATGTGAATTTCAATTACAATAAACGGCCCATGCGTATGCATGTTTGTTCATATTGATGCATTTTGGTGTGAAAATTACGTTTGTTGCAAAAAGTCATCATCTTTTGATTACTTTAACTAAACAATATTATATGACTCACCCTCGTCAGCGCCTTTTGTATACGATATCCTGTTTGGTGGCAAAAATTCCTCGCTTTCTTCCTCTGTGTGATAACTTCCTCCTAAATGAACATGTACATAAAACAAGAAATCGGTGTCTTATAATATTTATGTTAATCATTTCAAAATATTATTTCGTAATAATAATGACTATAATTTGGATAAATATTTTGCTCTGTTTTGCTCTGTCCGGCCTTTTATCGCGCCATCACTACACATCGCCTTCTTTGAACTAATTTGAAATATATGAATGTTACTTATGATGCTCGACTTCATTGACATATTATTTTTTTTAACTCAAATAAATGTCTTATGTTTTACTAGCAGTGTAGTACTCCATGCAATGAAAATGTGATTGATGCTATAATACAAGAATTAAAAAAAAAAATCCTCTTAAGTGTTACTTTATAATAATGGGTACTGTTTAATACCCTGTTGTATTATTACAATTGTCCAAGAACAATTGCATCGCTATTGATTAAATCGGACAGCCTATTGAAAAGAAAACGTGGTTATTGACATTATGTGTATTAGTATAGGCAAACTTATCAAATCAAAGTAAGACATTTTTTTTATTCAGTGTCTGTAAACAAAGAACTACTCTGTTTTGCGTGAGATATGGTTATTTTAATAAATTTCCTATCAACATATTACATTTCACATTATATTTTATGCACAACAAGAAACAGCGAGTGAATTGTGTACGTCACACGATGTATTGATACGCGCCATTACATAATATGTTTTTTTTTAAGCTTTTGTGTAAATGTAACGATAAAAACTAAAATCGTTGTTTCATGAATATTTTAAGTTTTTAATGATAGCATATAACATAATATATGGATAAGAAAAAAGCGTTCTAAGCATTACTTACTTTTTTTTAGTTTTCGTACTACCCATACAAGGAGGACGATAATGACCAGCACGCAAAATAAAGAAGCCGCTCCTACGCCCGCACCTTTCATAAATGCATTTTTTTCCAAAGATTCTGCAATTATAAAATACGAAACTTCAAAATTACAAACCCAAAACGTGTTTTTTTTTTAATCAGGCATAAACCAATCTTCAGGTAAAAACTATTTTTTAAAAGAAAACAAACAGAGGTTTATCCATTGCAATGATGCATTTAAACATTCCGTATATATGTGTTATTGTCATCGAAAAATTTGTAAAAGTTACTGAACATGTCAATATGCATATAAAGCCCACCTGAATCTATGCTGGTCCGCTTGGGATTGGGTTTGTCAGGATCGTCGATTGTTCTGTCACCGTTCCTCGACCAGGTAAAGGTGTTGGAACATCTTTTTTTATAATTCGTTTCACAGCATCTGTATATACCCGAAGTTTGTGCAGTATTTGTATTGAAATAAAATATTACTCCATCATCAGTGTGAAATGCCGCAAAGTATTTTACGAAATTCCTTTCAACAAGATGACAACCTTGCGTGTCCCTTTCACACTTTGCTACCTCGTATAAATTGAGTGTACTGGCAGGGTTGTTTGAGAAAAACTGTATAGTGATGTCCGAGTCAGCAAAACACTCAAATCCTTGTATCGATTGGGGTTCGAAGGGGTGGAAGATGATGCCGTCAAACATAACGGTTGTCTTTTAAAACACACAGAATCTTATTAGATGTATACATAATTGTATGGAAGGCTAAGTATCCTTCTCCATTTGTTTTTGCACAATATTTCGACTAAGTTTTGCCATATTAAATATAGGCCCTGAAAGCTTGAAATTAATTGTCTTAAACATAAGCCATGTTATATGTTAAATAAGAAATAATACTACAATATATTACATATTTTGTTTTAAAAAATATGTATGCATTATTAAATCGACTTCAGAATGTGTATAACGTGTTAACATTTGGTTATAATGACTAACTGCTAAGTAAGTACACCTAATGAGTACGGGAAAATCGTCGTTTGGCATTTCCATCATTTGAATTACAAGTACATTTGCGCGAAAACATGATCCCAGGGCAACATGTGAAAAAGTGTTATCACGTTTAAAACAAATATTATCATGATTTCTGCGAACAATAGAATGTTGTAGTTTGTAGAAACTACTATTCCTACTTCAGAGTATCGTTAACCACATATTGACATTTAGAACTACGTAGGTTTTCGACAGTTGAGCGTAAATAAGATAAATCTTGATCATGTAATCAAGAGGTCGACGACGCAAACAACTAGTGACCCGTAAGGACGACCTTTTTAAACACATATCAAGATTATTGTGATCGGAAAGTTATCGGTTATAATTTGGATACATTAATATTAACATTATATATACATTTACAATCTGAAAATGTATGACGAACTCAGTGCGCATGCGTAATTTTAGTAGTTACATTAAGATTCACCTGGTTTGTCCATGTTTTCTTCTGTAATATATTCCGACCTCGAACGAGTATGAGAGCTGAAGCACTGAGTCTCTTTGTCTGTGTAAGCTTCGCAGCATCTGTATGTTCCCCATGTTTTATTGAATAGTTCGTTGATGTAAAATATGACCCCGCGTTCAGACTCAAATACGACATAGTTTTTTCCGAGATTTTGTTTAGTGATATGACAACCTACTTCCTCGTCACAAGCAGCAATTGTTTGACCAGAATTTGTAGTTTCGCTGACGACAAACTGAATGTTAATGTCTGTGTTTGATGTGCATTCATAACCAGTGAAAAATCGGTGTTCTTGAGGACGCAATGCAATGTCGCCTCGAATAAAGAGTTTTGCTGCAAAACAAGTCAATATACATTTAAATCAATCAACCAATCGTTTAACTTCTTAATTAAAATAAACATGTATTGAATTAGATACGTATATATTATTTAACGCGTTCCGTTACATGGATAAACAATAGCAATGTGTACGTAGGACAAGGATGTCCTAAAATTATATTTTTGTCCCAAATCTTCACTTACACATTACAAACGATGCACGACATTAAACAGGTGCGCACAGTTTAATATGTTAGTACAGTTTCACCACTACAACGGGGATGAGTGTTGAGTTACGCGCGATAAAGTTTCAAAAATAAATTTTGTTTTGCTAATAAAGGTAAAAACTTTAGAGATTTCGAACAAAGGTGAACCAAATTATCAAGGCGCGCAAGTTCACATGCTGTTCAAGATGTGATTACTTTCGGTCACAATTTTCTAGTAACACTTGGCCCAGAAATCATACGGAATGAAAGTTGTAGAAAATATATTTAACAAACTCTTAAAGCGTCGGCAAACATATGAATACTTAAACTATGTAAATATTACCTTTTGACATGAACATAAGGAAGAAGAACATGCACATGATCTGAAAATATAAGAAGCAGTATTAATTAAACTAGACTTTTGTTTACAAATTGAATCACTTGAACTTAAGCTCTTGAACATTTTCCTCTTTGTAAACGTACACAAATGGAAAATATGTGAACAAGCAGTCTGTTGCAAACCATGAGAAAACGTTCAATACAATCATGCTTTTTGTTTAATTTATCTGTAATTGTAAGCTATGATTGATAAGCCCCGCTTACTGCAGCTGTGCGAATTAACAATGGAGGTATTAGTGTGCTTGTTTGCTTATAACGCCCCCCCCCCCAACATATAATGGTAGTTAATACATGAACACGTGCTTAACTCAAGCCCTGCTGGGTCTTGTTAAAACCTTCCCTTAACGGGTCTAGACAAGAACTCCTTATTGCTTGCTTTTATAATATTGTGCGATACGATACAGAGTGAATTGAATCTGAAAACTCGGCCTACACGGGGAAAACTCGGAAAGTGCGGGAAAACCAAGGCTAATACGAGATTCCACCAATCAAAATTCAACATAAGCTCGGCAAATGATCGGTTTGACCAATCAACGTTCAGGATAATCTTGGCCGATTCGAGTGAACATTTTTCGGACGCCATTTCGAAAACGCTAAATAGCGTTGTTCTTCATTGTTTTAATAATATGCTTCACTTTCACAACACAAATTCAAGTTTTTTTTGCGACAATTAACGAAATCCTCCGTCAATGAACAATAAAATACAGAATGACATATTTGCTTCCATTAAAATATCTTCAATTTAGAGTTTGCTGAATAAATTTGTTGTATTTATACATTAAAATGTGGATTAAAATTGGATTGTTATCCACACTTGAAGTGAAAAAGAATTGGAGACCTAACTGAGCGTTTGCTCTGTCAGCTGGCCGTGTCCATATTCACATTGATATGAAAATATTAAGTTGAAAAATGACTTAAGTAAAGTAAGACTAGTATAAAAAGCATTTTTTTTTTTCACTTAGCAATTTAAATGTGGTCTTTGTTGTCCGATGTCAACGAATTTCTTGAGAATATGCATCAGCTTATATGATTGTTAAGATTCAATCTGTTGACAATTATCACTTAAACACATATGTGTATTTTCATTTAAAAAATGTTTAATGCTATTTACACTTTAGTATACTGCATGATATTATGTAGTCCATAAATACAATTCTCATTTATTAGTTGAATTCATATTGTCCTTATTTTTTTGGCTTCAGGAATTCAGGCTAATACTGTGTTCAGCCCAGTAACAAGCCCATTATTAATTCAAATTATTTATAGAGTTTAAACATCATAAAGCATATAAATTAAATAAACCGTAAATGATTATTATTTTGAACACAATAGGAACTTCACAAAATTAGTTACATTAAATTACAAGGGTTATTAAACAGAACATAGTACATCCGGCTTTGCGTATCGATTCACTGTCTTTTAAATGCATAATCATCACACATTTGCTAATATCTGTACATGTGTATGTTTTTTTTTTATTTCGATTTGTTGTATATCATTACTGCTTACTTATTTATCTGCTTTAAACTAGTTTTTTTAATTTGATCAACACGGCGTTTATATAGCAGTTTATTATCGTTAAACATATCAGATAAGAGTAGACCCCAAGGAGGAGTGGTATATGGATTGAATGTATTAGTGAGGGTATCTATTCCATAAACCACTGCTGCGAGCGGGTCAATCTGTCTTAAACCACAGGCAATATATTTCGTTTACCGTATGAAAAATCATATACGGTGCCCTTACTGCAGGCAATAGTTTTGCAAAGCGCTATCTTCTACTTTTGAAAAAAAAACACAACCTATAATGCTAATCCACTTTAACAACAGAACAGACACTAGACAAACTGAAACATCAAGACCAACAGTAATGACACTACCAACATCAAAACACAAAAACTACTACTTCTACTTATACTGCTACTACTAGTGTTACTACTTTAGGCGCCAACGTCGTATACTAATAAAACGCATTGTGTCCACAGATGTGTCTTCTCAACCAATATGTGTTTATATACTTAAATACAATTAACTGAAAAGGGTTGTATAATCAAATTTGTTTTGCAAGTATTTGTACAATCTCACAATGTCATGTACGTAATGATACATCCATTCGTATAGACAACATTACTTAATGTGTCTGCTATTTTATTAATCTATTTTATGATGTTTATTAGTATAAATTAAGGGTAGAGTTGAACATTAAAACACATTTTCAAAATCTATTTATTTCAACAAATATGGAAATTAACAAGGCACAATTGCCAAATTCGCTATAAAAAAAACGCAGTAACAACTACAAAACTGTGCGTTAATCAAGTAGAAACTGCGACTTTTGGTCATTTGCTAATTAAACATGACTGACAGGTTGCAGCCTTTGACAACAATTCAAGTACTGTCCTCTTATTTGTTTTTATGCGTGTAAGTATATCATTTATCTTTTAACGAGATTCATTAGTTGTGAACATTAATTTTCTTTGAAATATACTAGTTTCAACTTAACTATCACACAACCATACACAACTATGTTGGCATATTTTGCATGCAGTACTTGGTGGTTTCAATAGTGAACCCCAATGATGAAGGGTTATGTGCCCACATAATCAATAACAAATTTGTCACAATAACAAAGTGTGATCACAAAAAGATGTACTTTTAATAAGCAAGCATGATATGACTTACAGACTGAATTGTTTATTTAATGTGTGAGAAGTATTAATACTTCATATTCCAGTATTTTATTAAACATGATTTTAATTGAGAAAACTTCTAGAGGAACCATTTATTCCAGAGAAGGGATGACTGTGTTAGCAGCATATTTGGTCCTTGTTTTCAACACAATGTTTATAGCAATACATTGATGTGTGCTCAAGTAATTAATAAGCATTAAACCTTATATCATTGTTTAAATTTTAAACATTGACTGCCCTGTTCACTGCGCTTATATGCAAGGTTCAGACTAAATAATGTACAAAGCAATACTATTTGTTTCATCTTGATAAATTTGTTTGATTAAAAATGTGTTTTGTCATTTTCTCAAAGATTTAGTTTTATAAAAACAAATCCATATAGGAAAAGGTTACATGTTAACCAGATTTCGACTTAAGTAGGTTGTAATCACCACTTTAGTGATGTATAAAACATGGTTTGGTATAAGGTATCTAATAAGCAGTTATTTTTATTTTCATCATTTTGGATCTGCACAAATGAATTTAACGGATCCTGGTGCAACCCTTGGCTTGTAAAGTTTATATCTGACTCTCAGTTATGTTTGGATAATAATACGGACAATATGTAGTGTGCAATGTGTGTGGTGATTGACATTTTTAAGATTAAGATGAACATAATGGGTTAACTTGAAGATTAAACAGGTCATTTTTCATAAAAGAATTACAAAAATATATTTTGACTGATATGCGTGATTTTGTAGTACATAATGGAAAACATGTATACCACGTTTTTTTTTCATCAGTATGTCTTCCAATGAAAAAAATATCAAGCATGTTAAATTACGTTAAGGAAATCTTATCATTGTATATACTGATGTCGGCGCGCATATTGGAATACATGAAATTCTATCTAAACTCAGTACTGTCTACATATTGTGTATTGTTTTCATTTGGCTAATCTAATTGTGAACCATGTTTATAACTCAGTACGAAAATGGTAATTTTAAACCAGTAATTATAAATGTTTTAGTCGATGTGTCAATTACATGAGTGATAAATAGATGATACTTTCAAACAAAAACTTAATTTTTGATGATTGTATAATTATGAGATGTCAATTTCATGTGAGAATGGACACAATATTTTATTAAGATGTGAAGACCAACACCATTAAATTAGTGAGTCCATTTTGTTTCTGTTTGTTTGCTGAAATTCAATAATTTTCATGTATTCTTCTGCACCCATCAATCACTACAGTTGACACTATTTATAATAATCGGAATTTGAGTGGTTTTAGATATGAAAAAGTAACCCAATTTCTTTGTTTAAATATCAACTATTATCTCCATATTTTGTCCAATTTCTGTTTGCCTATATCGAACTATTGGGAAACTAGTGATAACAAATATAAATAATTATAAAGTTCTAACAAAGCATATGATTTCATGTTCGTTTATTCGAAGAATATCATCTCATTTCTGTAAATCATGCCATATGAACACATCGGGTTTAATTAACAGTAGAGACCAAGACATAATGCTTTAGAACTTTTGTAAAATGAATATGTTATGGCTTGTACAATATAATAACAGATGTAAAAAATAACTATTACATAATTTATTTTCATTTGCTGCTTTTTATCGATTAGATTCTTCTTGAAACCATTATACATATTAACCCATTTATGCCTAGCGTCTAGAAAAAGGCCTTGGCAAACAGTGTAGACCCAGATGAGACGCCGCATGCGTCTCATCAGGATCTGCGCCGTTTGCTTCAAGGAAGTTCTGTAAGAAATATTCTAAATATAGAAATAAATATACTTGACATCCCTAATTTTCGAAATAAATTGATCCAATTCAGAAGGATGGGAGAGTCCACTAGGCATAAATGGGTTAACTACGCTGTTTATTTTCTTTTTCAATGACAATCATGATATATTTATATTCAGTATGATATATTTTCGTCCCCAATGTATAGTAATGTGTCTTTAATCAAAAGCATTGTCACCAAATAGGTCATTACATGTACTGCAAATCATATTTGTCTTGTTGACAACATGTCCGAAATTGGTTTTAAGGTCTAAAACATATGAAATTCATCAACATTAGGAACAAAGTGCTCATATTCAGATTTTGATTCGTCAGATGATTCACTTTCATAATATGAGCTACGAAAACGTTTTGTTTTTAACAGATGGAGCAAAATCACGTTTTTCTTAACTTACTTTCGAAATAAAAAAGAAACCACGTTTTGTAAATGAGAACATGTGCATATAAAACAAAATCTTGAAGTAATCAAGTAAATCAAATAATAAAATAATCTTTACCTTCTTGAACACTATTTTACCCATTTTTTAAGGTAGCTGAATCTCACAAGGAATTCTAAAAGCTCACGTTATACAATTCTTAATCCCCAAATGTTAAATCCGGAAATAAAATTCTATAAATAGGCATTATACACGACACACGTGATAAGTCGTGACAAACTGGGTCACCTGAGCTCAGGTACTGAATAAAAAAAAGTTGGCTTTTTTAGAAAATATATAATTTATAATAAATATCATATGTATACATGTTCCAATAAATACTCTTTAAACAATTGACTTATTAAATAATCGGTGTNTAACCACTTAATGCATTATGTTCACATATATAATCATACAATTCATTAAAGGAGCTAAGGCTATTGAGTACTTTTAGACGGTATTGTATCTTATATTTTCTGGAACTGAAGTACTTGTGCAGATGAAAAACATAATCTTGCATGCAAAACACCTAGTCAATCGATATATTCAATTTGAAAGTGTACGCATAAGAAAACAAAGCAGTTATCTACCGTTGATGGAATATGTATCTGTATTTAGATACACTTTAAAGTCATTTTGGACTAGTTATTGGATATGTTCTCATGGGAGTGCGATTTCAACCCTAAATGCTTTACTGGTGACATTTGGACAGGTGAATGTAACCTTACGATGAACGCTCGTACACCTTAAACCATACCGCCATAGGTGTGAATCTTCTTAAGCCGGTAACCGGTAATTCTATAAGGAATCGGGTGTGAGCATATTTGAGTCATCAAGTGCACCCACCGTTAAGCCCATTGCACTGGCTTAAGTATTTCCTCGTTACTGCTTCAACATGTTTATACAAAGATTACGGTGTATGGTATTGAAATACGAATCTTAATTATGTAAAGGCTTCAATTATTGGAGAAGGCGTATTTAGCGACGGAAAAAGTAAAGTTCAATGACTGTTCATATTACGATTGTTGTATATCGGTTAAGGGTGAGGTGTTAAGCATTTATACGGCTGTATTCTCAATAGTAATAATAATGGCGTGTGAGACCGTATGCCGTTGGTGACCGTCTGTAAACTGGCGATAACTACTCTCTACGCCGTGTTTGTGTGGTAACTTAATATCCTGTTCGTGTATAGCGCATGGATTTCTAACTCGATCTCTTTATCTCAAGCCGATTTTGGAATGTTTGTGAATTTAAGTGTACATAAACACATTAACGTCCCATCATGATAAATGTGCTCATTCTTTAACTAAAGAGTGCGAAACATTTCAGCTTCACAGTTTTAAATAATACATTTTTAGTTACCGGGCACAAAGTAATGGAATTTCGCGCTTGACAAACGGTAACCTGTTATTAAATATTACGTTCGTTGATAAGATGTCCTGTTAATTCATGTTCTGTCTGACTTCGTTCCCTTCCAACATAAATGAAACGTTAACAGTGTAAACGGGGAAAAATTTATGGATATGTTACATCAGTCGTATTTTATTTATACTGTGTAGTTGTACTCGTGTTGAATATACCCTTTGGTGAATCAACAGTTTAAAGCTTGTGACCATCCATTATAAAACTTGTAAAATGCATCAATTCGAGTTCGTGTTTCTTGTTGTTAAATATGTTAGAAGAAACTTTTTTTGATGGTTAATTGTTTAAACATGTATTGATCAACACCTTTATGTTTGTTAATTAAATTAGTGATTGCAACCAAAGTGGAAGAAGGTATTTAGACGAAACAAGTATCTCAACGATTAGCATGAAATACAAAATATATAAGTATTACAATTCATTCAGTTCAATGTGATCGACATGATACATTCAAGATAAGCGTGTTTGTAGAATCGAAGGGAAACTAACAGCACGTGGCTTGCTTAACTTCAACAATTAACGCCGCAAACTGTGCATTATGTGGTTTCAATTGTTCATTCACTGCTGTTGTTGTGAATGGATTTTAATTACCTCGTGAAACTTAAAGTGGAACCATTAATTTCCTTCCATCTTTAATTTCTACACGTTTGTTAAATAATGTTTCATCTGTAACTTATTTTCATTTTCACTGAATAAAATATGCCCAATGCATTGTAAATTGACTACTTTCTGACCTACATAAGCATATATGACACTTAATGATACATAAATACGTTTCGTCGTTAAACGTGGCTCTTGTTTGTACATATCTCCAAAGCAATTGAAGAACTTCAGGCACTCTTTGTCGTGTCTTACTTTTTTTGTTAACTCTAGTTGCATGCAAGCGAACTATATGGTGATTTCATATCAGATCTTGTTCCAAGGAGACTCTCATAGCGAACCGTGTTTGATCTACAATCAGGAAAAACAAAACAGAGAATTCGTTCTAGACCTGGGGCACATTCAGAGTTAAAATAACATTTATAAATGAATTATTAAAAACAATAGCAACAACGGCTTATCATTTAAACTCAAAGAATACATTGTTAATATGGATATTTCACAAGTAGTTCGCAATAAGGTGTTATCAAGAATTGACTATAAATGGGAACGAAAAAGTATACATACCCTGTTAAATGTGACACATCATGTCCGTCTAAAAATAAAAATAACATTATATTAAACGTAACTATATGATGTGCATGGTCAACGTTACAAACAACCAAACACGATGTCATTGGCAATTTTTTAAACAGCGCACCGTGTTTCAGTAAACTGTATAAACTTTAACAAAACATGCTTTTAAAATGCACTATCACACATTTAACTTTTTATTGACTGTAATTTTTCATTTAGATATGATTAAATAAGACACTTCTAATGTGTTAGCATGAACATCATGTGTTTCCCACCGTGAGAAACCTGCGGGGCCTCTACAACGGCTTCGGCGGTGTCGGGAATTGTTTCGTAATGCACACTGACCAACTCAGGTCCGTCATCTTCTCCGAGTAACGTTTCGTGTTCCATTGCGGCGTGTGGTAATGGAAAGACAACGATATTGGCGATATTGTCATCATTGGTGTGCGTTTGAAGTTGCCTTGAAGTGAGCGTTGTCTTTCAAATAAGTTCTCAATATACTGTATTAAACCACTGATTTGGACCATTGGGGCGGTTTCACTAGACGCTGCTATGCCCGATGTATCTTGGGTGTGATCCTGTGTTTTATCTACTGTATCTGTAATACGTATTTATTAAATTATTATGAATATTATTACTCAACTGTCTACTGATGATTTTCAACTTAAAAAAGACTTGTAAGCTTGTCAAACTACGACGGAACTCGTTCAAAAGTAAGACCATTGCATGTTATAAAGAATTATGAATTGTTACAAAGTCATAGTTGTTAATCTTCCAATAAACATATAGCTCGATCCTGTCATGACTCAATTTGTTTAAATACAACTGACCTTAATATGTTATAGTTCATCACACTTACAGCATAACTAACATAATAATCTGCAGACCGTGTAGGTGACGATACATTCATGAAGGCAAAAAAAAATAAATAATATTTTGTATGAATGCAATTTGGAGATCCTGTCTCCAGTTGGTAATGGTATTTGTATAATTTTTAATTTAATATCCGACAAACAACGGGCGAATCGAAATTTGTTTTATTTCTATATTGAATGATCGTCACACGTCGTGCGAATTACCTGAAAGTTTGTGGTATTTCCTGTAGATGTAAATAAACAACGTGAATGCAAGAATTGTTGCTGCTACACCAGCGGCACTAACGGCAATTACCAAATTCCGATAGAAACTCTCTGAAAATGTTTAAAAATTAGACTTTATACATACAGACAGTGTTTTTAATTTAGTTTCATTCCATTCGCACCCATATAGTAGTATTTTAATGAATGTCAATTATGTGATGCAGCCAATACTTCACAAACCAAAACTAGGGATTTCAATATTTGATACTCGTTTATAGTTTTGATTCTTACCGCTATTAGGGGACTGAATTGTGGTCGTTTCCCACATTTCTCGTGTAATGTTTAAAATAACGATTGGTTTATTCGAGACAGGTATAACTTCTGGTATTGCCATAGTTGTTCCGTCTTGGGTTACTTAAACAAAATAATGTTCATACATGTTAAGTGGTATCAGTCAGAAAAAGATCACTCAATCGAACGAGCGATAAATATTTTTATAATGCTCATAACATATGTTATATATAATAACAATTAGATCTTTAAAATAATATGTATTATGGTTAAAATGCTTCAAAACGACACATATACAAAACGTTTTGGATTTATTTTCTTAAACCTGAACTTAAAATACATAAAACTGCCAAATGAATGAGTAGTTTTAATTGGTTTTTAATGAAGCATTGAACGTTATAATATATACTGAGCAAATAATTCTGATAAAGAACAGAGCAATGAGTATGTTTAATTCTTTTATAACCGACTAGGGGAATGAATCGAAGGCTGACGTCCGGATTATATTGGCGTCAATTTAATGAAAGAAGATTCGAACGTATCTCTGCTAATTCGTATAGAATACCGCTGAGTTGTTTAAGTTGGAGGAAACGTTATTGAATATCAAAGCATAAACACAACGCACTTTATAGATCAAGTGAAAATGGAGTGAACACCCGGGCTTTTTACCAATTTTCTTACGGTATTTGTTGAAAAACGAGCGATTTTCATAATTTAAGCTAAACTGTTTTCAAATTGTCAATAAACAACCATAAATAATACATATACTATCATGGTTACTCTACATTTAAGAAACTTTCGTCTGATGGTCACGCATTAAATCGTTAACAGGTATCGATCCGTGAATAACAATCGTTTATAATGAGACAATGATTCCAAGCTAAACGGTTAAATACCACTAAAATCATATTTGGAAACTAATCTAAATTACATCACTTAAACTATTATAAACGCAAGTAAGAAGCATATTTGTGCAAGGTTTAGTGCATGTATAAAAAGATGTTGGTTGTTGTTTAGTAATAGTAAAGATTTAAACCTAAAGAGAAAAATTTATACAAACCATTTAGCGACACATTCGCTGTATTGCTGTACACTGGCCAATTCCGTTTGAATGAAGCACATTGCCACTCGTCACCTTCACCAACTGCATTGCCAGAAATATTGCAAGCCACACTTTTCCGTTTGAAACAATCGCACACTACTGTCCCTTTATGGAGTTTGGTTTTTACGGAACACGCATCCATATTTACCGACACCACAGATTCTAAGGTATCGGGAAGTTGGTAAATCTTTATCAACGCAGTTGACTCATACATGTCCTTACATGATAGTGATAGTGTAAATCCGTTTAGCACTTGTAAAAAAATCCGTGGATGACTCAACGCTGAAATTAAATTCGATTTCTGATTTTAATGTTATATGATTATAAGACATTATGACGCAAATTATTGAGTATAAAAACACACTATTAAAATTAAATACTATTGCTTGTTATACTTACCATTGACAGAAGTAAAAAATGCAATTATCGCGCATTCTGTCAACATTTTCACATCGTTTATCTTGAATCTCCATTCGCATAGTTCTCAAAACATACTGATAAAAGCAGGACTATCTCTTAAAATAAGTTAAACAGGAATTTTATTCAACCAGTTGCAAATAATGAAACAAATTGTATTTGTATCGAGCAAGTTAAATACAGACAAAATGCAATTTTATTGACATCCCAATCTATTGACTGACGAACAAACAATATAATTCGTGCAGAACGCAATCGTTCAAGGTGGTACAATAAATAGCTGTTGATATAGCAACATATGTAAGTTATAGTTGGTGTAATAATAAAGGTGATGCTTAATAAGCTCGACCATTGGAAAGAGGGGTAGGCTGTTGATACATGTGTTGCTAACAACAACAGATGTTAATGAGGATGTGGTGGTCGCTGCTAACTTTGGTTGATTTAATAATGATGAGGTTGGCATTAGTTGCCGATGATTTTGTTATCCTTTTCAAATTGAACATTTCGACGAATGTGGCGGTCAACCTGGTAGATCAAGCTAAACCCCATATTTAACACTGATTCATGAACATCCGTTTTTAAAATACACATTAAAAAGTGATTTTCACAGTCAGAACAATGAGAAACATAGCACATTTCTTGCTTGCTTTCTTAGTGTGGTAGCATGGTTCGTCGCACGGAACTCAAAAAGTATGTAGTTGTCAAACAAAAACTCGTTACAAATAAAATGTGATATGCTCTATTAAATTACTATAAAAATAAATAAGTAGGAAAAGGAATAACCACCATTTGATTGTACTTTAAAGAAAATTTGCACGGTTTTATAAAGGTACAATTTTGTTTAAACCTTTGGTCGACAAGCTGCTTACATAATACTACAACTCTTAACATGTCCCTTCGTTGCGTTGTAAACGACATTGGATTAGAATATGCAACACTTGCAATTGATATTCTTATCATTTAAACAATCATGGAAATATATAGGTCAGGCAAACACTATATCTCTATGGGGTTTTTTCAGTCGCGAGCTTGTCCTTGTAGATCATGAACTATAGGACATATTTTAATAAAGATATGTGGTGCATTACTATTAGTTATTAATCGAGTAAGTGTGTGGGTTTAACTGAATCGAATTTTTCTTTTTCCGGAATAGTCAACAATATTTTCCGTATTCATAAGTATAATTACTTTCTAGTTTCATGAAGTTTAATGACTGCTACCTTTTTGTAGTATTAAATGCGCACTTCTAACGTATCTAAGAGATTCCACGATGGTTGCGAAATGCAATGACAACAAGCATAGTAAATACAAAATATAAACCAGAGGAATTGGTGTCAGATTTATTGTTGCGCCGAATGAAATTATGTTTTAAATTTGATGCATCCTACGTAATTTTTCAGTGTGATACATATTGTTCGTTGGAAATTATTTATTTATTCTACATTTGGTATGTTTGATATTTCTTTGTCATATCCTGTTGTTTTTGTCAATTTAATGTGAAATATTTATAGAAAACGTTTCGTGTTTATTGGTCTGATAATTATTTCTTATACTGGATAATAGACGATGATTTTGGTATCCAAAAGTAATAGTATACATTCCTCCCTCTATTTAGCGTATATATGCAAAGATCAGCATGTTTGCGTGCGCTCTTTGAAGACCGTACTTACGCCGCGATATTCGCTTCACTTAACTTGCATAGTTATAGAAAGATAGATAGATTTATTTCGGAGAAAGCATACATACACACAATGCATTAAAACAACATGTACATAAAACAATATGAAATAAAAAACAATCATAATTGAAAAGTACATGCATTGAATGCACTATGGCATGCAAACTAACGCCAAGGATTACACAAAAAAGAGCAATATCCCTTATTTCCATTGTGGTCCTTGTTGTTGGTGGCACGACATAGAGAGGCACTAGTAATACATGAATAATAAATACTATCTTAATAATAATAAATACATGAAATATAATACTGAGATTCAGATCAATGAACACAACATTAATATCACATTGTAGCTTTGCAGACATGTACTATCACAGTATTATTGAGTATCACCTTAAAGCAGAACACATCAAATGTATCAATTATGATCATCATATCACAGATTAAATTTAGATGGATTAAAAATTTAAAGGTTACTACAACCAACAAGTAATTAAAAAGGAACATTAAGTATGCATGTATTATTAATCCGAAATGATAAGACATTGGGTAAAGGAAAATGTAAAAATTTAACAGCATAGCATATATAGATTATATTACTCTATTTAAAAGATGTTGTTTTATAGCAGATTTAAAACTGGACAATACTGTCATCTGGGTTATAAACGATGGTAGTCTATTCAACAATGTTCATCCC
>VMBQ01000954.1:10654-32950 GCA_007657795.1 Dreissena rostriformis | reverse complement strand
GTATGGGACATATTTATGTCGCAGTGAGTATCATGTATGGGACATATTTATGTCACAGTGGGTATCATGTATGGGACAGAGTTATGTCACAGTGAGTATCATGTATGGGACAGATTTATGTCACAGTGAGTATCATGTATTGGACAGATTTAAGTCATGGTGTGTGACATATAACTAACACATTCAAGTAATAGTGTGGATCATATATCGCACAGATTCGAGTCAAAGTTTCTATTGTGTATCGAACAGATTAAATTCACAACAGCGACGAGGATATGGTGTCCGCCTTTCCTACGGGAGGTCGTAAGTTCGAATCCTAGCCGTGAAGCATTTCTCAGACCAATATTAGACGTTATACACGGGAATTAGACTCGAAAGTATTCAATTGAAACTTGCCTAATTACTATTATAAACAGTGTATTAGGAAGTATTTCGAATCCTCTCTTAAGAACGAAAACGAACACACTAAAGCGAGACCTCTTCTCATCGGAAGTCTTAATATATGAGCCTCACTCTGAGAAAACGGGGTTTAATGCATGTGCGTAAAGTGTCTTCCGAGATAAGCTTGTGCAGTCGCACAGGATAATAATGGACGACACTTTTATGTTACTTTTCGTTTAAAGGAAGTTTTTTCTTAGCGAAATCTAGTAATGGCGGAAAGTGTTGTGCCTGATAAGCCTGTGCGAACTTCACAGGCTAATCTAGGACGAAACTTTAGGCACTTTCTTAAGCCCGGTTTTCTCAGAACGAGGCATATATAGAAACACACGATAGTTATATATTCTCCGATTAAAAGTAAGCAGTTTTACTTAAAACAGAATACTCACATTGAAATTGCTCATGCTTGCGAAAGCGTTAAGCAAACACTAATATTTGTGTCCACTAATATTCTTTGATATTGGAATAGTTAACATGTATGCTATTTTAAATGTAAGCTTAATGTTTCTGTCGTTTATCTAAAATACCATATCACATCCAAAAAATTACTCAACAAGCCATAACTATTCGTTAGATAACATCAAAATTGTGCCAAGTTTGAAACACTGGTCGATAATGTTATTAATGTACTTAAAAGGCCCAGTTGTGGAATGTCCGTATTTATTTCCTCGTTCAATAAAACTTTGTTTGCAATAATTGATTAGGTACATAGAGCTGCCTCAGTTACGATGTGATCGGAAGCTGCGACTCGGTAACCAAGACGACGGCGGCTGGGACCTCTGTGATGACAGGAACTTCAGGCCTGAGAAACCGTGCATCGCTTACTCCTTCGGGTAGGTGGAAATGAATATATGCCATGACTGTGCTGTGTAAATGTTATTAAAAGATGACATCTCATTCAAAATTGATATGTTTCTTAATCAGTATATAACTAAGATGTCTTTATTCACATAACAGAATTGAGCCGTGCTCTGCGAAAACGGGGGTTAAATGCATGTGCGTAAAGTGTCATCCCAGGATAGCCTGTGCAGTCCGCACAGGCTAATCAGGTACGACACTTTCCGCTTTTATTGTATGTTTCTTTTGAAAGAAGACTCTTCTTGATGAAAATCCAGTTTAGTCGGAAAGTGTCGACCCTGATAAGCCTGTGCGAACTGCACAGGCTAATCTGGAACGACACTTTACGCACATGCATTAAACCCTCTTTTCTCAGAGCATGGCTCATTAAGATTAATCAAGAATGGTAGATGGGCTGCTTAAGTTATTGGATCACTATTGATCCCAGACAGAGGGTCAAAGGTCAAGGTCAAAATTATAAATGATGGAAAAGTAGGGAATCCCTACACAGACAATATGTATCATACCGCCGATCTGAGTCCACAAAGAACGGCAGCCTGATTTATCTCCATTGGCAATTAGAATGCGGACAATCGTTAAAGGGTGTTGTTTATTTTCAAAACTATTAACATTCTTATGCATGATCCCTACCACTGTACCATTATAAGCTCTTTAGCTTTCAAAACACTCTTTAAACACTTCGTTTTTAACTGTTAGTGTTCTTAGTTGACTCTCAGCTGTGCTATCGGACTTAAGTGAATGAGTTTGTAAAGTACCTTAACTGATTAAAAAAAAAAGCTTTGGTATGCCTTATACACACCCAAACCATGTCGCCAATTTTCGTAGATATTGGGCGACCATGCAACAAGAAAATGCCATTCCTTGTTATTTGTTAAAACCACAAGTGCTATAACAACTAATATAACAATTGCTTTACCAATTGCCTTTCAGGATCAACAATGACTTCAGTTTCGATGATGCTGTTGGGAGTCAATACGGGTGTATCGTGCATTCCTTCGATCCCAGGTATATTGTAAAATATTCCTTTCTTTGTATCTGTTTTCAAGGGACTTGTGTTTTTTTTGTGTTTAGAATTTGCTAAATCTGTCTTATTAATAAAGCCATTGATGCGATGTATTTAAAGTGGCACAACTGAACAGTTTATACATCGACACAAGTAAAACAATTAATTCGTGATAACTGCCCTTTTCTCGACATAACACGTATTGCGTTACTCATTTTATAAGATTTACTAAACTTTATGAACTTTTTATGAAGATTACGGAAAAGCGAAGTTAATTAAGGCAGTTGCAGAATAAGTGACTTATCAACTGTTTGTGCAGTCATTTTAATGAAAGAATCACAACTTCTGATAAACAATACTGGTTGTGTTTTTTTCATTAAGGATATATTGTAATAAGTGGTATATCGTTTACACTACACAGTGTATCTACATTTAAGAAAAATACGGTAAAACTTAGTCATAGGTATTTCACAATTATGTATTCAGAACGAATAAGAGAATGAAACTTCTGCTTCTATTTCAATAATAGCTATATATTGAATACACCGGTAAAGTAATTTGACACCCTTCATATCACTGAAGAGTTTTCTGAGTGAACACAACGATTGATTTGGAGCACCTAAATGTAAACAAATCGCTTTATGACTTTTCCATTCATTTCGAAATTGCTTCGACCGTAATATAAGTGCTAAAAAACTGACGTAAAATACAATTGATAGATTGTTATCTCCACGCTTTAACGGCGTGCGGATATTGTATTGATCTCCGCTGTCTGTCCGTCCGTCCGTCCTGGCCACTATCTCCTCCTACACTATTAGCACTAGAACCTTGAAACTTACACACATGGTAGCTATGAGCAACAGTGCGACGGTGCTCTATTTGGAATTTGGTCCACGTGGTACTACTTCCCCGTACCCCCAATTTTTTTTCGTACCCAAAATTTTTCGTACCCAATTTTTTTTCGTACCCAATTTATTTTTCGTACCCAAATTTGTTTTCGTACACAAATTTTTTTTCGTACCCAATTTTTGGTTCGTTCCCAATTTTGTTCGTACCCAATTTTTTTTTCGCACCAAAATTATTTTTCCTTCCCAAATTTTGTTTTCTTCCCAAATTTTGTTCAAACCCAATTTTGTGTTAGTACCCAAATTTTGTATCGTACCCAAATTTGTTTTCGTACCCAAATTTGTGTTCGTACCCACATTTTTTCCTACCCAAATTTTTGTTCGCACCCAATTTTTTTTTCGTACCCAAATTTTGTTTCGTATCAATATTTTATTTTACCCAATTTTTTTTTCTACCCAAATTTGTTTTCGTACCCAAATTTGTTACTTCCTCATCTATTCACCAATTGACTTCAAATTAATACTGAACATCTCTTATAACAACACGGTCTATCTCGACGATCCATGTCAACATTACCCACCGCGGGGCCCCACCAACATAGGCCTTGATCACCCAAAATTTCCTTTTGATATAACATCTATGCGGCGTGGGGATACGCGTCGGCATCTGCTGCGCCATTTCTAGTTTAATTTATATTTTGAGTGGGGCACAGACGTTTTTCATTAAGAAATCACGAACATCGTTAAATTGTGTATACATTGGCGATATCGAAACCTTACAAACGGTGTCTTTTTGAAAAAAAAAAATTTAGCCCAAACTTTGAACCCACATTTTACAAGTTGTGTTAGGCAATTTACAAATTACTAGTTCTAACTAGTATTAAATGCACTGTGTAGTGTTGTGCCAAGCTCTCAACCATGGTGTGTACGGAAGTTGTACATAGCTCAATATGGCTGAAAATGCTTGTTATTATATTTTTACAACTGTTTGGGTGGTAATGGATTGTCCAAGGAATATGTATCGTTAAGAAATATTCACGGTTCTCATCTTAAGGTGAATGAAGGGGACGCGCAGCATGAACACGATTATGTGCGAAGGTGATTCCCTATCCCCATTATTATGCTAGAGGTGATACATGTGTATGCGTTCATATTATAGTATAGTACAGTCACTATTCCCACTGAAGCATGGATCTATAGGGCACATGTGGTCCATTCAGTTTCTAATTTGCACATGGGTATTATAGTCTTATGATACCAGATGTGTATATAAGAAATTCCTACTGCAGCATGGATCTACATGGGACATTCGGTCCATTACGTTTCGTATACGCATAGGGTGTATTATCGTATATATTATGCCAGATGTGTAAATTAGAAATTCCCACTGCAGCATGGCTCTTTAGGAACATGCGGTCCATTAAGTTTCTTATACGTAAAGAGGGTATTATCGTCTGACGACTTCAGCATTGATCTTTAGGGGCATACGATCCATCAAGTTTCCTATTTCGCAAAGTGGATATGCTGAGTAAATTGGAAATAAATCACAAATCATCCCTCCGTACTTCACCATAGATCTGTGTCCTTAATCAATAGGGGACATTCATATGCTCAAAGGGGGTATCATCGTCTTTATGATGCCAGATGAGTAAGTAAGACATTAATCGCAAAACATCACTCTGCACTTCAGCATGGATATGGAGGACACACAGCGCGGTCAATTAAGCTTCTTCCACGCGAAAGGAATTTCTCACATGGACCAGGTGGTGAAAGTGGGTGACGCTGACTGGGAACTCCTTAAGTACAACTCCATTCGACGGCGCCTTGACCATGAACGGGTACGTAACACAATGTGTACGCTCCATTGTTTTGACGGCGAATTCATATCAACTTTCTAACATGAGTTGTCGCATCTTATTGTGAACGACGCTGTTTCGTTCGATAATTCGGGATAGAGATTTGTTATAACATCTTAACTACTAAGGGTTAAGGATGACCATTCTCCAAATAAGAACAAAATGATCAAACAAATAATTCAAACACAATAATATTGAAACTTAGGCAGTCTTCTAAAAGAATTGCATATCCTTTGTCTACATTTTTAAAGACACATTTTGGCAAAGATTTATTTGAAAATGTTTTTTTTTCTTCACACAAATCGACAATTCGCAAAAGCATCACTAATTAACATACATTTGATCATATAACGCAGGTGCTACATATTTGTAGCCATGTTACATTTGAAAATGATGTGAGTTGCCCAATGTGATTTTAAATGCACTTGCTAGTACAGAAACTGGGGTAAACATGGAATTATGAGACGAAGTGTGGACGTTTAAATTTCAATAACGGAACAAACGCTAGCAAAACGACAAAAATCCGATTATTTTAAAGTCGTACCTTTTGTTACAGACTATCAAATGACAGAAAGATGATATTCAAATTTGTATAAACTGCCACTTTAATGATTAGAGTGATACAGATCTCATTTTCCTGCGATACAAACATTATCCAAACAGAGAGAGAAATACTAGATAAATATGTCCGATACAGGAATGACTGTAATTCAACCTCCATGAGGCGATGAAAAAATCTGTTGAAGACACAAGGGGTAATATATTAAACGCGAATATACCAGTGTCATGAATGGGATCAGATTGTATCGACTTGTATATAAAAACAATATTATAATTGATGTAGTCGAAGGATAAATAGATGTAGACCCCATCTAGTTTTTCATGTATGTTATCAGTTCATTTAATATATGTCCAGATATTTTAATGTAATAGTGACCCATATAATGTTTTTGATACACGGATTTAGGGTGAAAACGTTTTAATATTCCTGATCAAATTTTTCATTAAATCTTTCAACAAAGTATGTATTCTACACAAATAATTGTGACTCTTTAATTATTCACGCTAAAACAAATCTGTTCTTTTGTTGGAAACGTAAATGGAAAAAAATGCCTTTATACACAAGTTCAGGTTCGCTCTTTGAACTAGCACGAATGTTGCCAATCTCTACCAGAGTTTTTACTTAAGGTATTGACCAATGAAAATGTTTGAATGAAAAAGTTAGTGCTAAGAACAATATATTATGCAGTGCCATATTTTGACATTTAACCTGAAAAAAAGTTAACATTGCACAGGATTCTGCATGACGCGCTCTTCTCATATAATTTAAGAACATATTATGTGCTTATATAACTATCAATAGTTGAGAAAAAGTGTACAATGAAATGTTTAACTAGTAAAACGCAATTCTCTGCATGTATGACCATTTTGGAATGATTTAATGCAAACACATTTTGTGCGTACTATTTTGTGTGATAAATCGACGGGCAAACGGAATATTGAGCCACTGAGTAATTTTGCATTTTTCAGGAGCCAGTTTCTATTCTCAAAATAGACGTCGAGGGTTACGAATGGACGGTGCTTAAGAATATCATGGAATATTCGAATTTAATCGGCACGAACAATTTAGCGGTGGAATTCCACCTTGCGGTAAGGGAACATTTTTATGTGCTTTAATTAACACAGTAGAGGGTGATTACCGCAAAATGTCAATTGTGTTCAGTGTGTCAATTTCAAGCACACAATCATTGGACGTTGATATTTTGATTGGAAACTTGAGTTATGGTGTCAGTAAAGCGAATAAAACATATGCATCGACTATCTTATTGATGACAAACATACATATTTTGTAGGAAATAATTCAAGTATACATGTAATTAACTATTATAATAGAGTGCCATGTCGAACGACTTCATTCTTAAGCTCAATGTAATGTGAACTTGGTATGTTCAATCAATGAAATTTAAAACTCAACTAATACAAGTATTAACACTGATCAATATTGGTAAATATATAAGCTATGATATTATCATATGAAAACTGTCCATAATTGTGTATCCTCTTTTTTCAGCTTAATGGTGAAGAGCAAGGCAAATCGCGTTATTTACAGGCGCTCAATGTTTTACGACAATTGTATGAGAACGGATTTCGGATTTTCTGGTCACATCAAAACCATTATTGTCGTCTGGTGTCACAGTGCCGGAAAGAAGTGAGAACCAATTGTCACGACGTCGGCTTTGTGAAAATCAGTTGAAAGACAACAACAAATCGATCTTGAACATAATAAGTATATTTTAAATTCAAACTTAAGTTGGCAAATAAAAAGAGCCTTCGTTCGTGGATAGTTAGTTTGCAGACGCAGATGCAAAGACATTACAAAGAAACAATTATAAAGCTGGATACATTTCCAAATGGAAAAGGATAATTGCACTAATATAATGCTAAAATTATCCTTAAGGACGTACGCGGCAGTTAAGTTTCACGCAAATTTCTTTCACTGTAACACCGGTTGCGCAATAAGTGATGCGTTTTCGGATACTGTAAAACCGATTGCGCAATAAGTGTATGCTTTTTCGGATATTTGAATCAAAACGGGATGGAAAATATTGGAATAACACAAACAAATCAACTAGTATGAAGCAAAGAAAAATGATTAAACAATATGTTTCCTATAAACTGCACAATAAGAATCGACCATCATCTCTAAGACCACACACATATTTTTTATAGCGTGATTGTAACGGCAAGCATGAGTCTTAATACGGGAAAATTGGCGATACATCCTCAAAATTGGAGATGTTTGTGTCGATACTAAGACTTATAAAAAAGAATAGCATTCCTGCGCATGAAAGAAAGTTTTATTGAATGCTCATATGTTTTGAACATGTCACAAAAATATACTTTATTATGCATAAATTATCATTAAAATGTCAGGTACATTTGATGTTATGCTTAACAATTAATCTCAATACTTTTATAGTTGTAATTTCTCACACATTTACTAAGTAAATCAACTTTCATACGGTGTTGTTTGATATATTTTATTACATAGAATCAATGATGAATGAATAGCATTTATTCACGACTCTCTAATACTTCTGGATCAAGTGCGGGTGGGGTTGCATCTTGATCGACGTGCAAATAGATACACGCGAACATTATTGGGTTTTTCTTTCGCATATCATATTTCTCGTTGATACATTTGATTAGAAAAAAATAAAATGTTTATTATATGTTAGTATATGCATAAACTGTTTTCTATTGCAATTCTATTCACTTGCACACGTTTTAGTAGGTTTTCAAATAATTAAATACCTTTTGTTGAATTATGGTTATATCTTACATTAACTGTGTGTATATATTGTTTTGCGTATACATTTTCTTACCAATTCCAACGATATATAACTGCTAAAAGATACATTTATGCAAAGCAATGGAATGCCGTGAATTGGTCAAGTCATGTAAGGAGTTACAATTAATACCGTTGATGTACCCCTTTAAGTGTATTACATACATCTTGTTTTTAGTTTGATACTGCCTACTTTTACTGATCTCGATACATATTATTAATTATTTTGGGTCTTGATTTAAATGTAAATCTTCTTTTCGCATTGACATACAGCCAAACAATGATCAAGTCATGTTAAGAATTACAATTAATATCGTTGATATGCCCCTGTAAATGTATTGCTCAAATCTTGTTTTGGGTGCTGTATTAACCTACTTTTACTGATCTGGATGCACAATATTTGTGTTTTATTAAAATCTAACTCTACTTTTGCTTTGGCATACATGTACTAGTATATGTTGCGAACTTTACCATGTATATTGTTTTGATTTGTTTTAAATTGTATTTTACCACATGCAGATTAACTTCGATTGTTAACAAACGACCCTGTGACCTATGTTTTTCTTTTAATATTTAAAAATAAAATAAATAATGAAACATTTGGGTAAGTTTGGACAAAATCTAGGTATGGGAAAGACTTTAATAATGATAAAAGTAATATGCATATAATTGATTTTCATCTGTGAAATTCTGTTGTTGTTGTTTTTGATAAATTAATGCCCTGAAAAATCGATTAATGTTTATTTATGAATTTGCAGTAAAGTTAAATCAGTTTTATATAAATAGAGAGAGAAAGAAGTGTTTTCGACAGTTTTTTGCACTAATTTACTCGATTTGTGTGTGTTAGCCTTTTTTAAAATTTATACTTATGCTAAAATAGGTATGTTGTTTAAGTGCGAATAAAAAAATAACAACACTGGTGACCCATGATTTTTATTTAATTTTTCTATCCACAACAGATGGTTCTAGCTAAATACCAAAAATTATCAAATTCTAGGGATAAGAAAATTTGCATTGAAACTGCAGCATACGTCCTTAAGGGATAAAGTAACATAAGTACATATGATTACAACATGAACATGACAAAGTCAATAATACATGTTAATAATACTTAAGTTTAGTTTAGTAAAATAATTACTTTCTCCTGAAACGTTCATGTAATAAATGAGCTTTAATCTTAAGGTAGTGGGACCCTCTAATGGGTACTTTTCCAGAAACACAATTTGTTATTATTTCCACATAGTAAATTGTATATCAAAATTAATTGCAAAATTTTTAAACTGTTTACCAGCCGGTTAACTTTTTATACTTGGTTGAATACACCTACCCCTTGGCTCGGTTGGGCGTTTTCTATGGATTTACCCTATATTCAAAATATATAGTTTTTGTTTTGTAAAAGGAATAATCATATATTTGACAATAAACTTAATAAACGAAGTCAACTGGATTGTGCTAGTAGAAACAGAATGAAAAAAGTGTCATAGAAAGCGAATTGTGCCTTTGATCTCTAATAATATGTGCACTCATCTGGATAAAATGGCAAAAACAACAACAAGTTGTTTAGTGACAAGAAACTTTAATTATACCCCCAAAAACAAAGTTTACGGGGGTATATAGGAGTAAGCTTGTCGGTCTGTCTGTCGGTCCGTATTAAGTGTCCGCTCTCTAATTCAAGTTGTTTTCATCCGATCTTCACCAAACTAGGTCAGAAGTTGTATCTAGATGATGTCTAGGTCAAGTTCGAAAATGGGTCATGCCGAGTCAAAAACTAGGTCACGGGGTCACTTAGTGCGTTTTTAACATTCAGCATGTTGTCCGCTCTCTAATTCAAGTAGTTTTCATCCAATCTTCACCAAACTTGTTCAGGAGTTTTATCTAGATGATCTCTAGGCCAAGTATGAACATGGGCCATGTAGGGCCCAAAACTAGGTCACGGGATCACTTAGTTCGTTTTTTAACATTCAGCATGATGTTCGCTCTCTAATTCAAGTAGTTTTTATCCGATCTTCACTAAACTTGGTTAGAAGTTTTATCTAGATTATCTTAAGGCCAAGTTCGAACATGGGCCTTTCCGGGTCAAAACCTAGGTCACGGGATCACTTGGTGCATTTTTAACATTGAGCATGGTGTCCGCGCTCTTATTGAAGAAGTTTACTTCCGATCTTTACCAAACTTGGTCAGTTGTTTTATATAGAAGATCTCTAGGCCATGTTCGAACATGGGCCAAGCCGGGCCAAAAACTAGGTCACGGGGTCATTTACGCAGGTAGTACGTTTTACATATTCAGTATGGTGTCCGCTCTCTAATTCAAGTAGTTTTCATCTGATCTTCACCACACTTAGTCAGAAGTTGTATCTAGATAATGTGTAGGTCAAGTTCGAGCATGGGGCATGCCGGGTCAAAAACTAGGTCACGGGGTCACTTAGTGCGTTTTAAACATTGAGCATGGTGTCCGCTGTTTTTTGTGAAGACAACATGCAAAATATTCTGTGTCAATGCGGCATGTAGGGGTATTCGTCACGTCTGTGACAAAGCTCTAGTTACGTTTTATGTCACTTGTAGTGGGATGAAATGCATATATTGTACATATTTATTTAGCATACCATATTTTCTACTCCCTTAATGAATTTCAGGAAGTTTTACCGTCCCTATCTCAAGAAATTTCACTTTGAGTATGCCTACACCCCCCCCCCCATTTATTATCATGTAATGGATTTCAGTATTAATTTGTATATCACATCTATTTTGATGTTTTTTATTTGCTTATTAAAATCTTAAGTTATAAACTCTGATAACTTATAAAATTTGGCTAAATTTGACTTTATATTGATATAATAATACATTAATAATACAATCTTAAGGTCACAAAGTGCAAAAGCAACTCATGCATACGGCCACAGTTCACCACAAAATGTCATGGTATTTCCAATCTTACAAAGCAAACAATACAAAATTATGTCACAATTGAGACACTATTCACATTGCCACCATTTACAGACATGTTGCCATTAGCATCAACAGAGATGCCAGCTACTTTCTGAGTTTCAGCAGAATTTCGGCACTCATGGCTTCACATACGTGGAGAACTTCGAACCCGTTTTCAAATCCATGGAAGCAATCTGAGTTATATCCGGAATTACTGTACCTCTATCTGTAATAAAAAAGTAAATTCACACAATGCTTTGTTCATGAATTTATTAATCACTTTTTAAGTTTCATACTGAAGAATAATACGATTATTTGTTATGAGAAACAATCAATTTTAATGAAAACAAGCACTTCACAAATTGACGACTCCTTGACCTCAAATTATGAAACATGAAACGATGTGTTGCATGATGTCATAGGTTGAAACGTTGAAAATCAAAAGAATTAAACCTTCTTGTTAATGAGTTTAAATGTGATCCGCATGTAAAAAGTCCCAAAACAAGATTGTCTTACTTAGATCCGTTGTTCCAAGGTCAAGGGTTACTAAGGCTGGCTCTGACTCAAACTTGACAAGATGGGAATGGCCTCTGGAAACTGCACCAGGCAATGCGCCCACATCGACATCAGAGAGATGCCCAACACCTAAATACAAAGTATAAAAACTGTCAATGTGTCAATAAGTCACCGAAATCATTGATACATCATACCGTTCTATACTCAAACGTCGCAATTCATAACTTCGACAATAGCAACAATTGATAAGACTTTTTTTGTTTATGTTCAGCAAATTTGAATAAAACATACCGTAATAGTAATGTGTCTGCAATAATCTGCATTCATTCAACAGCAGTACAACGTTGGTACTCGGTATAACATTCATTTTCATGTTTGCAAACTGCGTTCTCTTTTTACGAACTTTCATTGTGCAACAGAATGTCAACAGCCGTGACGTGAACTAAAATATTGTTTTCAAACAAAAAATAATATAATTTTTTTATTTAAAGTAAATAAATCTTAAAGGGGATGAACACATTAAATTCTAAAATAAAAACAAAAACATTTGTTTCGTGTGTTTAGTTCTTAAATAAAAAAGAATCATTTATATCGTGTTTTAAGTATTATTTCCGGCCTTTGACGTAGATAACCAATCGTTTCCGAACGCTTTCCGAATACGGCGATATCGACCGACTATTCCCGATCTCATTAGGTACCTACTGCCTTAAACAAACTCAGTCAAAATGCAATAATAATATGCGTTTATTAGTCTAACCATCACCTGATAAATTACACAATGATAGGGCAATAACCTTTTATTCTCAATACATGTATATGAGCTGCGTCATGCAAAAATGGGCCGTATGCCATATGTTGCCAGTGTACGCTGGCAATACATAACATAATACCTGTTTTCGCATGACGCAGCTCAAATGATATCATTACACAAATGGCAGATCAAACTTTGTCTCATAAAGAATTGCTAAGTCGATACAGCAGGTAACACACACAACCCATGCAATTTACAAACAGGAAATGCCACTAAATATTAAGCATCATAAAGAACTTTGATGTTCTGATTAATGGTATAAAATATTACACAAACTACCATCAAGGTCTGTATTCACCAATAAAGTATAGGAATTCTGAATGAAATAAAGAATATTCTCAAACAAATTATACACAACATTTATTTGAATCTGAAATAGGATAAATCTTGTTGCAATATTACAGATCCTAACTATATAGGACCCTCTGTTTATGAATGAGTTAATGAAAACAGGCTCTGTCAAACAAAAGTGACAACTAAAGAATACCATAGAATAGTATTTTCAAACATGCTGAACAGGGTGAGCTGTTGAGGGCAGTACAGATTTTTGCAAGACGGTCTGTTTGTCCACAATATGGAATGATGTTTTCTTGGTCGTACACAAAGCTGTTACCACACCGATTGTTTCTAACACTAAAGACACTGGCACTTTAATATTGGAACAAAGCAGAGGAACACATACTTTGGCCATCCCATACGTCTTGGAGAAAATGACTTGATAGCACCGACAATGAACAAAAAAAGTATGGTTGCACCCATGAAGGCAAAGAAAACGTTAACAAATCGCCACATTGGTAGTGGAAACAGTGGCAAGAGCATGATGTTTGGTGCAGTGAGTGGCTTAAAACCCAAGATAAGAACATCAGAGTGATACCACCTTTGTAGCGGTATGGTATAAGTGGGCTGAAGAACACATTGTATATACCCTGTACACAGCGCTTTCTTTGATGAATATAGTCCATGGATCAGAATGTGCTTTTCTCCCACATTTCTCCATCTACAAACCCGAACTGATGCCCATCTTTCCAAGCAGTCAGCACAAAGAAACATTCCTCAGCAATGCTTCCTTCCAGGCCAAAGTCGTAGGTAATCTGCCTTTCGACTCTTGCGTTCGGCACAATAAAACTTCCCTTCAAGCTGAACACAGGTCTGTGTAGATACTTCAGGCAGAATCTTATCATCCCATAGTCCATTCCAACTGTAACCAGATCAGCCAGGGTGGTGACCCATCTCACTTTTTCTTCGTTGGCATATGTAATCACCCCTTGTCAGAATTTAAATGTGCCGTCATTGATGAAATTTACAATGCCGATTACTGATGACTCTGTTAGTAGCGTTTCTTTATCCAGATGCACAATTCAGTCATTATCTGTCAGCATATTGATACCAGGTTCCAAACAGTAGTTCAGAGCTCTTGCTTTGTACAGTGTATGATTCTTGGTCTGGTATTTTGCTGGTACCTCAATTTCTCTATGTATTGGTGATTTTGCTTAGTTCATGACATTGTCGGTGACAACTTCAATAATATAATTGTCCAAACCAATCCTAGAGCACACTTCAACATTTTTTTTTTCACTTACTCTGGAAATGTACCTCTTGTCACAACGCGAAAACATATAAATGGGCCAAAAAGCGTTGAAGTCTTAAGTTTTGGTTTGGGTGGGTGGGTATTGTTCATTACTAAACCACAAAAGTTGACAATCGCCTGTGGAATAGGAATGAATGTAAGAAGCCGTAACACATACAGCAAAACGGTCACGGGCTGTCCGTACTTGATAAAGGGGTCGAATCCGGCCAGTCTGTCCGGTCCAAATCCTCCGGCCAGTATGCAGAATTTGAAAATGATGACCAGTAGCAAAAAACCCATCAAAACATGGAGAATATGAGAGAATCCTTCCATGTTTGGTAAGCGTAGAGATGATCGATATGGTCACAGATTAGTCAGATTCTACTGGTATAATGGCAAGATCTGAAAAGAGAAAAAACATGATTAAGATTTATCTATGTTTAAAAAAACATGCTCATACAAGTTAGTTACCAAACACTGCAATCAGCCCATTGCGGACCCCACCAACGGGGGGGGGGGATATCCCCTCCCATACCCAACCCCTCCGCCGCCCCAATGTCAATTTGCTTCCGACGCCCCTGATTACATGTTGCTGTTTTTTCAATTTCACAAAATATAACCCTCTTTGGGACGGGGTTGTGTGTAAATTTTGTGTAAATTTTACTGAAGAATTTCGTAGACATTGAATACTACTCTCATACAGTGGCGTAGCCACAGGCAAGTTTGAGACGAGGCAGTCTTGGCAGTTTCCATGGAATGCTCCCACGAAATTGTTGATTACCGGTACCTAGAACTTCTCTGGTACGTTTTGTGAGACATATCTTGTATACGAAAGAACGCAAAGCATTTTCATTATAATAATTATATACAAATTACGTAACAATACATTATAGTTATGCAATACATACCATGTATATCATTTCGTGACATCATACACTTTAACAGAAGTAAGGATCGAGAAATCTATTTTTTCTGATAAGACGTGCATGTAGTTGAGTTGTTGAACATGGTTATTGTAATTTTTAATCCGTTAATATAATTAATAGACGTTAATAGTCCACGTGGAATTGTTGTGTTATTAGAATCTTACGTTAATTCTTAATCTCATTTATTGTAGTTCCTGATATTGTTAATTTCAAAGGAATACAAAGCAATATGGGATTTGGATTACTCAGCGTATCGTGTATGTGTAGTACTTTTGTGTGAGTTCCTGTATGAATTAATTTATGAAACATGTATTGATAAGTATCAATACTCCTCTTTAATAGGTTGTACGTTAAATATTTATAAACTGTTGCTCATTATTGATTGATATTATTTATACTGTTGAGCAACTTCGCTTACTCATAATTTATGAACTTGTCATACGTTTGTGTGTAGGTTTATTAATGTTTTTAACATATTGCATGTACAAAATCGTGTCCACATGGGCCATTGGCTTTCTGGAAATGTTGAAAATAAATCTTGAATCTTGTAAATCCGGTTAACACATGGCTTCCTTGCAGAGGCAATGCGGTAGGAACGCCGAAGAGATATGTCGAAAAGATGCAGACGAGCAATGCTTTTCGTGGCATTGCTCAGAAATAGCACATAGATCGGTCGTGACTACGGTAACACCACTGCGATCCGAATATGTCAGTATGGGCTCTTGTCACAACTGTGATGTTGGTGCTTTTCTTTTCGGTCTATATCTTATTTGTGTAGTGGGTCGTAGAACATTCACGATTCACCCATTCAATGTTGCTTCGGTGTTTATTTAACGTTATCGGGCCTTCTAAATTTACGCCTTCCCTCAGCGCGTCTTCAGTCCGACCATTGGGTTTCAATCAATATAAGCGCATAGAAAGTGGCATTGAAGCATTCATGCTATGAAAGTATTGTTTTACATTGTAGCTACCCTTCTTTCAATGGCAATCAAATAGTAAAATGAATCACTTTGTTTTTCTTGCGGAATTTAAAAGAGCGTGATCAAAGGAATGGGGCTTTTATCAAAATGTTATTAAATTGTGAGCAAAAAGCTACCTCTTATTGTCTACAATTCTTACGCGGCAACTTATACTCAGCCGAATAAAAAAATAGTTGTTTTGTCAACAAATTTAAGCCGAGGAAGATGCCTCGTCATGCCTAAGCGTGGAGCTACGTCGCTGCTAATGTACTCCCGCCATTAGTTGACAGAGTATGATCGATAGTATAAGCCGTTCCATAGTCAATGTGGTCGATTGTTTCTTCTTCGGGAAAAAAAACTATGAATCTATACAAGTTATACAGAAATGTATTATGTGCGTGAATCGGCTTTTTCTACAACTCGTGAGCTTTTTTTGTTTCATGCATGTTCATAATACAATATGTCCGGTAGTAGCATCATGCCGTTTTGAATTAAGCCCGGAGTCGTAAGTTTAACGGGCCTTATGTTTTTGAGCTACTCGGTTGTCATGAGAAATGGAAAGTAGCTACACCACTTTAACTCTCCGACCCTCAAAACATTCATCAGTAGTTTGGACGATATGTTGAACTATGTTTGTGTATTCCGAAATTTTTGAGGTCTTTCCGCGACTGGGGCTGTATTATGTGAGGACTCGGAACTACTACGTTATAAAACTACAAGACTAGTTGGGAGTGCTTTTGAATCATAGCTGCAACTTCCAGATATTTGTTTACTTAACTGAAAGTCATTCAATTTTGGTATAGCATTATGTGTGTGTATGTTTGTGTGTGGTTTTGTGTGTGTGAGTGTGTGTGTGTGTGTGTGTGTGTGTTTGTGTGTGTGTGTGTGTTTGCGTGCGTGCGTGTGTCTCAAACACTTGCATTGAATGGCCTTTCGCAATCATTTAGGCACGTGCACATGCTTAATGAAAATCACGAAGCTTAAAATATGAAGGTAATTTACGTGTAGTTATTGCAAGCTTTATTACTTTAAGATTTATTGAATGACGGCAAGCACTAGACATTCATACATGATGAGAAATCGTGTTTTTATAAATGCTAAACGCTGGATTAACAGATACAATTTTACCATTTCAGCCAGATAATTAAGAGTTTCAAAACGTTCTAAATTATAGAATATTGCAAAAATACAAACCTTACAAAGTAAAACTACGACGGGTTTCCATTCTAGCTTAATTACATCTATATCAACTATGTGTTGGTAATACCAAAGTTTTTGTATGTACTTGTATTACTGATAAAACGTTTTTCTTCCCGACGAAATAAAAGCTTTATACGATTGCATATATACAGTTTGTACAGTCAAAAAGTAATTCGTGTTAAATGGAAAATTTACATGCACTCAGAAAGAACAATCTCCACTTTTCTGTCAGACAAATATGTTTTTAATTATGTTCAGTTCTGCAACAAATATTATAAACTATAGCGGTACCGGTGTGTTGCCAAAAGTGTGTTTGGACTTCAAACGATTCAGAGTCCATATTTGATATACGAAATATTTAAAGTACACATTAAATAATTATTGTTAACCAACGCATTTGAAATGTACATAAGATATACTTTAATTTGTATTCAAGAAGCTAGTTGGTGTCATATGTTCATGCCATAAAGCATGTTTTTTTTTGTCTGGCTATTAAAATAAGTTAATTCTATTCATCACATCATAGATTGACAAGTAATGACATTTTTTTTTCAAAAATACTGCAAACAGTTGAATACGGTCTAACACAGTAACAAGACTTAGTTTGGAATTTGTGCCAACAACGACAAACACTAAATTAAGTTTTAATAATTCAATATGTTAAGCATGTTGCATTCATGAACATGGAAAAGGTTTTTCGGTAATTCATGCAATGTTCATCATGCATTAACTCAAATCGAGTTTAAAAATGAGTTCAGTATCCACGTTTTAATTAAATGTCCTTCGGGTTTCGCATTCCCTGGTGTATTTTATTATTATTTAAGGGATGGCGACATTGTTCGATTTTTCGATTGAATAGTTGCTACTGGAATAGATCAGTTGAAAGTTATAGTATACAATTGATATTTTTCACGGATGCGCATCGACTGGTTGGCAAAATGTCTGGTTACAGTAACGAAATGCATATGCATACATGCATGTGTTTAGTCAATATATTGATATAACATTCCGAAAATAACATTAAAACTTAAAAATATTTATTTGCAGATATTATTATAATCAGAACTTATATTGAATATTGAAAAAAATGAGTTCATTCTGATAAAAAACAGTAATTAGTTAATTCAGAGCGAATATGGTCTGAAGACTTAACATCAACAATCAAAATATGTTAAAGACATAAAACAAAGCTACACATTAGTCGCTCTATTTATTGTACAAAGAATACATGAAATCAAAGAAACAACAACATATTATTAATCTTAAAAGTCAATCAGACAGGATATATTATAATTTCAAAATAGTTTTCCCCATGACCAGACGATATCTCGCGAAGAACTCCCAAAGATAAAAGTCGCAATTGAAGCTCAAATGAATTTTAGTTTCCGCTCTGTACTTTTAACATGCCTGAAAAGATTTAAATAAAACGTCTAATTATTATTCCTCATGGCCAGGTTATATGCTGCATATTATTTCCATACCCCTCGATGAAAGATCAAGGGCACAATTCAAAGTCAAACTTATTGAATTTTCGTTTATGTTCTGCAAATAAACATGCATAAGATGATTTGTTGAACGAACACGGATTATTATTCCCATGACCAGAAATGTGTCGCTAATAGTGTCGCTAATAGATTGCATGCTCTTATGTGCAAAGCCAAGACCACAATTCAAAGTCAAGGGCCGTGAATGTTCGTTTTCGCTCTGAAACATACCTTGCAGGATTTTAATAAATTTCGGGGTTTTTGTTTTCTCACGACCAGACAATGTGTACCAGAATAAGGCCGTCCTTCTTGGGTGAAAGGTCAAGGGGATGATTCAAGATCATAGTTCGTGATTTGTTTTTCTGATCTGTTACATTTAATTATCTCAGAGGTTGTGAATATTTATTCGGATCATACTATCCCTCATACAAGATGATGTGTCAGATGTAATTCTTATGTCATTCTCCTCTTTCAAAGGTCAATGTCACAATTCTAGCTCAAAGGTCATTCAATTTGATTTACGTTCTGTGACATTTTATTATTAGGAGGAATTTAATATTATTAGTTAACCTGGGCATGAAGTGCACACGGTGGGCTTTTGTGATCTCTCTATTCCCGGCGTCCGGTAATTTGTCGTACGGTGTTGGTCGTGCATCATCCACCTTTGATTTGTGTCCACTCAAGAGTCCACATTTTTCCTACACTAATTTGCTAAATCGTGATGAAACTTGAGGCAAAGTTTGAACATAGGTTTCGAGATCCACTCTTGAAGCCACAATGACTCAATCTTGATAAAACTGTCCAGATTGTTAATTTTAACAATACCTATCTGTTCCAATATGGTTCATGTGCGGCCTAAAACTAGTTCAAAGCTGAGACACTATAGATGACAAATAATGGCTTAATCTTGATGACTGTTAACTCTGAAATATTAATGCACAGTTTGAACGTGAGTTTCGTGATCCGAAAAAGTAGGTCAACAAGGTCAAAACTTCTTATTAATCTAGAAGCCACTTAGTATTAGTTTAAACGTATTTATTTCAAACAAGATTGCATTTACACATGAAACATACAATATTTGCATACAAACAAGTTTGATTTGGATTAGAACGGAAGACTTCGTCTTATAAAGTTCTTCTCCACAAGGGTTATATTTAGTTGCATGTTTTTAAGCGAACATTATTGGTTTACTAATACATATAACAACAATGAGATTAGTTTGATAAGGAGATGTAGTAGTAAATAGAGAAAAGAAGAAACGATTGAGAAGAAATGTTTAAGATAGATACATGTATAAATTGACAGCGATAGTTCAAATAAATATAGTATAAACAATCTACATACATGTCGAAAGAGACTTAGTAAGAAAAATGAAGTTCTAGAGAAGTTCTGTAGCAAAAACTATGTTTCGAATCGTTTGCTATCGATAATATATTTGTGTACTGCCTCAGCAATATTGGTATTAGTTTGATAATTCAGAATGCCATCTCCATATAAGATCGTTTGGACAGAGGGGACGGAATAAATAGATATAGTGTTAAGAAGTTCTGCACGGATATATAATATAAAGCTGGCATTCAAGGAAATAATGAAATGGTGATTCTCTTAGTCCGCATTGACATAGAGGCGATGCAACTACGTTACGCCTGAATAGATGTTCATTTAGCGCACTACAATTAGTTCTAATGCGTGTGTGTAAAATTTGAGAGCGTCTCTTTCCATAGGAAAACAATGGATTTTGAACTGGTCGATCACTATAAATATGTTTTTTTAAATGAATGAATCGATTCAGCATTTCTTATCTCTTCTGGAAGACGATTCCAATCGGATACTGTAGATGGTAGAAATGAATGTGAATAAGATGCGGTTCGAGCATAATTGGACTGGAAATGAGACGCATTTCTAAGAGGGTATTGGCTAGATGCTCCGACTGTGCCAGGAAGAAGTGACTGTAAATTGTAAGGTGCTTCTCTAAACTGCATTTTGTACATTAATATTAACTTGTGTTTTCGTCGTCTTTGACTGAGAGTTTCCCAACCTATCTCATTATAAAGATTTTCCAGTGAGACTAATCGAGTACAACCAGTTGATATACGAGCTGCCTCTGTTTGAATTTTCTCTAATTCATTCTTTTCATATTGGGTACAATTGTCAAAAATAACATTTGAAAACTCAAGTATTGGTCGTACGAATGCAAAATATATAGTTTCAAGAGATGTCCTATCAAGCATTGATTTGAGACGACGCATTATATAAATACGCTTCCATGCTTTTTCTTTAATAAACGTTATGTGTTCATGCTAAGTACAGTCATTTGTCAAATATACTCCTAAATGTTTGTGGATATTTACTATAGGTATGTCAACGCCCCCCATTGAAAGCGGAGGGTGATGCGGTTTATTAATTTTACGAGATATAAGCATTGATTCTGATTTGGAGGGATTAAAATGTACTAGCCATTGATCAGCCCATCGTGAAATTATCTATGTCTGATTGCAAAACAGCTGCAGTTTGATCCGGCGAGTTTACAATCATAAAGAGACTTGTATCATCGGCAAATAGGTTTATTTGGGCTTGTATGTCAGCTACTATGGCATTGATGTAAACAAGAAATAGAAGGGGACCTAATATAGACCCCTGTGGAACACCAGCGATAATTTCTGCAGGAGTTGATTCTGCTCCTGGTAGAATGACTTTCTGTTAACGATTAGAAAGATAATTGGATAGAAATGCTAATAAATCTCCCCGAATGCCTGCTGCTTGAAGTTTGAACAAAAGACACTCATGCTATACTTTGTCAAATGCTTTACTTATATCGAAAAATACAACTCTGGCTTCAAGACCATTGTCTAGAGCTTTGCAAAATGTATCATAAATATATGTTAACTGATTAACTGTCGAATCGCCAGGCATGAAACCAGATTGAGTCCGTGTAAAGAATGAATTAAAACGCAGGAAATTAAAAACATGTTTGTGAATTATTCGTTCAAAGACCTTTTCGATAGTATTAAGCAAAGATATAGGACGATAATTCGAAACAAGAGCTGGATCACCCTTTTTGAAGACCGGACACACGTTCGCAATTTTCCAACATGAAGGCATTTTACGAGCAGAAAGACATGATCTGAACAGTTTACATAGGGGAGAGCTAAGTTGATACATGGCTTCCCTGAGGATACGATTATCGATTCCATCAGGTCCGGAAGCTTTTCCTACCTTTAAACATTTAATTGCGTCGATGACTTCTTCCTGAGTAATATCAATTGAATTTAAGCTGTTATTGTTATCGGTGTAATGCGTAGGAAGATCATGATTTGTTACATCGATTGATGATTGATTTGCAAAATATGAATTAATGAGTTCAGCTTTGCATGTGTCATTTGCCTCAAACGTGTTCGAATGTTCATCGTATAGGGGTGGAATTGATTGATGTGTGTTTGTAGAAATGAAAGTGCGCAATGTTTTCCAACAGTCCTTAGCACATAGCTCAGAAGACTTCAATTTATTGGCCATATTCTTAAAGTAATCAAATTTAGAATTTTGCAAGAGTAGGACAACT
>VMBQ01000953.1:8629-210692 GCA_007657795.1 Dreissena rostriformis | reverse complement strand
TATATATTCCATTCAAAATATAATGCTTGTTCTCGTTATAAGGTGTGTGATGGTCAAGGGCATCCCACTTAACGCCGTTCTGAGTTACCGATACAAATATTTAAACACACTGTATACATTACATCAATAATAGCCTAAACATTTCAATATAAACAATGTATGTTAAAGAAATAATTTACAATTTAAAACTTGTCAAGTTTTATATCACAACTATTGTAAAAAAAAAGGTCAGAATAGATCCAATTCTTTACTCCGACGTAAATCCTTAAAAAAGTTCATTTGATTAAGAACATAAGGCAATGCACGGGCATGTACACATTTGCTGCTTTTAAGAGGGTCTAATGTTGTTCAATTTAGAAATTATAAATTAACAGTTGGATCAAAATGTTAAGTTTAGGACTTTATGTGTATTTGCATGTCCCCGTATAAAGGAAGTCATTTTACGAAAGTTCGAAAAATGATTTCACCCAGAAAACAATAAGATTATTGACTGATTGACATGCTTACGTTCCCAACATATATGTTAAATAGTTTAACAGTCAGTTTGAAAACAAAATACTGTTGGGTACATATGAAATTAAAATAGGAGTTTTTACATATGATTCTATCTACAATTGTATATAGCAACCACTGTTATTGTTATCCTGTGAAATACGAAAAGGAATATTCACATATCCCTGCATTCGTTTGTTTTTAAAGAATAAAAGGTGTTCGCCAATTTATCTTAACACACTGGCAAAGGCTCATTTTTGCTCATTATCAGTTTATCATAAATATATTTTTTGTACCCCTTGTGTTTTGCTATTGGGAACAAACGGCTTCAAAAAGCACATATCAGCCGTTTCTGTGCTTCATGTGTTTTGTCATTGCGTTTATTAAAATTACTATGTATAATAAGAAGTTTGGATTGAAGTTTAATACTTTCCTCAAATCAATAGAACTAATAAAGTTTAAGAGTTCAGCATTGTTCATCGAGTCCACAACAAAATGGACACCTTTTTCAAAACATGATTTCTGGGTTATAAAATAGGGATTTTGTCGCAAGCGCTAATATTAAAATTGTTTTTTTCTACAAAGTTCCGCAAATAATTTCAAGGTCAAAAATCAATTTTGTATTCTCTTAAATCAGTGTTCAGGATAGTGTCATCCACACTTGAATATTGTTTGGTAAACAATCATTATCATTTTTTTCATTCCCAGTGACAATTCTAGGGATCCAAGGAGCTAACAAAGGAAAGCAAATCATCAATAATCTTCAAACCTCATTCAGTTTATTCTTTAAACAAAATATTCATATTAAAATAAATATTTATAGACCAGTTCTAATAAGGTTTGTACGTAACTATTTAGTCAACATAATTTAGTTCTAGAATGTATTTTATGCCAACGTGGAATGAAAGCGTATCAAATGTTTATTAGATCCCTATTCAATTCCCATCTTGTTTTTTTTTAATGATTTTAGAGCTTAACATATTTGGTCACATCAAGACTACTTTCGTTTTGTTGAAATAACCTGTTTGACAATTCATTTAAAGTTTCATTGAAAGATGCTGCAGAGCCATCCAGGAGAAAAGAACTACCTTCGGCCTATTGTGACAATGAATATTCTAATATAAATGTTGATTCATTTTATCATATGATAAGACATAAGTTAAGTAGACACTATTTTAGCGCATAGTATACAAATTTACCAAATGAGCGGATTCTCTTGTCTGCAAACACGTTTTATATGAAACAAATGAGGTAAAAACCCACATTGCGTGACCGCCGATACTTTGTCTTTTATACAATACAGTAAACAATTCTATTACGTCAAGACCAAAAGAAGACCATTATACAGTCTGAGGTTAAAATGACCTTGACAAAGAGGTATATAAGGTATATCGTAAAGTAGTCAGGTGTTTTCTCCTATGAAAACTTACCCTTGATAAAAACAGTTTATAAATATATAGTTTCAACCTGTTTGCAATGCATTGATAACCGATTTTACATACAGTATTTAGTTTAACGACAGTTCTATAAAACTTGTTTGTCACCTTTAGGAATGCAGGTAATTATACATTGTGTTTGAGTAACGGGTAACTTTTTCACTAATAAATGCATGATTTTGAGCTCTCCAAACGAAGGGACCAACTAATGGTTATTTATGTAATCCGATTCCAGTCCTTCAATAAATAAGAGAATACTTTGTGTTACAAATGGGCGTGTAAACCCGTTTTGATGTTCATGCATGTGTGTACATTACATCAAACTTGGCGTTTGTACAACACTTATCCAAAGTCAATGGTTGCTGGAATCTTTTAATGTAAGCTTCTGAAGTACTAAGGATTAATTTATTTGAAAGCTTAAATTTAAGTATACGTCTTCATAAGCTTAAGTTCAAAACCTCCGACTACAATACGTTTCTCATCTCATGTCAATCAATATTCGTGTAATTAAAAAATAAGTAATAAATGAGCGCAGCGAATTAGAGGACAACTATTTTCCATTGCATAAGAAAGTCTCCGGTAAAGGTCGTTCATTGGATTGTATTTGCGGTAATTATGCTCGTGGAATAGCCATTCGGCTTTGTGTTACTGAGCAGTGAACACGTAAATGTTTGTAACATTTTAGTGGATATAAAATATTGACAAGCTTTCTCATTGCAATCATTATCTGCAGGAATATAGTATGTTTCTGTGTAAACTATATGAGCGTAAGTTCATGGTATGCTTTATGAACTCTATCAAAATGTGAGTTGTTCACGTTTTTGTTGACATACGTCGTAAATAAGTCATCAGTTCTTACGCATAGATACCAAAATACAAGCTGAAGTTATAATTTAATTCGTAGTTTTAGTTGTTTATTTAGGATACGTATAGGGTATATAGCAAGATCTTTTCCGGTAGTTGTTATATGGGACCTAAGAAGCTTTGTATTGTCAATCATATCCTTTACAAATATTTGTTATGTTGTAATGTAAAACTTTAATTGTAGAATGTATACAATGTGTTATAATATGCATATATTTCTTGTTAGCTCAGTACGATGTGACGGGGGATGCCTTAGAACCTAATAACGAAGAAAAAAAATATATATTGAATGTACAAAAATCTTATCATCGTAACAACGTTACAAAGGAAGCATACTTCGTCCTAAAACTGTTTGTTATTGAACGCGATATATATTTTACCTATATTTGTGACAACATATTTTCTATTAAAACTTAAGACATATATTGGGTTTGTAATATAACGTTACTGAAACATTTCTTTGGCTGACAGGTAAGCAGAATTTTGTCCCTTTTCGTTTGTATACTAAGAACAGTCTGGGTAAGATTTACATGCAACTATCTTGCAATTAAGAACGATTATGCCTCTGCTTGTACACATACAATTATTGAAATGGTTTGTTAGTTTGTGTATCTGTTTCTATTACATATTCAAATAAAACTTCAAATATGTCGTGACTGTTATTTATGTATGCTTCAAGCTTATGATGATATCTTTAACCGTTTTGTTACAAATGTACCTGAATTAAGGCGTGTTTATTTGTTCGGAATGAAGTTAACATTTATTTTTAATTAGATCTGCTTGTGCTATTGAATTGCAGCTACGTATTAGTCTTCGTAATTGTTATAAAAGAAGACAGAGAATGAGTATTATATGACCGCGTCTTTCGAAAATTGTTCTTCTAACATAGGCGGCACGCTGTCCGCTTTAAAGCCATGTGGTTTCATAAGCGGGCAGGGTAACCCTGACCAGAGTGCGTGACTGCGCAATCTGGTTCTACGCTGGCCGAATATGGCATAAGACCCATTTTTTTCTGTCTCGGCTCAAATTATCAAAGTTGCAAGCAAGTCTCTTAGCATGATTGTGTAACGTCCGCGAATCACCAGAAGATGTGTTTTACAAGACACACTAAGATATAGGAAGGAGACGACATTTTTTACTGCACAACATGCAACTCGTCTGGCTGGCATACAGTTAATCGAACCATTTAAATGTTACACAAATCTCTCAGATAATACTATGTAGCAGTTTTGATAAAGAAACTTACTGCACTTTTTCAATGTCCAATAATTTTTCAAGCGTTATTCCACAATCAATGTTGACTCAGTAAATAACTGACACTGTGTTATGTTCTGGAAAGGACTCGTTGTTTGCTCATTTAGGTTGTCTTACGTGAGCTCAATATATGTTTATTAAAATTTGAATATAAATAAGCTCTCAATAATTTTACCAAACCTTATATACACAAACTTTCGCGATATATCGTAGAAGCTCATTTATCTGATGTATTACATGAGTAGACAGTGTCGTTTCTAAAGTTGGAATATTAATTATTCTAAAATGATTAAACTTGGCAGTCGTGTTATGTAAATTAAGTATTAATTTAGTTTTGTATCACACCATAAACACTCTATACGGCATAACAACGCAAGTAAATCATCATTTGGTAAGTACAATTATCTAAGCGTTCACATTGACCTTAAGAAGAAACCTCGTAAACTCGTCGTAAATATTGATGATCATTGGTACGTCACATTTTCGACGTTTTATTTATTGACTTCGAGCCGCTGTCTATGCGTAACAAGGTTAACTCCTGACAGCAGGAATGTTCCTCAAATGTGTCATGCATCACTGACACGTCTGAAAATATAAATCCGGGGCACGTATATACAAAAACCGGAACAACAATTCATTAAAAAAACTTTTAAATTTATTAAGTATCCTGCTAGTTCGTCTATAAATAGTTGACATCGAAGCATTAGAACAAATTATTTATATTGCTTGAATATTTGCCATTTTCGCTGTGTAAGCAGTAAACAGTATCTCGCATAAGGAATTGTATTTGAACATTAAAGTTTAGTTAAAATTATGTTAATATTTCCTCAATGAGCTTTGTCAATTCCGGCCCGGAACCATCATATTAAGGGGTATTTTGAAATAATTGTTTTGATTGCATTACACTCCCTTATTGTTTGCAATTGTTAACCTTTAATGCTGCTTAATATATGTTTAAAGGTTTACTTGACATTTTTTAATCGTGTATATTTACATCAACACATTTACATAATTACATTAATTAGGTCGTCCTGTCTCGAAATATCGTTTGTAGTATCAATTCATCATTCGTTTGCTCTTTTATGAAACGTCATGATATATTGCGGGAACTTTACTCGGGACAAACACATAAGTATTCCCGATTGGTTAAATCTTGTGAAGATGAAGTGAGTGGTCGTGTTCGACTTAGTAAAACTGAAGCACCAACAAACTTCGCAATACAGACAAGATCAATTGATAAAACAAATGAGTACAATGAGAAGGTACGCGCAACTTGTTCTTCTGATTGGAGCAGCCTGTGTTCAGAAAGCGCCACTGAACATTCAGAACCATTTCGAGTTCGAGGATGCCTTGACCGAGAACAAAGCCCAATCTTTGCGTGGCGCTCCGAAGCCTCCGGTTAAAAGACGCTTCGCGAGGTGGACCAAGTGGGAACTTCCGCCATTGAGCTGACCCTCTGCATTAAACCGTACGACACCACCCAGAACGTCACGGTCTTTGTTGATGACATCCGCTACTCTAACGACGGGCCGTCTGATGTCGTCGTTCTGCAATTTAACGGGATCACCATTGGAATCTTCACGACAAATGAGACGGTTCCCAGCGGGCACCAATGGAACGCGTTCCGGAACTCCGGGAAAATTGGACAGGCTCTTAATATGCGTTAGGGATAGTATTCGCTCGTGCTTTACGCCTTAACGGACAATGGGGGACTGGAGTTTGACCGTATAAATGTGCATGTTAAGAATCAGGATCCTTCGATAACATTGTTCTGCGGTAAGTATTTTAATAATACCTTAACAATAATATTGGCCTGATACAAATTTGCATTATATATGTTTTCATATCAGAGCAGTAGGAATCTAAATCAATAAAAATAGTGACATCGTACTTTTTAGACACTCAAGCAACATTAACATCAAAATACGCATTTCTAAATAATAAAGAACGAGTAAAATAGCAATTCAAAGTCTCGTCGTTATTTTATTCTATGACTCACCAGATGTATTAAAACAATTAAGATAGTAATATGTTATTCTCTGTTTATCAGTCAAAACGTTGGACATTCGCACCCCGTTGGTTCGTGGTGCCGGAACACTCTATGGGAAACAACCGATTGCTGTTCATCTCGTTCATTTCAACACGGTCGGTCAGAATTTGAATTCGATAATTACCGGAATCAGACTGTACTGTGGTGAGCACCTTTTGGCCATACAGATGCAGTACAACAATACATGGGGACCAAAGTACGGCGGATGGTGGCGAAACTGCGTGTATCCNTATATTTGTATGCCAGAGAAAGGGTCTATTACCTTTAATAAAGGGGCTGAATAATTATCTTTGCGTAGCATGTGAGATTCAATCTAATACTAAATGTAAAGAAAAGAAACTACTTAACTGGTCAATTGTAAAACTTTTTTGTAGATCAATAGAACAGTGTTATTGTAAATTGTGTTGTTTAGTTAAAATATTTAATAGCTTGGTCGTTTGATTAATGTTTTTAATTGTCTGTAGTCCAAACGTTTGATTAAAGCTTATGAATTTCTGAAGTCCAAACATTTGTCTTTTTTGTATCAAAACATCGCATGTATGTGTCTATGTGGGTGTGAACTGTATGATTGTGTCTATATAATGGAATGCATGGATTCTATTTACCTCTATTATATTACTTATTTGAATTGTTAAAAAACTATATTGTATACTAACAGAATAACATGTACACTAACGATACACTTTGTAATGTATGGAGGTGAATACACGCTATAAATTGAAAAAAAAAAATAAAAAAAAATACTGAATTTAACCCTGGCAAAGTTCTTTCAAAGTATAATAGTAACCTGCTTTGTTATATCGACTATTTTAACACTATTAATAAAAAATACAATTAAAAACTGTAAATGGTCCTCGTTTATCATTTTGATAAAACGTCTGATATTAATGATAAAGACATTTAATTCATGATTGATGATAATTTTTATAAGATTGTGTACGTATGGAAAAAATAAATCGACTAACAATCTTGAGAAACAACTGACACTCGAAATAAATTAACAAGACAAATACCCTCACAGATAATAATGTTAATATTATTATCAATTATTAAAACAATGAACTTAAAAACGAGTATGATGAAGAATGTAAAAGGGTCTGTATAAGGTCGCGAGCTGAATGGATTCAGAATGGTGAAAATTCATCGAAACTATTTGGTAACCTTGTCAAATAAAAAAAATGTGAGGAAATTAATTAATGATAATGGAACTGTATTTGATAATTTATCTGACGTTATAAAAGAAATCGCCTTGTTCTAAAAAAAATTAACAAAATTACCAGTATCAAAATCTACACGTACACGATCAATATTCAAATAGTTATGTTTAAGACATAGATACATTCCAGACCTGTAAAGCGAACAATGTTATGATTAAGAAGGGCCACTCACATTAAATGAGGCTTCTATTGTTTTAAAAAGCATGCCACATAATAAAAGCCCTGGTTCATCCGGTTTTACAGTTATTAAAACATGTTGGCCAGAAATGGTTCAATTCGTTCTTAGAGCCCTTAATCATGCATTTATAAGTGGAAACGTATCAGTTACTCAAACATAAGGTAAGATTACCTTAATTACTAAAGGTGTCAAACAACTTAAAAGAACGGGTGGGCAATAACGTTACTAAATATTGTATATAAACTCAGTTCTTAATGCATTGTGCAAACAGGTTGAAACTATATAAAGAGTTGTTAATAAACGCTAACTTAACTTGATTTATTAAAGGTATGTTTATAGGAGACAACATCAGACTCATTAACCAAGGATATATTTATTTACACAGCTGAATACGATATCCCGAGTCAGCTGTTGCGCAAAGATTTTGACAAAGACCTTTTACTCTTTGTCATGGTCATTTGTAAGCCACACTCTATCATGGTTTACTTTCGATCAGGATATAATAAAATTGTGTAATGTATTGTATAAAGACGAAGTATCGACATTTACGTAATATGGGTTCTTATCTGATGTATTTCCTATACAACGTTGTTGCAGACAAGGGGATCCACCCACTTGGTACATTGTTATACTATGCGCTGAAATATTGTTTACTAAAACACTATTGTTGAAAAGGCCGGAATATAAGTGTTTGGCATATATAAAGTTAATCTTGTTTCATCGAGATTTAGATCAAGTAGAAAAAATTTCTTGGTCATCATAGACGTTATGTATTTTATACTAAAAAAAGGAACCTTGCTTCACTGCGGGAACCGGAAGTGCCAATATAAATACAACATTCCGCCTTTCTCCATTCTTAGTTTTCTGTTTAATATTGATCGCAAACAGAAAGTGTTTTTTGAAGACAGAATATGCCGCAATTTGAACATTTTTAATATTGAAATACTTGTAACGTTTTTCCATTTTGCCCTGAATGCTTAAGCAGTTTAAAGATAATATCATAAGGGAGCACATTAACAGGAAGCATGACATAGTCGAAGTTGATCATAGTGATATGTAACTTTAAAGCGTTTATAGTTATGTCTTTTTGTGCAAAGTATATAACTTCCAACCAAACCTCTTATATTTCCCAAGGAATAATTAACGCAGTGACAAGATACATGAAGCCCAGAAACTGTTATGAACCACCTTGCTTTACGAAGCCGTTTATTCCCACTAGCCTTCTGTTCATTTTTAGAAAACACGAACGGTACAACATGTATGATAAACTTGTAAAAATGCGCAAGCGCCAGTGTGTATAGATCAATGGTCGAATATTTAAAATGTTATTGCAACTAAAGAATGGCAACATATTTTAATATGCCTTTTCATATTTCACAGGATGCCACACTACAGTGGTTTTAATATAGATTGTACATAGAATCATTAGTCCAAACTCCTTTGTCAAACTGAATGTGAAACTATTCAACATGTTTTGTGAATTAAAGCATGTCAATCAATTTATAACACAATAGTTTTCAGACTGTCATCATTATTAGAACTATCTTAGAATGCCCTCCTTTATACTGTGACATGCGAATATAAAAGTACTTATACGTTAAACATTTGATTTGAACCAAATGTTTATTTATATTTGCAAAATGAGCAAAACTAGACACACGCTTAATGCAGCATTTACATGTCGTACATGTATCTGCATTGCCATGCACTTATAGAAATTAACTATTTTAATGATTTGCGTCAAAGTAAAGAATGTGATCTACAATTAATTCTTTTCCAATAGTTGTGACATGGAACTTAAGAAAGCTTTGTACTGCACCTTTTACAATGTCCAATAAATGATCAAGATGATAAAGCGTTTTTCTTAATGTTGTATTAGGAAATAACTGAAAAAAAAATCTGGAAAAATACAAGTTGTTTGCTCGTTTAGAGTTTCTTACATGTGCTAATTATATGTTGATTACAATTTGCATATTAATAAGCTCTTATTAAATTTACCAAACCTTATCAACTATAAACGTTCGCGACATATCGTAGAAGCTCATTTATATAATTTATGACCCGCAAGTTCAATGAGTAGACTGTCGTTTTTAAAGTTTGAATATTAATTATACTACAAGGATTGAACTTGGCAGTCATTTTATGTATAAAACGTATTAATGTAGTTTTATATCAGACCATATGCACTCTATACGACAAAACGACGCAAGTACAGCATCAATTTTAAAGTGCAATTACTCAAGCGTTCAAACTGACCTTTAAAGACGAAACCTCGCAAACATGTGTTAAATAATGGTGATCATTGGTATGTCGCAGTATCGACGTTTTATTGAGCCGCTGTCTAGGCGTAGCAAGACAAACTCCTGACAGGAGAAGAATGTTCCTCAACGGTGTCATGTATCACTGACACCACTGTAAATATAAATCCGGGGCAGGCATTTACAAACAACGTAACAACAATTCATAATCAAAAACATAATTTCTTAAGTATCTGTTTACTTTCTCTATAAAAAACATAGTAATAATGCATATTACTATATTTTTTATAAAGTATATTATTACTAATAGGCTGTTGTATCATCATCGATCCATCTTTGGATTATGTATTATGTAATAGTATGCACTATATATATTTTTCCGCCAAACGACGTTACGTTATTGTATGACGTTGACGTCATATCCTATGTATTTGTTTATACTACTGATGAAGGCTATGGCCGAAACATGTTTAGTACTTTTTGAATAAACAAAAGTGACGTGTTTGTGCGATTTATTTAATTTTAATTTCTCTATGAATAGTGGACATTAAAACGTTTAACTTAGTAACAAACTATTAATACGTGCTTAAATTATTTATTATTTGTATTTTAGCCATGTATACGCAGAAAAAACATCTCACATATGGAATTGTATCTTAAAATTTTAGTTAAGTTAGCTTATGTTAAGATTTCCTTTAGAAGCTTTGCAAATACCGGCCCTGACTCTATATATTAAGGGATATCTTATTTTAATTGTATGGGACTCCCATTTTGCTTGAATTATATTTTGCAATATCTGATGCTGATAAATAAAGGTCGAAAGGTTTAGTCGCCATTTTTGAATTGTGTATATTGGATATTTTTTTTGTATTATTATTTTCATCTTCATTTGTTTATACATTTGAAGTTATTTTTTGCAAGATGCCACGTTGAACAGACTCGGGCGCGATCAGTTTAATGCAACAGCGTCACCAGCAGCAGCACCAATAACAAAAGTATTTTCTACTTGTTGTTTAAAATAAGACAATGCCGCTATTCTTCAAGCCAGTTGAAACCACTTTGCATATATTTTTCTAATGCTACAGAAAAACTAGTACTAAGTCCAAATTATTCTTGGTAGAAGTAACGAATAATCCTTCCCGAAAAAAACAACAGCAATTATTTTTAATAGAAAGAATACTTACCCAACATTAATGTTTCGCAATTTAACTTCAAGATGTATATATTTCTTCCGTGCGTGTCTTGTTTACCAATAAATTAATTAATGCATTCTGTTGCTTTGAAATACCGTCGTAGTATCAATTAATCATTTGTGTGCTCTATTTCAAAACGTCGTCGTTAATCGCGGGAACTTTAGTCGGGACACACACGTAATTGGTTTAAATATTGTGAAGCTAAAGTGACTGGTTGTTTTCGGCTTATAAAAGCTGAACTAGTAACACTTTTCAATACAGCCAAGAGCGATTGATAAAACATCTGAGCACAATGAGAAAGTAAGCGACACTTGTTTTTCTCTTTGGAGCAGTTTTTGCACAGGTGGCGCTTATAGAATTTCAGAGACATTTCGAGTTCGAGGATGCCCTAGTCGAGAACAAAATCCAATCATTGGAGTGGCGCTCTGAAGCTTCCGGTTTGAAGACGCTCCGCGTGGTGGACCCAGTTGGAACTTCCGCTATTGAAATTGCCATCTGCATCAAGCCGTACGACACCACCAGGAACGTCACGGTCTATGTCGACGACATCCGCTACTCTAACGACGGGCCGTCCGATGTCGTCGTGTTGCACTTTAACGGAATCACCATCGGAAACTTCACGACGATCGAGACGTTTTCAAGCGGAAATAAATGGAACTTGTTTGAAAAACTGGGAAACTTGGGCCGGCTCTTAGTGTGTGTCATGGACAGTATTCGCTCGTGCTTAACGCGTTCACGGACAAGTTGGGAATGGAGTTCGACCGTATACGTGTGAATGCAAAGAATCAGGATCCTGCGATTGACTTGTTCTGTGGTAAGGCATTTAATAATACATTTACGATGATATCGGCCTGATACAAAGGTGTATGAAAGATGTTTTAATGTCAGGACAGAAGAATTTATAACAGCTAATATTTGGATGCAAGTCAAATTAATCGGAATAGAATATTGAGTCATAATGCTCGGTAGAACTCAGTCAGTTTAATCAAGAAAAACAATTTGATACCAAGATGTTGCACTTTTTAGATACGAATTTCCAAACAATTATCAAATAATAATTTTGACTGAGTCTACCAACAGAAACAATAAGCCTCGCAATTAATATTATATTCTAAGCTTCACCTGATATATAACAAAAAGTTAAGGCCTATATATGTATTTTTCTTTTAAAATTATTATGGTGCAAAAAATAAACGTTTTAGAAACGGACACATATATTTTAATTTTAGGAAAAATGTGCTGTTATTTCCAAGCAAATTTCGGACTTAATCACAAAATTAACAACCATAGTAAGAATATGTGATGGTGGACGTAGAAATAATTACAGAAGGGTTATTCAACTAAACAGCTTCAAATGACTAGTATTCGTGGTAGTAGGAAGTGGCAGTGGGGATGTGGTGGTCATAATAAACGATTCAATATTTGTCCGTTTTACTTGTTAAGTCCAAATATTGCTTTAGGGACTTGTTTTGTATTTAGCACACACTTGAAACAAATAAATTGTAAATATAAAGAACAACCTTTTTTATGTGTAAACTTTTATTACTTAAAATGTTGTTATTATGAATGCAAGTATTAATTGATAGACGGAATCTAATTCATTATTTTAATATCGACTTGAATTCAAAATATTTGTATAAAATAATAATGTAGTTTCTGTTTTTAGCAAAAACAATCAGACGTAAAAGACAGAAACACGCCCCGTTTATTCGTGGTGCCGGTACAGTCTATGGGACGCTGGCGGTATCGGCAATATAACAACTCTCGTGCGTTTCAACACGACTGGGCAGGATATTAGTTGTACAAATGGTCTGTGTCGAGAATCTTATGGTCATACAGATGCAGTACAACAATACATGGGGACAAACGAACGGCCTTTGGGCACCAGACTGTTTGTATTATGTCACCCACAGTCTTACCTTCGAATTTGATTCAACAGAATGGTTTAATAAAGTCGGTGTAAGCGTCATTGGAGGTATTCCGATGGCAGTCACACTGTATACGAATAAACGACGACTACCTACGCGTGGCGTCGTCACCGTCGAACCAAAAAGCGAGAGAGGCGAAAGACTGTTGGATATTGCGGGTTATTCCGGGTGTTGGTTGGACAGGCTTCAGTTTATCTGGTCTGCGTGATGTCCTATATAACTTCTGTAGTGCGTTCAGTAACAGCGAACGTTCGCCAATNTGTAGTTCAATGAATTCGTATGTTCTGATTCTGTTGATATTGAACTGTTACATTTACATTAGATTTTAGTTCCGTAAATGAAATAGGAACAATAAAACGCGTGTTTTCAGATACCTGTCCCACAAAATAGGCAATGATTAACAATAAAAAAAAGTTTAGAACACACACAACAGTTTTAAATATTTTTCTGCTATAAAAATAAAATAAAAATTCAGTGTCACCAGTGTTGTTAATTGTGTATTGGGCCTTAAACAATACAACTACTTCAACGTATGATCGTATACCTCACACAAATGCCTTAAAGGAAGAAATTTATCAATTATCTCTGTGTGAGAAAACTGTTAAAAAATAACGTACCCTGTATATCTCTTTAAACATTTATGACTATGATAATCATTTAATTTCATAGTTTAAAACATCAAATCAAAAAGTAATACATTTTGGGGTAAATTAAAGAATATTTAATTTTGAATTTCCAAACTAAAAAGTATCAAAATTCATATAAAATATACTTTTGTTATAAGTAATATTTCCACACATAGATTTTATAAAACTTACATAAATGGTTGATGGGTTATCAGAAAATAATTGAAAAAANAAAATAAAAAAAAAAAAAAAAAAAAAAAGAAGAGAAAAAACTAGTTCACCCGGTTAATTCACAATTACAATTCAACTGCATATATACGACTAAAATAAAATGTGCAAATAATAGACAATAAATGCAAAGCTTCAATACAATTTACCACGACTGAAAAAGCCCCAAATACATATCCGTTCCTGTTTTCTCAATAGTCGGCGGGTCATTGCTCTGCTGACTGTTAAATGCATATATGGTGGTGCGGTAGTCGAGTGGTAACACTCTGGTTTAGCATTCCAGAGGTCGTTGGCTCAATCTCTGGCCGGGGCACTGGACATTTCAGAAATGCTTCAAGTGTTTCCCACCCAACTAGAAATGTACTGGTATGAAACCCAGGTAATTCTTGCGTGTATCGGTGCTATACACTTAGCACGTAAAAGAACCAAGGGATGTATTCGCAAAGAGCTAGGGTATCGCACCCGGTTTCCTTGTATCTCGATACTGTTTCTTCTAGTTGCTGTCTCTTCAGCAAAAAAACCAAAGTACCCCATTGAAAATAAGTGCCTGCACTTTCATGGGTTATCCTTGACTGCAAGGTCAAAGGAAATACATACATATGTGATTGAGAACCCATAATATAATATTATGTTGAAGGCGGGTGTTTCTCAATTCCCGAATACGGGCCTGATCAAGTTCCCGTATGCTACACGTGGTTGCATGTCGTGTCTTAAGTAGTACAAATTGTTAAAGAAATGGACAAATAATAATAAAGGATTTAGATAGCAGAGCAAAGGTTTGTTTTCATTGATGTGATGTGTGTGTTGCACGTGTGGTACCGGTAGCGTTAAATTACATTATCAAAGTGTTGCGATTGAGTGTCAAGCATTACATTAAATGTACCTAAAGATTCTAAATATAATGTGTATATAATCAAGTATATGTTGATGATATTTTTAAGCATATGATGATTCAATAACACGTTCCTTAATGCCAATTAAAAGCTATCCGTTTTTAAAAAAAGTCTAACTTTTGACACACACATCTTCAATTATAGGGATATATCGACTATTTTCCACGTACACATGCTTGCCATTACAATCACGCGATAAAAAAGGGTTGTGTGGTCTTAGAGATGATGGTCGATACTTTTTGTGCAGTTTAGGGGACACAATCTGTTAAATGATATATTTGCTTCCTGATACTTTATTTCTTGATATTATTGCCTTTTTTTGATACATCTCTCGTTTTATATTCAAATATCCGAAAAGCATACATCTATTGCGCAACCGGTGTTACAGTTAAAATAAATTTGTGTGAAAATAACTGCCACGTTCGACTAAAGCACTCTGTTAAACTACAAAGGATTTTTGTACTACGTTACTATATCACAGTTGCTTGTGTCTGTATGTGCTTTATCTACATGTTGAATACAGTAATTCAGCAGGCCCTAATGTTTGGTTAACCTAAATGACGCGTTTTGTCGTACATTAATACCGATGTCTTTAATGCTAAAATTAAATAGCTGTAGTAGATCTAGTAAAACAGATAAATTAATTTCAATCTGAACAAATAATGTAAAACTGCATTAATTCATGTAGAGAAATGTTATTCCCGTTAGTTTATTTCAAATAATCAAATAGTTGCTTGACTATTTGGCCGGTAAGCTGAAGCACATGCAGACACAATCTACTGTTGGTTCACTTTAGTAACGTAATGCAAAGAGCGCTGTGGATTACAGAGTGGTTTCGGACGTACTCGGCAGTTTAGTTTTAATTTTGTTTCTTTTGTAACACCGGTTGCATAAAAGCGGTAAACTTTTTTGAATATTGAAATGAAAAGCGGGATGGATGTCAATTTATGGAAAACATCAAAAAATGAAATATTATTAAGCCAATAAAAATGCCTTAGCAATTTGTGTCCCCTTAACTGTACAAAAAGAATCAACCATCATCACTAAGACTACAAAACTCCATGTTTTATTGCATGATTGTTACTGCAAGCATGTGTCTTATTTCCGGAAAACAACCGATATACTAGTAATTGAACATGTTTGTGTCGCAAGTAAGGCTTGTTTAAAACGGATAGCTTTCATTTGGATTGAGGGGTGTTGCTGCAGTTTTGCTGATTTTTTTCATCAAATAGATCTTGTTAAAAATTTAAATTTAAATAAAACATACAAATACTATATGAAAATTAAATAAAAACAGGGTCACTGGCCTTGTATTGGTTTTATTCACCATTATATAACATGTACTTTTTCATTAAAACTGAAAAATCTAAAATTGCATAAATAAGTAATAACCTATAAAATGTGCAACATGTAGATATTATATAAGCTAAGATACATCATATATCTTTTAATTAAACCACACACTACCAATTAAATGGAGTACACATGTTAAATTTGAAGATTTTTTTTTTAAATGTTATGTCACCCCCAAAAATGTCATTTTTTACTATTTTAACCACATAAATGGAATTTAAAAAGAAAAACAACTGTCAAATAGAATTCTGCGAAACTGCTCAAATATGTTCATCTACGTGTTTTCATCATAAAACAAAAATATCAAAAGGGGGTCACCGCCGTTTTAACATAGATTTTTGTTTTAAACACTCCCATCACTACCGTCTATGTCAAATTTCATAAAATACAGCAATTAGGCAAAACCCAAGTACCGGTACATAGATTGCTAGAAATATGCATAAGCATTAGAAATTATTTACAATCTTAACTGGGATCATAACAGCTAACAAAATCACAAACATAAGACCATACTGTATCAAAGTCGACCTTTATCATCCATTACTTACAGAGGCTTGTCACAGATTTCGGAATGTTTTGAAGTGTGTGATTTAATGCTTTAAATTGATAAATGTTAACAACATGACTAAAGAGCACCAGTATAAAACAAGAATAAAATTAAAGAAAGAACAAAAAAGTTAACCGCACCTTGAATCGAACCACTGACCATTGTATTATGAACCAACTCGGTCATTTGTAATGATACTGATAAAAAAAATATTGGGTTGTAATAATAGCATCATCGGTGTTGATATAAATATATCCTCGGTTAAATAAACTGCCGTAACACCCCTTTGGACAACCATTATTAAAATACCACATGCGTTAATATGTAATAAACATATACTTAATTATATATATACACATTTAAAATCGTAAGGTACATTTGAGGTTATGCTTAACACTCAATCGCAACACTTTTATAATTATTATTGCTCAAACAACGGCTAACGATATGTATTTTCATGTTGTTTGAGATTATTTACTAAATATAAGATTTGATGAATATCCGCGACGCCCTGATACTTCTTGACCACGTGCGGGTGTGGTTGCATCATGTTGCACGTACACATAGATATATGCAAATATTAATGATTTCTATTCGCATTTTTTGTCATTGATCAATTTGAGTAAAAAAAGAACGTTTGTTAAATATTTTAAGCTATTTATTAAAAAGCGATGATGCAAAATAAGACATGTTGAGGCTGAGGGTTTTTTTGTATCTTAATAATTGAACCAAAATTGTGTTACATATTTTGTTTCTATTTTTGTGACAAGTTGATCTACAAAGACACGACATGCAACCACGTGTAGCATACGGGAGCTTGATAAGGTCCGTATTCGTGAATGGGGAAACGCCAGCCTTTCAATGTACAAGTATATTTGGGGTTGTCAAACAGATTTACGCATCTGACAGTCACCAGAGCAATGACCCAAATAATATTTAGCAAACAGGTACGGATATTTATTAAGTGCCTTTTCATTCGTGATTAACTGTGTTGAAGTTTAGCATTTATTGTTTGACTGCGAGTTGTCTTATATTCTATCATATGCATTTGAACTGTAATGGTAAACTAACGATCCTTTGACCAAATTTGTTCTCTTTATGTTTTTGTTATCCCATGAATTAGTTTGTAAGTTTGGATGAAATATGTGTGCGGGAAGGTAACTAATCAAATAATAATATTTTAAATTAATTCTGATACTTTTTTTGATATTCATAATTTTCATATATATTTTTAATTAACCCCAAAACGTATCACTCGTTGATATATATTTGAAGTGCAATGATATTAAATCAAATGTTAATACAAGTTATAAATGTATACACTTATATACATTATTTTCAATATTTTTCTCACTTAAGAGCTCAATTGTTTCCTTAATGTCCTATTTGTGAGGTAAACCGAAATAGAAGGCCCAATAAAAATTATCAACACTGGTGACCATGTATTTTATTCCAGTTTTATATAAGCACAATGACTCTCGTAGACTCACAAATTTGAATTCAATGTGTAACAAGAAATTAATAATACAATAATGCCGCGTACGTCCTTATATCTTTAGTATTGTAACCTTTTGCCCATCTAGTTTGGCAGGTAACTGAAAACATTCTTTTTTGTTCATATTTTAAATAACGAACTATAATCAAAGATAAATGTAACATTTAATATCATAAAATAAGAGTGTACGAATTCATGTACGTTGAACTACATTCAACAGCTACCCAGAAAATATATAGGGCATCATTTAGACCAGATAAACTGAAGCCTGTCCAACCAACATCCGGAATAGCCCGCAATCCCCAACAGTCTTCCGCCTCTCGCGCAAATCGGATTGGTGCTGGGGACGCCACAGGTAGGTAGTTGTCGTTTATTGGTATGAAGTGTGAGTGCCCACGGGAAGCCAGCAATGACGCTTACATCGACTCTATTAAACCACTCCGTTGTATCAAACTCGAAGGTCAGATTGTGGGTGACAGGATACACGCAGTTTGGTGCCCATAGGCCGTACTTTGGTCCCCATGTATTGTTGTACTGCATCTGTATGGCCATAAGGTGCTCACCACAGTACAGTTTGACTCCGGTTATTATCAAACTCAAATTCTGCCCGGTCGAGTTGAAATGCACGAGACCATCGTGGATCGGATTGTTCCCATAGAGCTTTCCGGCACCACGAATCGAACGGGCTGTAAAATAGGTAATACTTTGCAAAATTATTTCATACAAATATTGTGAATACATGTCGCTATTAAAAGAATAATTATAATATATACGTCTATTAATGAACACATTTATTTATAATAACAACATTTCAAGTAATAAAAATGGATGTTCATTGTATTAACGGACCCATATTGAATCGTTTGTGTTAACGTTTGACGCGTTTCACCACCACCTAATCTGCTACTACTCCTCGAACAATCCATCCCAACCAAAACGACGAAAAATAGTTATAAGATGAATAACACTACTGTACTTATATCTACTTTCAACATGACACATTTTTTCGATGTGGTCCAAGTTTAATATGAAAGAAAATAAATTTCCCCACATATTAACATAGGATTGCATGTTTCTAATCCGTTTTGTATGTTGCTCCAAAATCATGTTTTTCACAATCATATGGGACTAAATACATATTTACATGTAAAAATGTATGTCTGTATGTCCGATGGTAAAGACTGATCATGGAGAATAACACGTTACTGTCATATTTCTTTTGTATTATATCAGGTGAGGCTTAGAATAATATAACGGCGAGGCTTGCCATTTCTGTTTGAAGACTCATTCTGAATTTAATATAAAGTACTTGTTTTGAGGTTTTTGTTGCTATTTTATTTTTAAGAGTACTACATGTTGGTATCAAAATGTCTGTCTTTATACATCTGTCTCATGTTTTAGAATACCGATGATTATGACTATAGTCCATTCTGAGAAAGTTGACGATCCTTAAAATATTGGCTGATACATTCCTACTGCTCTGAGATAAAAAAAACTATGTATCACGCACATTCGTATCAGCGTGAAGGTAGGATAAAAAGACTTACCACAGAACGGCTGTGTGAGATTTTGAATGGCGGAAGTTCCAACTGAGTCCTCCACGCGGTGCGTCTTCAAACCGGAGGCTTCGGAGCGCCACACGAAAGACTGGGCCTTATTCTCGACCAAGGCATCCTCGAATTTGAAATGTTTATGAATTTCCAGCGGCACCGACTGTACACAGGCTACTCCAAAGAGAAGAAAAAGCACCACAAACCTCATTGTGCACAAATGTGTTATTAATCGCTCGTGACTGTTTTACAAAGCTTTTTGCTGGGTCAGCCTTTATAAGCCGAAAAAAGAAAATCACTTCAGCCCAACTTCAAAATATTGCAATTAAATAAACATCTATAACGACACATTAATACAGTATTGTGAAGTGGAAACGATCGTACATCCTTGAATGCCCTATATTGAAGATAAAATGAACTCTCTTGCGTCTAGATGTACATCCTTGTTCAAACGGACGCATTATCAATATGTGCTGTCTGGTTTAATATAGATAAAACAAAACAACATCGAAGCACATTTGTATATGTGTAGCTTATCTTCCCGTTTTTTAAGGAAGTCAACGGACAGTATCGACCCCGTAGGCCCTTGCTGTACTAATAGAAACTTGTAACTCGAGTGCTATCTCGATGTATACCATCATATGCGGGATGTAAAAACACTTTCGAACTGGTAAGGATCCGTGAACAGTAGGATACCGTCCTGTCTGTGTTAGCACTGATAAATCAAGTGTGTTGTTTTAAGTTTATGAGGTCCTTCCACGCGTAATCTGTCGACCAAAATTGTGTCCTAGCACTCCTATTTTAACTCACGAAAATCGAGATGAATTTTTAATATTGCTGCCGTTTCCAGATGTTTGGTTGTAGCTGAAAGATTTTTAATTTTGTTTTGAACTTGTGTTGTGGGGGGAATCCGGAGCACCCGGAGGAAACAACCTCACCTGGTCGATATGGTGCAAAGTCATATATCCGTATAAAATATGAAGGCGTCCTACCTGTTGTTTTAGATCTGATAACACGCTAGAAAAGCCAAACTTAAAATCAATTGTTTCTTTCGTTAGGGTGCGTTCATAAACAGTACATAAATGCATGCAATTGTTTTAATTTGAATATAATCGAACTAGTTAAATATTTAACATAGCTTTTTTAAATCAGTTGGAAGAAGATATCTTTAAACACAAACAAGATATGAGCAACAACTCAAGAAACTGTCCTTTGGCCAACACATTGAGTAAGTACTAGTGTCCGTGTTTGACCTGACTTCAATTGAACGTTAAAGATTAAATGCTATTCGTTTTAAAACCCGTAAAAAACATTAATTTATTGAATTTAATTCATATAAAAACGTTTTTGCATTTCACTTCGATTCAATCACGGTGTTATTAGCGAGAACGAATATGACAAAGTATACAATCTATGTGTGGGAAAGACTATTAAAAAAATAATATTTTATTTGAATTCTGAGAAACCAAATTTGAAATTCAAAATAATAAATATTTTTAAATTTTCCCCAAAACGTATCACTTGTTGTTATAAAGTTGAAATTTTAAGATACGAAATCAATTGTTAATCAAAGTTATATATGTATTTACTGATAAACATTAATTTCAAAAGTTTTCTCACTTGGGCGCTCAATTGTTTTCTCTATGGCATATTTGTGGGGTAAAGCGAGTTTAAAGGCCTGATAAAAAAATTTGACACAACTGGTGACCATGGATTTGTATTTCAGTTTTAAATCAGCAAAAATGACTCTAGCAAACTCACACAACTATGAAAATAAATATGTAACAAGAAATTAATAATAAAAAACAATGCCGCGTACGTCCTTAAATCTTTTTTGTTGCAACACTTCTCCCATCTAGTTTGGCAGTTAACTGAAAACGCGCGTTTTTGTTCATATTTTAAATAATTATCTTCAATCAAAGATACATGCAGCAGTTAAATATCAACAGAATCAGAATGTACGAATTCGTATACTTTAAGCTACCGACGTTATGTAAGACATTCTCAGACCAGATAAACTGAAGCCTGTCAAACCAACAGCCGGAATAGCCAGCAATCCCCAACAGTCTTTCTCCTCTCTCGCAATTCGGATGTGTGCTGGGGACGCCACACGTTGGTAGTTGTCGTTTATTGGTATGCAGTGTGAGTGCCCACGGAAACCCGCCGATGACGCTTACATCGACTCTATTCATCCACTCCGTTGAATCAAACTCGAAGGTATGATTCTGGGTGACAAGATGCACGCAGTTTGGTAACCATTCGCCGTACTTTGGTCCCCATGTATTATTGTATTGCATCTGCATGGCCATAAGGTGCTCACCACAGTACAGTCTGACTCCGGTTATTATCAAACTCTCATCCTGCTGAGTCGTGTTGAAACGCACGAGAGTTGTTATATTGCCGATAACGCCCCACTTCCCATAGACTGTTCCGGCACCACGAATCAACGAGTCTGTAAAATAGTTAATACTTTGCATTTTTTTTATACGGAAATAGTGTGAATGCAGGCCGCTTTTAAAATAATATGTTTACTCGTCTATTTATTTATAATTGTATTCATATTAACATTTTTAGTAATAATAATGGATGTTCATTATATTTCTATGATATTGTCAACACAGTGATGCTTATTAAAAAATCGCTTATTCGGTTTTCCAACAAACTTAAATAACGGACCCATATTGAATCGTTTGTTTTAACATTTGATGTTAGCTTTTCACCACTTCTTATTCTGTTACTGTTAGTCGACCTACACATCCACACCACTAAGGCGAACACAATTAATCGTATGAATAATACTACTGTAACTATTTTTTACTTCCAACATCACACATTCTTTCTATGTGGTCCAAGTTTAATATGAATGAAATCAATTTTCCCACATATTAAAATAAGATTGCATGTTTCTAATGCGTTTTTATGTGTTCCAGAATCATGTTTTTTTTCACAATCATACCAGAACAAAATACATATATACATGCAAATATATATGTCTGCATGTCCGATTCTAAAGACTGTTCATAGAGAATAACACGTTACTGTCATATTTCTTTTGTATTATATCAGGTGAGGCTTAGAAATAAATAATGGCGAGGCTTGCCATTTCTGTTTGTAGACTCAATCTTAATTCTATATTAAACGTGTTTTTAAGTTTTTGTTGCTATTTGATTTTAAAGGGTACTACATCTTGGTATCATAATCTCTGTCTTAATACATTTGTCCCATTTCTTAGACTATCGATAATTATGGCTATAGTCCATTTTGAGAAATTTGACGAGCCTCACAGCATTGGGTCCACCACTCGGGGCGTCTTCAAATCGGCGGCTTCGGAGCCCCACACCAAAGATTGCGCCTTTTTCTCGGCTAAGGCATCCTCGAACTCGAAATGCCTCTTAACTTTCAGAGGCACCGTCTGTACACAGGCTAATCCAAATAGAAGAACAAGTACCGCATACCTCATTGTGCCCAATTTTTTGTTATCAATCGCTCGTGGCTGTATTGCAAACCTTTTTGCTGGGTCAGCCTTCATAATCAGAAAACGGAAAATCACTTAAGCTCATCTTCAAATAATTAAACCAATTGGGAATCTTTAACGCCATATAAAAATACAGTAAAGTGAAAATTTCCGGTGTGGTTCAAAGTCACATATCCGTGTTTGAAGCCGTCCTATGGTCTCTAGATCTGTAGTACTTATATTTAGTGAAATGAAACGCACTTATTTTGATTCAAGTACTTCCTCTTTTCGACATTTACATTATCATTATCATAGTTGCGTCATCATTATCGTCGTCGTTTTCATAATTTGAAATCATCATCATCATCAAAATCACCATCAACGGTATTATAAGCATCATCAAATTCAGCAACCATATATCAAACTTCAACTTCATCATCATCACTGTCAATTAACATCAGTATAATAAGAAGCTTTCTTTCTCATCATCGGTTAATTCGCTTTCTGGAGTTTCACTTCTTTATATTGATAAGAAAGAATCAGGTATACCCATGTCTAAATAACTGAATTAATGCTTATAAACGCGTGATTACTTCTCTCATAATTATGATGTATATGTAGTGTATTATATGTTGATAAGGGTGATAACAGAATAATAATAATATGATAGTTAGATTATTATGACGATACAATCTTGATTACGAAGACGATAGCGATAATGGTAGTATGGTGTTGCTGTTGTTGATAACGATGGTGATGTTCTGTTTAAATTGAACAGTATTGAACAGTTTATTTTTTATCAATACATTTGTAACAACAACGAAGAACACAAACTTCAACAATTGCAAGTGGAGACCTACATAGCGGCATAAATCAAAACACACCGCGGATTTAAATTTGATTTACATATTTTGAATATATACTAAATTTACAGTGTGTATAAAATATTGTTTAACTTCAACTGTATTTTGAAAAGTGTGTGAATGATTATGTTGATTTTTTATGATGCCTAAATGCATTTTTGTCTGCTGCTTGTGCAACTAAATTTTCCTTTTGTTTATGTTAGAAGACATTAATTATCGTCATGCATGACCTTAATAACTTTTACTTAAATAACAAAACTGAACAAAACAACTGCTTCTCAGTTGCACAAAAACAATCGACCATCATCGCTAAGACCACACAACCCATTTTTTTCGCATGATTATAACTGCAAGCATGTGTCTTGTTTCCGGAAATCTGGAGGAATACAGCGATGGAGAATTATTAATACTGTCGTTGAACATTAACGGATTTACTAATAGTAACAAATCCTCTTCTGATTTTGTAAATATTTTAAGTTCTCATGATGTGTTTTTTTTTCGAATCTTGGTCTAATAGTTCTAGTGACATCAATTTAAAATAGTTATTTGTCTGTCAACTACTTCAGTTGTTTGACTCTTTTGTTGGCTCCATATTAAGTTATGTTTCAGAAGTATGGGGATTCACAAAGTCAGATGATATTGAACGCATACATTGAACATTTTGTAAACGAGAGTTAAAGGTTAAAATAAATACATGTAATGTAGCTGTTTATGGAGAATTAGGTAGATATTCATTGTATGTAAACAGGTTCGTTCAAATCATAAAATACTGGTTTACATTTTTTAACCATGAAAATATCATAATGCAAATTGTTTACAAAAAGATTTAAACGATTGTAATAAAGGTAATACAAATTGGGTCCCAAATGTTAAGAACATGTTAAATAAATTTGGATAAGGTTACGAATTTAAAAATCTAAACGTTGTACACGTTTATAGTTTTATTAGCGAGTTCAAATGTAGACTTGTTGATAACTTTAATCAGGAGTGGTATGGTAAAATGAAGTATTTAAAACCTCTTATATGAAGAATATTTAGACTTACTTCCTAGACGTTTGCGCTTATTTATTGTAAGATTGAGAGTGTCTGCACTTTATTTGTATTTGAATTCTTACATGACTATGTACAAGTTATGTAATGTTATGTTGTTATACCTATTTACGTGACAGAAAAAAAATGTGTATATGTGTTTTAAAGCTTTTACATTGAGAGCTGACTTATATTATCAATAGTTTCTCCCTATGTACTTTCATTTATTTATAAACTTAATATAAAAATACAAAACACGATAAAATGTATACACATTTGTTGTATAAAGATTTTGATCTATGATCTGTTAAAAAATAATGTACGTCATTGACCATCTGTGAATATAATTGTGTTGTAATATATATGTGTACTCATGGCCTTAAAGTCTTATGTATGTTGAAATAAAGTCTATCATATTTATGTGAGTATGAAGACGATGTACGTTTGAGTTGAGGAAGTCTGAATAAACTGTGTGTCTGTGTGTCTGCGTGTGAGTGTGTGTGTGTGTGCGTGCGTGCGTGTGCGCGCGTGTGTGTGTGTGTGTGTCTGTCTGTCTGTCTGTCTGTCTGTTTATCTGTCTGTCTGTCTGTCTGTCTGTCTGTCTGTCTGTCTGTCTGTCTGTCTGTCTGTCTGTCTGTCTGTCTGTCTGTCTGTCTGTCTGTCTGTCTGTCTGTAATTGAAGATAATTTTGTTTCAAGTAAGGCTTGTTTAAAACGGAAAGCTTTCACTTGGATTAAGACAAAGGTTTTTAAAATACCATATTCTTAAACATGTCATAAACTTATTCTTAACTATATATATATATTTATATATATATTTCAAATCGTAAGGTACATTACATGTTATGCTTAACACTCAATCGCTACACTTTTATACTTTTTATTTCTTAAAGAATGGCGAAAGATATCAATTGTCATGTTGTTTGAGATTATTTACTTAATGTAATATTAGATGAAAAAAATCGTTTATCCGGGACGCTCTGATGCTTCTTGACCACGTGCGGGTGTGGTTGCAACATGATGCACGTACAAATAGATATGTGCAAAGATTAATGATTTGTGTAAGCATTTTTTTACTTTGACCAGTTTGAATAGAAAAGAACATGTTTTTGTTTACGTTTAGCAATTTATTTAAAAGCATTGATGTACAATAAGACATGTTTAGGCTGATGTTTGATTTGGTATCTAAATATTTGAACCAAAATTGTGTTTAATATTTGTTTGTATTGACAAATTGAACTACACAGACTCGACATTCAACCACATATACATGTAGCATACGAGAGCTTGATAAGGTCCGTATTCGGAATGGGGAAAAAACAGCCTTTAAAGTTCTAGTATATTTTGGGGTTTCAAACAGATTTACGCATCTAACATCTTGAGCAAACAGGAACGGTTATTTACTACGTGCCTTTTCAGTCGTGATTAACCGTGATGAAGTTTAGCATTTTTCGTTCGACTGCGAGTTGTATTATATTCTATCATAAGCATTTGAACTGTAATTGAGATCAAACGACCCTGTTGACCAAGTTTTTTTGCTCTTTATTTACTTGTCTATTTTTTTTATTTCCCATGAACCATTTAGTAAGTGTGGATGTTATCTTTGTGCTTGAAGTAACTTATAAGACAATAATATTTTATATGAATTATGAGGGTTTTTTTTACATTCAAAACTTATATTGTGTTATTTTTTGATTAACCCCAAAACGTATCACTCGTTGATATATATTTGAAGTTTAATGAGATGAAAACAATTGTTGACCATAGTTATAAATGATTATACATTATTTTCAATATTTTCCTCACTTCTGTCACTTTGTACTCAATTGTTACCTTTATGTCATATTTGTGGGGTCAACCGAAATAAAAGGCCAAATAAAAAACTAACAACACTGGTGACCATGGAGTTTTATTTCAGTTGTTTTATATTCGCAAAATTGACTCTAGCAAACTCAAACAATTATTATATTCAATGTGTAACAAGAAATTAATAATACAAAACTGCCAGGTGCGTCTTCAAATCTTTATTATTGTAACTATTTGCTCGTGTTTGTGTTCCTATTTTAAATAATTAACTATAATCAAATATAAATGTAACATTTCAATATCAACAGAATATGACTGTACGAATCATGTACTCTTGACTACATTCAATAAATATGCAGAACATATTTAGGGAATCACTCAGACCAGATAAATTGAAGCCTGTCCAACCAACATCCGGAATAGCCCGCAATTCCCAACAGCCTTTCGCCTCTCTCGCAATTCGGTTCGACGCTGGGGACGCCACACGTACATAGTTGTCGTTTATTCGTATGCAGTACCCACGGAAACCCATCAATGACGCTTAGATTGCCCCCATTCAATCACTCCGTTGAATCAAACTCGAAGGTTAGATTCTGGGTGACAGGATACACGCAGTCGTTTGGTACCCATTCGCCGTACTTTTCTCCCCATGTGTTGTTGAACTGCATCTGTATGGCCATGAGGTGCTCACCACAGTACAGTTTGACTCCGGTGATGATCAAACTCTCATCCTGCTCAGTCGTGTTGAAACGATCGAGACCATCGTCTTCCGGCCCCACGAATCAACGGGTCTGTAACATACATGTGGTTAATACATTGCAAAAATTGTATACAAATATTGTGAAAATATGCCGCTATTCAAAGAATTGTTTATATTCGTCTATAAATGAATAATCGTATTAGTATTAACAACATTTTAAGTAATAAATTGGATATTTGTTATATTTAAAGGATAAATGTGTCAACACAGTGTGTGCTTATTCAAATAATCGCTTAATCAGTTTTCTGACAAACTTCAATAACGGACCGATATTGGATTGTTTGTTCTACGTTTGAAGTTAGCTTTTCACCACCACTTATTTTGCTACTATTTGTCGACCACCAACGAGACGAAAACACGTTATCGGTTGAATAACATTTTTTCATTATTTCTACTACCAACATCCTACATGTACATTCTTTCTATGTGATCCAAGTTTAATAGGAAAAAAAAGCAATTGTCCCACATATGAAAATGAGATTGTCAGTTTCTAAAGCGTTTTTTTGTTGCTCCAAAATCATGTTTTTCATAATCATACGATAAAAAACATATAAACATGTAAATATCCGTCTGCATGACCGACGGTGAAGACTGTTCATAATAATAAAACGTTTCTGTCATATCTATTTTACTATTTCAGATGAGGATTAGAAGAAAATAACGACAGAACTTGCAATTTCTGTTTGTAGACTCAATTTTAATTCTATAAAAAAAGTGTTTTGAGTTTTTTTTCTGCTATTTGATTTAAAAAGGTACTACACATTGCTATCAAAATATCTTTCTTAATACATCTGTCTGATTTCTATGACTACCGATAATTATGGCTATAGCCCATTCCGAGAAATTTGATGAGCCTCAAAATATTGGCCGCTACATTCCTACTGCTCTGCGATAAAAACCAATATATCACTGAATATGAGTATCCGGCCGGTATAAGCGTTAAAGTAGGATAAAAAGACTTACGGCAGGACGAATGTGCGGAATTGTTAATGGCGGAGGTTCCCACTGGGTCCACCACGCGGAGTGGCTTCAAATCGGAGGCTTCGGAGCGCCACACCAAAGATTTCGCCTTGTTCTCGGCCATGGCATCCTCAAACTCGAGATGTCTCTTAAGTTCCAGCGGCACCGTCTGTACACAGGCTGCTCCGAGGAGAAGAACAAGTGCCGCGTACCTTATCATTGTGCTCAAATGTTTTAGCAATCGCTCTTGTCTGTATTGCAAAATTGTGTTTCTGGTTTAGCTTTATAAGCCGATAATATAAGCTCCTCTTAAAAATAGTTCAACCATAGTTCAATGCCCTGAATGGAAGATATACGTGGCGAAAAATAAACTCTTAAGTCAAGATGGCCATCCTTGTTTAAACGGACTCATAAATCAATGTTATTGCTGCCTTGTGTTTTGGGGGAAGCTTGAGTACCCGGAGCCCCCCCCCCCTACACCACCACCACTGTCCGGTATTGTAAGAAGTCACATGTCCGTATTAAGTACAAAACCGTCCCACCTTTTTGGATCTGATAAAACACTAAGCAGGCAAGACTTGAAAAACATGTTTCCTGCCTTAAGCATGACCACCAAATAACATTAGTTTACGTTCATTAACAGTACATTCATTCACGCAATTGTTGATTTTAATATTTTCAAACTTATTAAATATTAAAAACATATTGTTCTTAAATCTTTTAAAGAGGATACCCCCATGCAAAGAAAAAAAGGAACAAAAACACGTAAAGTGTTCATTGATCAACATATTGAGTAGGTCGGATTGCATATATGAACCAGGCATATCTTGTTGAAGATATATTTTATCGTTTAATATCAAGAATATTCTCGGTATATAATTTGTACACTATGATCGTTATTGAGTCAAAAAAAATGAAAAGAAAAATAGTTTGAAATGAAGGAACAGCTATTTAAATGTTGCTTTCATGTGACCTACTGAGCGAGAAAAACGGTCACAATAATGTTGTTCAATTAAAATCATGTTTAAAATACAGAACAATATAATGGTTTGGTTATTAATTAATAGTATGTACATGCACTTGTATGTTCTTTCTTATTTTGCTTGTCCAGCTTAAGAGATAGCGAAATTCCTGAAACTTGAACGACCACTTTCGATTGCAGAGTAGAGCAGAAAACATATGTGCTTCACTTAAGCATATATAAGTATTGGTATTACAGCCCATTGTGTTTACAAATTCATAAATGTTTTAGTGTACATTTTGCATTGTATCGTAAATGAGAGTGTATAGTGTTATTCACTAGTTGTCAAATTATTGTAAGAAATTGCATACAATGCTAACACATGTTGAAACTATTTTTAGTTTTCCTTTTATCAGTAAAGAAGCACATGGAACGATTGTCTTGAGCATGGTCAAAAGTGTGATAGTATTCACTCTTTAGCGTACATGTTAAATTTTAACCTATTTATTGTATTTTATTGATAGATATTAGCGTATTGAGACACGGTCGAGTCTGTTTCCTGAGAAAAAAAGTACAGAGTTTCTTGAGAACACTTTGCGCGGGACCTCCTGATAGACACCATATATTACATACACCTTGACCTAACTAACCTGTTTAACATGATACTGAGTGATTGAATTGTAACCAAATTAAGCCACTTTATTTTTTCCTCTAAAATCAGATTATAAACAACAGTGTTCGTGTTCTGACAATTGTGGATTAAGCTTCACACAATCAAAGAAGGATATATCATGGGTTAATGTATTATAAATCTTTTAAACAGTGTTAAACTGTTAAAATATTGAGTATTTTACCTTGCAAATTGAAGAATAGTTCCAGTTTACTCCTAATTCAATTCAATATTCCATTCGTCTGATTTGTCAATATAGTTCAGTAATCTTTAAGATAGGAAAACACAGAACGCATATTATAATTTCTATATAAATCATTAAATAATTCTTCTTATATACTTAGTAAACACTGAATATTTAAATTTACACAACATGTGTAGCACATTTTGGGAAACACCAGCATTAAAAGTGCTAGTATATTTGGGATTGTCAAACAGATTAACGCATCTCACAGTCAACCGATCAATGAACCACATGAAATTGAGCAAACAGGAACGGATATTTATTAAGTGACTTTACTGTCGAGATTAACTGTGTTGCAGTTAAGCATTGATTGTTTGACTGCGAGTTGCATTATATTCTTTCATATGCAGTTGGACTGTAATTGTGAACAAACGACCCTGTTGAATAAGTTTTTTCTCTTTATGTTCTTATTTTCTGATGTCCTGTGAACCATTTGGTAAGTTTGGATAAAATAAATGTGCGGGCAGGTAACTAATGAGATAATAATATTTGATATGGGTTCTGATATTATTTTTTGACATTCAATTTCTTTTTTAAATAATTTACCCAAAAACGTATCACTCCTTGATATATTTTTGAAGTTTTATGATATGAAATCAATTGTTAATCATAGTTAAAAAGGAATATACTGATAAGCATAATGTTTCACACTTATGTGCTCAATTGTTTTCTTTATGGCATATTTGTGAGGTAAAACGAATTAAAAGGCCCGATAATAAATAACAACACTGGTGACCATGATTTTTTATTTCAGTTTTATATCAGCAAATATTACTCTAGCAAACTCACACAACTAATAACTATACACATAAATGTGTAACAAGAAATTAATAATAAAAAAAGTCCGCGAACGTCCTATAATCTGTATTATTGTAATTCTTTGCCCATCTAGTTTTGCAGGTAACTGAAACCACGCGTTTTTGTTCATATTTTAAATAATTGACAACAGTCAAAGATAAATGCAACAGTTCAATATCAACAGAATATGAATGTACGAATTCATGTAAATTAAGCTACCGGAGTTATGTAGGACATTCTCAGACCATATAAACTGAAGCCTGTCAAACCAACAGCCGAAATAGCCCGCAATTCCCAACAACCTTTCGCCTCTCTCGCAATTCGGTTCGACGCTGGGGACGCCACACGTCGGTAGTTGCCGTTTATTGGTATGCAGTCTGAGTGTCCACGGAAACCCGCCAATGACGCTTATATCGACTCTATTAATCCATTCGGTTGATTCAAACTCGAAAGTATCACCGTGGGTGACAGGATACACGCATTTGACTGTCCATTCGCCGTACTTTGGTCCCCATATATTGTTGTACTTCATTTGTATGGCTATAAGGTGCTCACCACAGGACAGTTTGACTCCGGCGATGATCAAACTCTCATCCAGCTCAGTCGTGTTGAAACGTACGAGAGTTGTTATATTGCCAATAACGCCATAATTCCCATAGACGGTTTTGGCACCACGAATCAACTGGTCTGTAAAATAGTTGATACAAATGCATAATTATTTTATACAAATATTGTGAATATTAAAAGAATATTTTCTATTCGTCTATTAATTAATTATTGTTTTCACAATAACAACATTTTTGAGTAATACAATTGTATACTCATTATATTTTAAGGATATATGCGTCAACACAGTGATGCTTATTTAAAAAATCGCTTATTCGGTTTCCAACAAACTGAATAAACGAACCCATATTGAATCGTTTTTTTTTACGTTTGAAGTTAGCTTTTCAGCACCACTTATTCTGTTACTATTTGTTGACCACTCCATACCCACCACTAAGACGAATACACGTTATCGGTTGAATAACACTTTTGTTATTATTTCTACTTCCAACATCACACATTCTTCCTAAGTTTAATATGTAAGAAAATCAATCACATATGAAAATAAGATTGTCAGTTTCTAAAGAGTTTTTTTTTGTGTTGCTCCTAAATCATGTTTTTCACAATTATACAATAATATATATATATACATGTAAATATATCCGTCCGTATGTCCGACGGTAAAGACTGTTCATACAAAATAACACGTAACCGTCATATCGTTTTGTATTAAATAAGGTCAGGCCTATAATAAAATAACGCCGAGGCTTTCAATTTCTGTTTGTAGACTCATTTTTAATTCTATATAAACGCGTGTTTTGAGGTTTTTGTTGCTATTTGATTGTAAAAGGTTCTACATCTTGGTATCAAAATGTCTATCTTAATACATACATCTATCTCATTTCTAAGTCTACCGATAATAATGGCTATAGTCCATTCCGATAAATTTGATAAGCCTTAAAATATTGGCTGATACATTCCTACTGCTCTGAGATAAAAACCAATATATCCCTGCAAATTTGTATCCGGCCAATATAACCGTAAAGGTACGATAAAAAGACTTACCGCAGGNCCCCCCCCCCCCACCCCCCTGTCCGGTATGGTAAAAAGTCACATGTCCGTATTAAGTACGAAACCGTCCCTTCTTTTTAGATCTGATAAAACACTGACAAGGCCAAACTTGAAAAACATGTTTCTTTCCTTAAACACGACCACCAAATAACATTAGTTTACGTTCATAAAGAGTATATTAATTCATGCAATTGTTAATTGTAATATTTTCAAACTACATGTAGTTAAATATTCAAAACATCTTTTTCTTAAATCTTTTAAAGAGGATACCTCCAACAAAAGACAAACAAGATATATGAAGAAAAAAAACTCAAGAAACTGTTCATTGGTTAACACATTGAGTAGGTCAGTTTGTAGATATGAACCAAGCATATCTTTTTAAAGATATGTTTTATCGTTTAATACCAAGAATAGTCTCGGTATATAATTTGTATACTATGATCGTTATTTAGTCAAAGGAAATAAAAAGAAAAATAGTTTGACATGAAGGAACAGCTATTTAAATGTTGTTATCAAGTGACCTACAGAGCGAGCAAAACGGTCACAATTATGTTGTCCAATTAAAATCATGTTTAAATACAGAACAATATAATGGTTCGGATATTAATTACTAGTATGTACATGAACTTGTATGTTCTTTCTTATTTTGCTTGTCCAGCTTAAGAGATACCGAAATTCCTGAAACTTGAACGACCACTTTCGATTGCAGAGCAGAGCAGAACAAATATGTGCTTCACTTAAGCATTAATAAGCATTAATAAGCATTGGTATAACAGCCCATTGTGTTTACAAATTCATAAATGTTTTTAGTGCACATTTTGCAGTGTATTGTTTATGAGAGTATATTACATAGTAACACAATGACGTCGCCAAAGGGCCCTTATTCGTGTCTAGCGGGCTGATATAAAAAAAAAATAGATCAGAAAAGATTCGGATAGCGCGACGTCAACTGCACAAAATGGCGTCCACATTCAGTCTTATCCAACCGTGATTTATAAAATTAAACCACAAATCAACGAAATAATAAGACAAAATGATAATAACACGTAGCACACAATTGCATTTGAAATAATGAAAAAATATCGATTGCAACTGAAAGTTTAACTGTATTGTAGATTAAATTGATGACACTATTTGAGCTTTAAGTTTAACATGAGTCATCCAACATCAAAATTTAGTAAAAGACACTCTTACCTCAATGACAACTTTAATCCAATACTTATAATAATAAAATTACAACGATATGAACTTCTATTTTATGGTTTTTTTTCCATCCCTTTATCTAAATTTATTTCAAACTACACTTTTTGAAACGTTTTACGAAATGGAATGACTGCTCGGAGTGATTTATTTTATTCCTCTGGAAGTTTTCCATTATACATTACAAACACACAATCTGAAATACGTTTTGGATTCGTTAGATGCTTTTTAAAATAAATATTTTACTATTAAATAAACCACAACGTTCGAATTGTTGACACTAAAATCCAGGAGTCCGTCTTATCAAAGATCGTACGACATTGTTAACCAACGATTGCATTTTGTAATTTTTAAATATAAGTTATTATGATCTGTATGTTTCAAATATAACGGACAGCTTCTTTGGAAATCCATGGAAAAGTTCAACAAAAATAATTATAAATGTGACGGTTACGTATATATGGCGCTTCGGAAATTGCATCGTAAGGTGAAAATGTCGTACGATGTTGTATAGGACGGGCCCAGAGTGTCTAGCTTAAAGCGGTGTGTTTCGTCACATAAATTACTTCACACGAGCTACGTAATAAATGTCGTAATCAGTTGAATGAAAATAAAAGTACGAAAAGCTGGTTCGGCAATAAATTTTAGTGAAAGAAACAAAATATAAGGATATGTAATATAAACGATAACACACGGCTGAGATGGGCCGGCCGGCCGTCTATAATCGGCCTTAGCCGCATAATTGATGACGTCCGGCCCAGCTTTGCCGTGTGTTATTGTATAAGTATAGTGTAATTCACTAATTGTCAAATTATTGTCAGAATTTGCCTATAATGATAACACATATTGAAAGTATTATTGTTTTCCTTTTTATCATTACAGAAACACATGGAACGATTGTATTGAGCCTGGTCAAAAGTTAGATATCATTCACTCTTCAGCGAACATGTTTAGTTTTAACCTATTTATTGTATTTCATTGATAGATAATTGCTTATTGAGACACGGTCGAGTCTGTTTCCTGGGAAGCAAAAGTAAGAGTTTCTTTAGAACACTTATGCGCGGGACATCCTGATGGACATTCCATACACCTTGTCCTAACTAACCTGTTTATGGTACTGAGGGATTGAATTGAAACCAAATTTAGCCACTTTATTTTTCAACTCAAAATCAGATTATAAACGACAGTGTTCGTGTTCTGACAAGTGTGGGTTGAGCTTTACACAATCAAAGCAGGATGTATCATGGGTTAATGTATTATACAATCTTTAAAACAGTGTAAAACTGTGAAAAAAAATGAGTATTTTACCTTGAAAATTGAAGATTGAATAATTCCAGCAAATTCCTAATTCAATAAGAAACAAACGAAGTTTAATAATTATATTGATATGGTGACTTTATCTGTATTTTCGGAAACTAATCAGTAAAATGACTTAGTAATGACTGAAACAATTTAAACACGATCATTTTTTTTATAGTTTTTTTTTTAATAAACTAAAGACAAAATAAAAATATGTTTATCCTAAATTCGAAATAAATTATTAAATAGATCTTCATATACACTAGTTAACACTATGATACTGTTCAAATGTGTTTTTGCTTTTAAATATATTGGCATTTACACAAGATTTCTAGCAGATTTTGCGTAATGTTTACCAAACCTTAATTGTTTTCTACACAAAATGTAAATTAAAAACGAGTAACTTTTAGTACCCCTGCTATACATGGGGTGGATGCACACCGAACTCATATTTCATGGCTATTTACAATGGCATCGCTCCGACGTGATATGTGTGCACTCTAGGTTTACAAGCTGCAAGTTAATATTCACCACTAATTAGTCATCATGTTGCATGAACACTTATTAACTAAATCAAGGCACAACATGAACGCTAAACATAATTTAATGAATTCATATTTTACAAATATGAACTGTTCAAACTTCATGTTCAGACTGCCATATTGCCCTGTGCACGCTAGGCATTTTTGAAACTGCAGTACATATTTCTTATAAAGGTCACTATATACACTTTACTATCATAATTTTGAAGTATGTCAGAAAGTAAGGTAAATAAACGTTCAATTTATTTGCTGGAGGAAATTGGTATTAAATTTTTAGACGTCATGTGTCACTGTGGCTTCTGTCCCGTCTCAAAATAGCCCAAAATCCACCTATAAAGTGTAATAATTGTGACTTTTGTCAACATTGCTGTTACTTTGCAAGCAATACCTTTAACATTCTAAAACTAATACTATAATATATTGCATTACAACAATCTGTAAGCTATGTTAGCTAGCATTTTGATTTAGTGAAATAGACAAAAATCTGGTCGGATGACGAAGATGCCAATAACAAAGTCTAAGTGAGACAAAGCGATTACCAAAACGTTCAATCAATAGTCTAATGATGAGCTCTTGAACGGTGACGGAGCCGCTTAGATTATTTCAGTCGTTTCAGTCAAATGTCCAATTGGACAGAAAATAGACATTTTATATTTATTTGCATGCACTTTTGTGTCTGCTATATCATGCTGAAAATTTCAATTTGCAAAAAAAACAGTAACCTGAAAAACTTGTCAGAGAAATGTTACTTCTTAAAGCGAGCAGGATTTGGCTACCTTATATTTTCTATATGGCTGTAGCAGTTTGTGTTCATGTACTTAAATGGGTCTCGCTGATAAAAAATGTCCTGCAGTTTTATTTTTATTTTCTTTGTCCAGTGTTGTAATGCTTATTATATGCCAATAGGGGAAGACAACTTCGACGTTTCAGACACGGGTTAAGCACAATCATGACAACGGACATTGGCGAGTTTAAACGGGGATTGTGTCTGCATATTTCGGCATTGCAACTTTACCAAGAATATAAACATGTATTCAAGCGTTACAAATGGTCGAAGCGAGGCAGCGCGATTTCCAGTAGCACAGTTTAAGCACTGCATACACTTGCTCACATCAACGTGTGGAGAAAATCTGTGAACAATCTTAAAAAAAATATTAAAAGACGATAAAGTTCCTCTTTAATTATTTGACGTCATTGACGTTAAATATCCAGCTCGACGTGGCCTAACATGACCATATAAAATGCTAAGCTACAAGTGAGCCATTTTACATTTTTGTTCAATGTGTAAGTGCTTGTAGTAGACAGAGTCCCCTTTTTATATCAATTTCTTTTCATTTCTATAAACCATATTAGTTTGCGGTTGTTAAGCCTATTGTTTCTGAATAATTACTCGCATATTAAAACACAGAAACCATTTGTTATAATCTTTATTCAATTAAGATCCGTAACAAGCAATCGGTCTGCATGGTCAGCAATCTATCTGAAAAGGATAACAGTCATATCTGTTAATAGTGATATACTCTTGCTTTCGTTAAAAAAGATAAATATACTTTGAATTTATAAAATAAAACAAAACAGCGTGAGGAACGTGTAAAATGTAAAAAAAAACTATATATTGTAATACTATTTATATTATTAAACATAGAAACATTAAAAGCTGATAATTCCACCCACATAAATATTCATGAATATAGAAGCTCTAAGTTTTAATTTAGATGAGTTGTTCGGAAATTACTCATACTATATATATTCTTAACTTAAGATTGCAGAACATGAGTAGCTCGTGACAAAATATTATTATGACGAACAATTTAAAAATGTTTTCGCAATTTGCGACTTTTAAAAAATCCATCACCAACCTACCGTTATATTCTTGCGCAGTGACAAACAAGATCAATACAGTGCCAGTGCAGCCCGTGATCGGTACAGTTGGAGTTGTGGATAGCTGCGCACGTTGCTGTCTGTCCGTCCGCACACGGCTTTCCTGAAAAGCAGTAGAGAACAAAACACGCTAAGAATGTATCTTTCTATCAGGCTTCTCGTTGTCAACATAGCAAAAAAAAGAAGTCCCAACAATGCGTGAAAATTGTGTTATATGTTTCAAATTATAATTTGCGAACGGAGTATAATACAATGTATTTGTGGCTGTGATATCATAAGAAATCAATGTTCTTTGTATATAATAAGATTGTTTTATATTTGTCTATACGAGTATGCTTAAAGTAACATTAATACTCAAACATCAACGGAAATGTCGTAAAGTATTTCGTAAAATATAGTTACCCAATAAAATATCAATGTTCCTTATAGCAAAGCCAAAATTTCAAAACGAGATGTTTTCTGGTAACATGGATGCTTGTAGATACAAAATGCTTGTTTTTAATTGTTCGTGTCCCAATTAATTCCACTATATAAATTCATACGACACACGAACACTAACATGGTACCATTTTAGGTTTCGTATGAATAGATATCGGTTCGGAACATTAAAATGGAATTATTTGTGTCACAAATCAATAAAAACGTGCATTGTATATCTACAAACATCTATGTTACCAGAAAACATCTCGTTTTTAAATGAAGGATTTTGCTATACTGAACATTGATTTTTTATTGGGTAACTTTATTTTACGAAATACTTTACGAAATTTCCGTTGATTTATTGAGTATTAATGTTACTTTAAGATTTGTATATTGTGCACTTAAAATATCAAAAGTGTGTTTGTTAGTATTGTTTTTGTTTGTTGCTTTGATGTTGTTGTTGCGTTGCTTTTCAAAAGTTATACATTAATTAAAATATATGAACAATAAAGTCACTTAAATATTTGTCTTCTGTCGAAGGGCACTCTATAAATAACGTTCATGTTGCAAATGTATCAAGCAGCGCACTCCCTCCTTTTTGTATTTTTAACCCGTTTATTTCTAGCGTCTAGAAAAAAGGCCTTGGCAAACAGCGTAGACCCAGATGAGACGCCGCATGATGCGGCGTCTCATCAGGGTCTGCGCTGTTTGCTTAAAGGAATTTATGTAAGAAATATTCTAAATATAGAAATAAATATACAAGACATCTCTAATTTTGAAAATAAATTAATCCAATTCAGAAGGATGGGAGAGTCCACTACATGGACATGGGTTAAGCGAACATGCCGCATGTGTCTGTATCACGACGCAATCGCCTGTCTGTGTATGTGGCAAGCGACATGACTGAAATATATGTCAGTGCAGTCATCCTCGGATTGAGCATGTCTGAAAACACTCACCGGTAAACGTATTATGGGAGCAGACGCAGTATCCTCTCACGCAGTGGATGAACCAACCATCTTGGATCTTACACATGGTCTCTTGACAGTCCGAAACATGACTGCATTGCTCCTGCCCGTACGAATACGCTGTAGAAAATAGTAAACAGACATTGGTGAGTAATGTACGCACACGCCGCTAGGCATAGTAATCATACATTAGATATTAATACTGTACCTACATGCGACTATGCAATAGAAGTAAACAAAGGGCTCAACCGTTCACACATACCTATTGTGACAATTGCATATTAATTAATACACCGCTTTAGTTTGGAAAAAGCGACCTGGTGCTACTCCTTAAAAAAAATGTACACAGCCTAAAATGTTTCCCAAATTGTTGGTCATGATTAGAACTAAAACGCCGAATGTATTGTCCCGATTAATATAAATTAAACATGCGTGTATGTGTAAATCATTAAGATAATGACATGGCACGAGTTTATCTTACTCTACTCTACTTCTTCTTGTACGCTGTACTTCGATTGTTTATTTTATCCTCCTTTTAAACGTATTTGCACATTATTGATTAGATATTGTATGTATGTATCTTCAAGAGGAACATCACTAATTGTAGCCGTATTAACCATAATAATTGTACAAAGCTGACATTATATTGTTATAAACAGGTGTGTACATTTTGTCTTTTAAAAAACTACGCTATTGTATGTTTTGAAGTCTATCATTATGTATTTCGACATATTTAAGCACGTGAGTTTAAATATTTTAAATGATATAATGAAAGGGGAGGTATTACACAAAAGGATGACCCCCCCCCCAATGGCCAATCGGAAGTTGAACAGGTCTACTCAGGATCAATCATCACAGGACTATTATAACTTTCGCTTTTATGCCTGCCATTGGTGTCACATCATGTAAGCAATTGACGTGTTGTCAGCCATTTTAACAGTGACAGCAGAAACATTCAAAAAATATTCCATCGTTCAGCGTAACTTTTTGTTCTATGTTAAACTTATAAATATTCAGTAAAACAACTGAAAATGTTGTTATTTTAAATGCCATAGTATAAATTCGCTTCTCTTAATAAAACAAATTCATGTTTGAATTTTTTGACAACACGTCAGAAAATAAATAATCGTCAATTTGTTAACATTGCGCTTTTCTAGATGCAAAGTGGTAACAATGGTAAATATCCAAAGAGTTAACTCAATACAATAGCCATTTACTATGCACAATGTATTCTTACTGTGTAGATTATTTTGTTTAAATGCCAGTCGATTAAATACGTATAGAAATGCAAAAGTGTGCATTTTGGATATTCAAATCAATGAAAAACTTTAATTATAAAAATAGTGTGCATGAACATGTATAGTGTCAAATATAAACAAGAATATCAGTGAAACTAATGTATGCTCCCCGATGATGCGTGTTGTCAACCAAAGGTTTAATCGCGTGAACACGAATTATAATTCAGTGAGGAAATATACCCCCATCAAGCTCACTGGAGCGGAACGACATGACAATATGCGTATTTCAATCATGTAGAGGGATACTGTATAATACGTTTCATCACATTTGGATCATAAGTTCCTGTGATCCGACTTCAAAACTTTAAATTCATAAGAAAATGTCGTTTATTTATCAAAGAGCAATAACTGCCTAAACAAGTACACTACTCTCTACTCTCGTTATCTCGAAGTCGGCGGGAACAACACAAAATATCGAGTTAACGAGAACTCGAGATATTCGATGAGATTCAATGCGCGTTTCTTACGATTCTTTGATGTTACAAAAATACTGAACTGTTCATGTACATTTTGTAGTTTGAAATGCAAAGTCCAATCGATTATTAGTACAGGATAAAATAAAAATGAAAATCCATTCTGTGTCTTATCTTAATTATCTCTATGAGCATTCCGACCAATTGTCATGCAATAACAGAGCAGCACATAGACATGGGCGATCATTTAAATCCAAACTGTTTCTAGTTGCACTGCACACAACACTAACTCAACAATTCACTAAACATCACCAGATCTAGACACAGGCTTGAAGAATTCAGTTATGTCCTTCTGCTTCGAACAGACACTCTGCAGAAAATTTCTCTGAACAAACAGCTCCACGTCGGCGGCCTTCCTCTGGACGTCGGAGTGCGAAAGCTGCTGAAGATAACGCCTGACTAAGTCACATGCCTTCAGTGCCTCGCTCGCAGTGACTGGCACTGGTACAGGATCCTGATCTTCTTCGTCGGACTCATCGGCTGGTGTTGTCCTGGAATTGACGACGTCGCTGATGATGTCAGAATCCGTCAGTGATTCTGTCGAGGTAAGATCCCTGTCGCAGTCGACGAAATCGCTGATGTTGACTGAAGAACCTATGGCACGGATCAGCTGTGCCAGTGGGATTTCGTCCTCGGGGTCTTCCTGGCCAGAGTCCAATTCATATTTTTCCGTCGGGTCTGCGCTGAAACCTTGTAGCAATAAGCGATAGTCGCTGGTGTGACTCTGTCCCAGGCATCTCTCAGCATGAACATTGCGTCCAGGACGGTTATGACCAGCGTGTCGTTATTCTCAATGGCCACCAGCTTCTTGGAAACAACACGTTTTCTGTAGTGGGTCTTGATGTTCTTGATTACGCCCTGGTCTATCGACTGTGTGATGCTGGTTTGGTGGCAAGAAGACGAGACGTAAAGCCTTCAGGTCTAAGACGTCCGGGTGGGCGGGACAGTTGTCTACAATCATGGCGATCTTGCGACGTTATCCAGGCCTTCTTGTTTGCCCGGTAGGTGGTCGGTATATGATGGAAGCTCCGAAAACAGCGAGGCTTCAGGGACTTGCCGATGATCAGCAGAGGCAACTTTTCTGTGCCGCTCATATTGGCGCAGACCATGACCGACAGCCGTTCCTTACTTTCCTTCCCGCCGTGAAACGCTATGGACTTTACTCTAAAGTCTTCTCTAGAAGTGCACTGTAGAAAATGGCCGTCTCGTCGGCGTTGAAAATGTCGTCGGCAGCGTAAGTCTCTAGGATGGTCTGTAGCCGGGACTGCTACATGGTGTACGCTGCGTCGGTTTTCTCTACAGATTTGGCTTCTCCGTTGATTTTCTTCATGGCCTTGTGTGCCGATTCTTGAATCGCTCAAACCAGCCACCAGAGCAGGTGTACTCGATGCTGGAGACGCCGAGTTGCTCAGCATACGATCTTGCCTTTGCCCTCATGGTCTCGCCGTCAATGGGTGTATTCTGCTGTCTGGCGTTTTTGAACCACGTCAGTAAGGTCACTTCTATATCAGGAAATGTTGCCGCCCGCGCCTTTTTTCTTGCTGGCTCGAGATCGCCGGTCAGGAATTTCGCCTTAATCTCGTCCTTTTTCTTGATCCACGTTGAGAGCGTATTTTGCGGGATGCCAAACTCTTCTGCTATCTTCTTCTTGGGTTTGAGGCCTTTCTCGACTTCTATGATGGCCGCGTACTTTTCCTTGAACAACTTAACTTCAAGCTTCCGCTTAGTCCCCCTCTTGGCCGATCCAGATATCCCCCTGGATTGGAAAACGGGTCCTGCTCTGGAGTGCTCGACCTTTAACTCATAATTATCTTTCAAGTAAGCCATGATAATGATTGTCGGAGTTAAAGGATAGAACAACATTCTGACTGATTGATTTGTTTACCATCGGAAGCTTCGGTTATAAAAACCATTGTCCGAGCACTCTGCTTAACATCAATACTCTGCTGTAAAAAAGCAGTGGTCAGCCCAATTTTACTGGGCTGAACCACATATACATAGGGACTTTGCAGAGTGCTTTAATAAAAATCTAATTATTTAAAAATATTTACATAAGACTAGACTGTTATAAAACGCGTAAAAACTTAAAATAACTAAANTTGGAAATGTTGTACCAAAAATTGAGCCTTTTCCCTTGGGGTAGTGGCAATTTCGCCTTTGTTTTTAAGTAGCGGCATAGGAGTAAATGAGTTTCCTTTAATTCTGCGGATCTTTTGCCAAAAGTCCCAAGTGTTTTGCTTGTTAATAATGGCTGAGTCGCAAAATTCTTTCCAATTTTGAGATTTTGTTTCCAAAAAGACCCGCTTTGCATGGTTTTCGAGGGACCTATAATTAAGAAGATTATGCTCAACGGGGTTCTTTTAAAGTATTTTTAATGCTGTTTTCCTGTCCTGTACCGCTTTGGAGCAAGCCTCATTCCACCACGGAACCCTCTTTCTGGCCTTAACCTTGCCGGAGGAGACCGGAATGCTACATTCCGCCATGGACAGTATCTTATTAGTTAATGAGCTACAAAACTTATTGGGGTCCTGGGAATGAACATCTGCAAGGGAGAGATTTGAGCAGAGGTCCCTAAACTGTGCCCAATTTGCTTTTTCTAGTAAGAATTTCTGCTCCCCTGAGCATTTGGCATCAGCTCCCTGTGCAATATAGTTGCACGGGGTAACCTGTTGTGGGAGGTGGTCAGATCTCATGGTATCTTTAATGGTTTCCCATGCAGACGCACTAGCTATCCTGGCATTAGCAGCAGTCAGGTCAATGTGTGAGTTTAACCCAGTGGGGTTTAGTCTGGTTGGAGAACCGTCATTGAGCAGTATAAGATCTTGCTCGTCCAATCATTCTATAACCGCCCTACCTTCTGCGTCTGAATGTTTGGAACCCCAAGCAGGGTGATGTGCATTAAAGTCCCCTGTGAACATTACATCGTAGGGTCCTTTAACGGTCCTTAATTCATGAAAGAGGCCGTTCAAAGTCTCAAGATCACATCCTCTTGAGTAAATATTGACCAAAATAAGGGGTCGGTTGTTATCGAAAACCAATTTATTTGCTAACGCCTCAATAGCAGTGCTACCATCCGGTTTTAACTGGTTGGTCACTCCCAGATATTCATAATTAATATTATTTTTAATATAAATAGCGAGGCCCCCAGCAGTGTTATGATTTAATATATGATTTTTAAACTCATAATTATATCCGGGTATTTGTTTAATACTTTTATGGGAGAATTTTGTCTCCTGTATGAATAAAATGTGTGTTAAAGGATTATCATCTAGAAAATGTTAAATTTCTGTATGTTTGTTGGTGGAAAAACCACCAACATCAAAGGAAATGATTTTAAGATGACTGTCCATAGTGGAAGGAAATTAACTTGCGTTTCAATAGACTAAGTTTATGATGAGGGGATTTGGTACCTAATTTATGACCGACACAGGCCCCTTTGAGTTTCGTGGGGGTCCTGGCGGGCCGGGATGATTTATTTTTAGATGAAGGGGGCCGCTGGCCGAAGGGGGGCAGCCTGGGTCTTCTAATTTTGGAGGATCCCCAGTTCCAGAATGTTTTTTTGTTTTGATAGGTATATCAGGGGGGTTGACCTTTGTTGATGATATTTTGTGATTTTTAAAACGAGTGTCTATTTTATTATAGATGTATGCTTTAACCCGACACCCAGTTGGCTTATGTTGGTCCTTTAATATCTCAGCTATAAGGTCCGCCAGCTCGCTGAGATGAGCTCTTCTGTAAGTGTGACCTGTTGCTGGCGGATCCTTTATTTTTATTAAAACAAAGTCCCTGCAAACGAGTTACGTCTGCTTGTGTTAAAGGCATGGGAGCTCTTTGGGGATGTCTGGGTGTCGACCATTCTGGGACGGTTAGGGGCAATACTAACTCGGGGCTCCTCCTCTATTTTGCAGACACCAGAAATTGATAGTAGCTCCAATGAACTGGAGTGCCCCAATATATGATAGTTGTGGGTAACTGGCACCAATACCAGGGAGTCATTCCCCGTTACATTGAAAATGGAGTTGTCCGATAGTGGCGTGCCACTACAAGTGGAGCCACTGTCAGACAGCGGGGAGGACCCCCTGGTAGCCACGGGAGGGCGTCTCTGAGTGGGTGAGTCCCCCTGTATAGGTGATACAGGGGGAGTGGTGTGTATTACGAGTGAATGTTGGGCGACCGGTTCCACGGGAGTAGCCTTGGGAGGGGTTTCGCTGTTATGGGGTTGAGGGGGGGTACTCTTACCCACTAACCCTTCAACTATTTGACATGTCCTCCCGGTATTGGTCGTGCTATTACCGGGTGAGGCATGTTTAGGTGGAGACTTGGAACCGGTTGTGGTGGAGGTGTTTCGGGCGCCCACGCTGTGGCTCACACTATCAGGTGCAAATAGCCTGCTCTCCGCCTCGGACCAGGTGACCCCATAAAAACTGGCAAAAGTGGCTATACTCATAGCCTTCTTTTAGAAGGGGCACCCCTGGTAGGATGCGGAGTGCTGGCTGCAACAGTGAACAACATTCTGCAAATTTGCGACGGTTTATATACGCAAAAATATAACTCAATGCATTTTGGAATGTTGTTTGTAAAAACAATTAGTCTTTCGACCTTTCGGCCGGCTGTGTATTAATTGCAGTTAATTGCAGTTAAAGTGACAGGCCTTACTCAAGTGTTAATGGCTAAGACATTAGACACGTTTGGTCATTGATGCAATTAGCGGATCAATTATCTACCGCACTGTATCGGGAGCAGCCGGGCGAAGCGGGACGGTGAAGTATCAAAGAAATTTGTTCTCACCTTTGCCGACACTGGGACAGTTATTCGGATTTCGGGATAAACCACAATATATACATGTAGAATCAGGACTCGGGAAAAATTTTGATATCGAGATATCGAATTATTCGAGATAACGAAAATCGAGATATGCGATGTATAATAATATAGATAAAGAAGGACAAAAAGTTGGGACATTGAGCTTACCTCCACATATCGAGAAAATCGAGATATTCGATGTCGAGATAACGAGAGTAAACTGTATAACATTCGGATTATTAAAAATAACGCGGCAACGAATTATTATTCAAAAGACAATAACTCCCTGAACAAATCAATGGAGCGGAACGATCAGACAATATACACATGTCAACCTTAAAAGGAAAGTGCATATACACGTACATTTAATTCATAAATTACATAATAATTTATAATACCAGTGCAACAACACCCTGACAAATCAGACGCTCGGAACGATCTGACATCGATGCGCTTGTTCACTCTATAGGGCTAACTTCACTTACGAAACGGCATATTGTAAAATTACATCAAATCAAACGGCAATAACTCTCAAAAAACTTATTTGACCTGAACACCATGACAACGCTGCATATCAGGTTTCATCAAAATCGGATCATAAGTGGACGCAAAGACGGAAGGACGGGTAGTCATATTGTATAACGGAAACGATTATTGGGAAAATTCGTTTAAGTCCCTCGCAAACTCAATTTAATCAAAATTAGAATTGGGACAGACGGACAAAGCAGCCCCTTTAAACCCCACACTTCCGGGAACATAAAATGTTAGAGAACTAGGGAAAGTAACAAATGTCCTTCCATACAGAAATATAACGATCGCCACCAAAACATATAAAAACCACACCATCATGTCACCCAAATACGAAATAATTTGCAAAGTATACATACCGAGAGCACAAACCGCTACAAACAAAGCGACCACCTTCATTCTGATGTGAAAAGACACTAAACAGAACATCTGTGTGATCTCCACTTATATGTGACAAGGTTATCACTGATTTTGCAAATACCTTCCATTTAGGGACCATGGAACTACATGTATTTGCTTAAACAGTGCGCCTTTAGCCTTATCAGTCACACGAAAACTATGACGTTAAACAGTGGAGGCATTTGATTAGTTAATAATCATGAAATGACTGGTGAAATTGAACAAAAATGTCACATTTAGCTAGTTTGCAATTAAATATGATTTTAGGAACAACGCTGCAATGCTCTTAAATATGTGTATTTCGAAGTTTATTGGGTCCCTTGCTCAAGGCTGCATAATGTTACGATCCGGAGTGTGCACTCCTACATAATTAACTATTTGACTTACGATAGTTGAGACGTATTTTTAATTTCAGCTTTAATTTCCAGCTATTTGATTTTACTGAAGTATTTATTTTTTATTTTTGGCGAGGTAGTGTGCTGTTGGTGGGAACTGGAGTACCCGGAGAAAACCCCACCTGTCACACCAGCAAAACTCACATGCTTCCGGGAACGGGGATTGAACCCGGTCGCCTAGGTGAAAAGCTCGTGTACCAACCAATGCGCTAACCGGACAGCCCGCAATGCACTCAAACGCTCACGAAGATGATAAATCCGAAATGTTTTTATTGTGTCGTATTTGCATCCATTAGTGATTTCTACGGTGTGTATGTATATGTCGTGGTCGAAAATATAGAACTTAAAGTAAGCAGTATGGCTTCTACAATACTAGTTCTGCAATCAGCAAAGGGAGACAAATCCGCCTTCGCACATGCATACATGAAATGGGCTATTTCCCTTTCAGTATACATTCCTCCCCGGAACGTGCAACGTTGAAGTTATATACTTTAATGTGGTGACAATGCAATCGCCACCAATTATGAGGTTCAACGTGGCTACCATGCAGTTGGCAGGTAAGAAGTTCAACTTAGGATTGTATAATTAGGAACACGTAACTGCTATACTGTTATACCACAGTGCGCGGATGTTGTGGTTCATGTAGGAAAAGATGAACCGTAAAACCTTCGAACGTGTGTACGAAGCATTCAGTGTGTTCATCCTTGATACAAATATTAATATAATTTCTACTTCTATATCAACAATCATATCGAAATCCAGGTACAGATTGCGTATCGAGAGGTTACTGTTTTATCGAAGGGTTGCATAAATAAATGAGTGCAAACTGCTACGTCAAAGTCGCAAAGTGTTTTTCGCACAGCGCAGGTAGTCATTTAATAATGTCAAGCTAAACATCAGTCAGGTAAAGTCAACATTCTTTCAGCGATTACCTCCCCTAGCTGTTAACAACTCGTTACGCTTAAAATCAGCTCACTCTCTTTACGGATATTAGAGATTTAAAAGGAACGTATTTTTTCAAGAATCTCTCACGATTTACAAAAACATTCCAGACTCTAAGAATGGCCGTTTTTGTGTGTTGTTGTTTAAAAAAAAAAGAAACGTTATCAATATCATGCATGACGATAAGTTGTCTTCTAACATAAACAAAAGGAAAATTAAGCTACATAAGCAGCAGAAAAATTGTATTAAAGCATTGTAAAAAATCAACGTTATCATTCACATACTTTAAAATATAGTTTAAATTCAACAATATTTGATACCACTGTAAATTTGATGTATATTGTAACACGGCATGCGCAAACTTACGCAAATCATCTAAAGATTATTCTGTTTTAATTTTGGGAGATGTTAACACATAACAACCACGCGCTAAACATATTAAACAGTTTAGCCAATTCATCTTCCCTCTAAGTTAAAATCAGTCAGTGTTATCAATAAACGTTACGCTCAGTCGCCGAAATACTATTAAAATAAATGCGGCATCTTCACAGGCATGATTAATTACTATCACAATTAACGTCAACATCAAAGCATAAAATTAATAAATCCAATACATGAAAACGCAATTTAAAAACGAGGTGTGCTGTTATTCATATCACTCACGTAGAAAAACATGTCATACTTGTACCTCATAATTTATTGAATGAACGTTGCAACAATTCTAATTAACATTAACTGTGTCACCGAAACGCTCACAAATTTAGCGTTTAATTTTAAATATACTTGTAATTTTTGTAATTTTTGAAAATGAAAACAACACAACAAACCTAATTATGTTCTGTTGCATACACTTTGCTGTCAACCCATAATTGATGTTCAACTCCAAATTACGGTATATTCCGGACGCACGTTGATGTTAACCAGACTTTGGTATTGAACACTGTGCATTGTTTTCTATAAGTGATCATATAATAAAAGTGGATAGCAGTTGTACATAATTATTTTCATCATCTTCCTTTTTTACTATAGCCTAATCTTATCCTAATCTTCCTCAACATCACAATCATTAGCCATGTTATAGAAATTCCTTAAAACATATAATTTCTTAAGTATCTTGCTTATTTGTCTATTATTAATTATTTATAAATCCATTATTGTTTAAAGTATTATCATTTTAAACTTGTATATACCTTAAAAGCATTTCGAATAGGAAATTATATCTGAAAAGATCAGTTAAATCTTTGTTATAATTTTCTTAAGAAGCTTTGTGATTTCCGGATCTGACCAGCCATTTTACGACATCTTAATTTTTTGTTTAATGTTATTTAACTCCCATCGTGCCAGCAATATTGTACGTCTCATGCTGGTAAATATACAAGGTCGAAATGGTTAATTAACAGTGTTTTTTTTTTATTATTTTTACTAATTTTGTCTTTCGATGTTCATACATTCACAATTATACTTACACAATTTCACGGAAAACACACTCGTACGTGGTCAATTCAACGAAACAGCGACAACAGCAGCAACAATAACAGCATCAGCAATAACAACTCGTATTTTCTGCTTGTTGTTTAAAATATAAATGACTCGATTCGTCTAGCCAGTATTAATCACTTTATTACGAATATATTTTTCTAAGGCTTCCGACAAACTTGTATCAAAATATTTCTTGGTATAAATAAACAAGCATCTTTCTCGAAATAAACACCAATGATTTTAAAGAGAGATAACACTAACGCCAAAATAACATTTCGTAAATTAAATTCAAGCTGTATAAATTTCAAAAATGTCATCCAGGCTTGTCTTGTTTATCATTAATTTCATTCATGCGTCCTGATTGGAAAAACAATTCGTAGTATCCATTAAGCATTTGTGTGCTCTATTTCAAAACGTAACACGGAAATATTCCAAATGAGTTATTCAGTAGAGTAGTGTTATTCAGTACAGTAGTGTTATTCAGTACAGTAGTGTTATTCATTACATTAGTTTTATTCAGTACAGTAGCGTTATTCAGTACAGTAGTGTTATTCAGTACAGTAGTATTATTCAGTACAGAAGTGTTATTCAGTACAGAAGTGTTATTCAGTACAGTAGTGTTATTCATTACATTAGTTTTATTCAGTACAATAGTGTTATTCAGTACAGTAGTGCTATTTAGTACATTAGTGTTATTCAGTACAGTAGTTCTATTCAAAACAGTAGTGTTATTCAGTACAATAGTGTTATTCAGTACAGTAGTGCTATTTAGTACAGTAGTGTTATTCAGTACAGTAGTGTTATTCAGTACAGTAGTTGTATTCAATACAGTAGTGTTATTCAGTGCAGTATGTGTTATTCAGTACAGTAGTGTTATTCAGTGCAGAAGTGTTATTCAGTACAGTAGTGTTATTCAGTACAGTAGTGTTATTCAGTACAGGAGTGTTTTTCAGTACAGTAGTGATATTCAGTACAGTAGTGTTATTCAGTACAGTAGTGATATTCAGTACAGTAGTGTTATTCATTACAGTCGTTTTATTCAACTAATAACTGTTTTTCTTCTTAGTGGTGGGGATTGGGTGGTGGAGCAGTAGTAGGAGAATCAGAGGTTGTTAAATACTTACTTCAAACTTAAATACAAACGATTCAATATGGCTCCGTTATATGTGTAGTCGAAATATCGCTTTATGGGATTGTTTTTATACAGCAAACAATTATAAGTTATATCCTGTTAACATTATTAACATCCATGTTTATGTGTAAACATTTATTTCTTATAATGTTGTTTTATAAATATAATTCATGTATAGACGGATAAATTCAAATATAATAAAAAATAATACTATATTAATAGCGACACTATCCACAGTATTTGTACAAAAATGTTTACATGGTTTTTATTTTTTTTTTAAGCAACAACAATCAGGCATAAACGACAGACATATACCCCGAGGATAAGAGGTGCCGGAACAATCTAAGGGAACAATCCGATCCACGATGGCCTCGTGCATTTCAACACGACCGGGCAGAATTTTAGTTCCATAATAACCGGAGTAAAGCTGTCATGCGATGAGCACCTTATGGCTATACAGATGCAGTACAACAATACATGGGGAGAAAAGCACGGCCTATGGGGAGCAGACTGCGTGTATCCTGTCAACCACGTTGATACCTTCGAGTTTGATTCAACGGAGTGGTTGAATGGGGCCGATGTGAGCGTCATTGGTGGGTATCCGTGGGCACTCACACTTCATACGAATAAACGACAACTACCTTCGTGTGGCGTCCACAGCACCGAACCGAACAAACAGATAGGAAAAAGACTGTTCGGGATTGCGGGCTATTCTGGCTGTTGGTTGGACAGGCTTCAGTTTATCTGGTCTTCGTGATCATCTATATAAATTCTGGATAGTTGTTACATGTATTTCAAAGTACATGAATTCGTTGAACTGTTACATGCATTGGATTTTTAGCTCATTACAATAAACATGAACAATCAAACACGTGTTTTCAGTTACGTAAGAAATGAAATATGCAGAGTTACACTTAAACACTATTTAGGCACTCTCGTCAACTAACAACGGTTTTTGTACTAAGTTAGTTAAGAAGTCACACAGTAGATTAAGTATGTATGTGCTTCAGCTACCTGGCTAATAGTCAGGCCATTGTGTTCTACAATGATCATTCCAATAAACGTATACTGCATTCAATTTCTTGTCAAAAATGATAACCCGTCTATGCAATCCCCACCTCCAATTTCGGCGCGGATAATATGTAAGAGAAATATGGAAAGTACCAACTGTTTTTCCATACACAAATATTACGTAAGCTTAAGAATGATCGCCACCAAAACATATAACAAACACGCCATCATTTCATCCAAATACGAAATAATTTGCAAGGCAATCATACCGAGCGCACAAACGGTTACGAACAGGGCAACCACCTTCATCCTGATGTGAAAAGACAATTTACAGAGCAGCTGTGCAATGTTCTCTTATATGTGACAAGGATATCACGAGTTTGCAACGACCTTCCTATTTCGGGACCATGGAATCATATGCGTAAACATGGCACTGTTAAGAGGTAAAAAAGTGGCGGAAATAAGGTAAACAAATGAACATGAACACAAATGTCACATTTTGCGAATTAGCAATTAAATATGATTATTGGAAACAACGCTGCAATGCACTTACATGTATAGAATGATTATTAATAAAAAATCGTTTCAACCATAATTGATTACTATGGTGTGTATGTATGTGCCGTTTTCGAAATATTAAAACATCAAGTAAGCAGTCAGGCTTGTACATGACTCGCTCTATATGCAGCAAAGGGAGAAAAATCCACATGTGCACATGTTTACATCAAATGGGCTCTTTCCTCGTCATAATACATTCCTTCCCGAAACCCCGGAACGTGCAACGTGGTAGTTAGGTACGTAAATGTGGTGACAATGCAGTCGCCATCAAGTACAAGGCTCAAGTGGCTATTAGGCAGTTAGCATTTAAAAGGTTTAACGTAAGATAACATTACGATTAGAGTTAGACACAAGTTACTGCTATACTGTTATACCACAACGTGCGCGCATGTTGTGGTACATGTAGCGAAAGATGAACCGTAAAACCTTCACACGAGTGTACGAAGCAATCAGTATGTTCTTCCTTGATGACAATAATAATATAATTTCTATTTCTTTATCAACAATTATATCAAAATCCGGGTAAAGATTGCGTATCGACATGGTACTGTTTTATCGAAGAGTTGCATCGTTGTGGCATACCTAAATAAGTGCAAAATGCTATGTCAAAGTGACATAGTGTTTTTTTCGAAAAGCGCAGGTATTCATTAATAATGTGAAGCTTCACATTCGTCAAGTAAAGTGAACATTCTTTTAGCGATTACCTCCCCAAGCTGTTAACAGCTCGTTACGCTTACAAGAGGTTTATAAGGAACAGATTTTTCAAAGATTAATATGAATCGCTCACGTTTTACAAAACAAATCTACACTTAACGAATAGCAGCTGTTGTTTGTTTGTTTGGTTTTTGTATAAGAAAACGTATCAACTTTGTTCTTGACGATAATAAATGTCTTCTAACATGAACGAAGGTAAAATAAAACCGCACACGCAGCAGACAAGCTGTATTCAAGCTTCATAGAAAATCAATATTAATTTATCATTCACTCACTTTTCAAAATATATTTTAATTCAACAATATTTTATAAAAATGCGAATATTATGTATATTCGAACACGACACGCGCAAACTAACATGTACAGCGGAAATCAACTGTAGGACAGTAGATTCTTCTATTTTAATTTTGGGCGATGTTATAAAACGCACTAAAATAGTAAACATTGCAGCCTATACATATTCCCTCTGAGTGAAAATCGATACGCTTTTATCAATAAACGTAAAGGTCAGGCGTAAAAAACTATTAAAACAAATGGAGCATCTGTACAGGCCTGATTATTTCTAGCAAAATTAACATAAACATCAAAACATAAATAATTCCAATATATGAAAACACAATTTTAAAACGCGGTATTTTGTAATGCATGTCACTCACGTAGATCAACATGTAAGGCTTTGAGGTCATAAGTTATTGAATGAACGTTGCACCAATTCCATCGAACAATAACTAAAATCTTACAATTTTAGTCTTTAATTTTAAATAGAGTTGTTATTTTTAAAAATAAAAACAAAACAAAAAACCGTATTTTGTCCTGTTGCAAACACTTTGATGTCAACCCATAATTGGTGTTCAACTCCAAATAACGGTACCTTCTGGACGTATGTTTATGTTAACAAGACATGGATTGCAGTGGTACATAACCCCTTTCATCATCTTCCTTTTCTAACTTATATAATATATAAGTCTAGGGGAATTGTTCGTAAAACTATGTTATATAAATTCCTTAAAAAAAAGATATAATTAATAAAGTATCTTTCTATGTACAATTTCCTCTTTTATAGGCCTAAAAAGCTTTTCGCGTATGTAATTGAATCTGAAAATTTCAGTTAAATAGAACTTAGTCTTCATTTTCTTGAGAAGTTTTGTGAATTCCGGCTTTGACTAGCCATTTAAAGACATATTCGTGTTCTTATTTTTAATTTATTTAACTCCATGCGAGCAATATTTTATGTCTTGTGAATGGTTTAATCGTCACTTTCGAATCGTGCATATTTTAATCATTGTGTATTATTTCATCTTTCGATTTTCATTCATTCGAAATTATACTTTACAAAGTGTTACGGAAAGCACACTCGCTCGTAGTCAATGCTATGCAACAGCGACAACAGCAGCAACAGTTGCTGCAGCAACAACAACCGGTATTTTCTTTTTGTTGTTCAACATAAAAATGACTCCATTCTTCCAGCCAGCTTAAATACTTTCTTTCTAAATACAGACAAACTTATTAAAAGTCCAAATTATTCTTGGTAGAAATAAAAAGCATCCTGCTCGAAAAACAACAACAATAATTGTAAAGAGAAAGAAAACTCCCGTCAAAATAACATTTCGCAATTAAACGTCAAGCTGTATACATGTAATCCAGGCTTGGCTTGTTTATAATTAAAGTAATTTATGCATCCTGTTTTGTAATACTGTTCGCAGTATCAAGTTATCATTTGTGTGCTCTATGTCAACAGACAGACAGACATACAGTCAATTCAGACGTATACATAAGAACATTGTCTTCATACACAAATATACACATTTTTTTTTCTATCACGTAAAAAGGTATCACAACATAACAATACATAACATAAATGGTCATTTAAGAATACGAATATTAATAAACACAATCAATTGCAAGAATACGTAAATTCTATCAAAGAGGTAATGAAATTTATTAAACATCATTATTAAGAATTGTATTTCTTGTAGCAAAATCTTCTTTCATATATTTACATACATTTGACATTAATGATTTGTCACATGAAACTAATAGCTTGTGGAATTTATTTACAGATGGATTTATAAAAATATACGGCTTATATATGTTTTCCTTAAATCAGTGCAACAGCGGGATAGACATATACAATAATATGCATCTTCTAAATCAAAGTAATTATAACATAAACATTTTACCATGTTACACGGATAGATTCCTAATCGGTTCAAGTATTTTGACATTGAGCTTGAGTGAATGGTCGTTTTCAGCTTATAAAAGCTGAACTGCAAACAACTTTGCTATACAAACAAGAGCGATTGATTTGAGCACAGTTAGAATGTACGCGGCACTAGTTCTTCTCGTTGGAGCAGTCTGTGTACCAGGTTAGTCTCTTTATAATACCTTAACGGTGGTATCGGCCTGACACAAAGGTGCATGATATATGTTTTGATATCAGAACAATGGGAATTCATATATAGAACAAAATGTGAGGCTCGTCAAATTTCAAAGAATTGACTCTAAAGTCATCATTTTCGATAGAAAAGACTAAGATTATTCAAGACAAATAAATATGATACGAAGACGAGTACTGTGGCATCCAACAAGCAAAAAGAACTACAAACAACAACGGCAAACAAACGTATTTGTAAATAATTAAGGGCGAGTCTACACACAGAAATGGCAGGTCTTCTTGTGTTTTGTATAAGCCTTACTTGATGTATTACAAAATAAACGGCAGTAACATGTTATTCTCTATTGATCAGTCTTTAACATCAGACATGCGGACGGATTCATGTACATGTATATATGTATTTTTCCTTTAAGATATTATCGTAAACAAAAAACATTTTTATACAGCAAAAAAAACTTTTATAAACTGACATACTTTTTCTTATGTGGGAACATGTATTTTCCAAAATATAAAACTTTGGTGCGGATCACAAAATTAAAAACAATAGGAAGTATGTGGAAGTAGAAATAAGTTCAATAGGTTTTAAAGTAAAATCTATTTATCGTCGTATTGGTTCGTGATGGGGTGGTCAATCAATAGTAACAGAATAAGTGGTGGTGAAAAACAAGCGCTTTAGTTTTTTTTACATTACGCACACACTGTGTCGAAACATATTCTGTAAATATAATTAAAATCCATTTGTGTAAACATTCGTTACTTAAAATGTTGTTATTATGAATACAATTATTTATTAACAGACGGAGTATAATATATTTTATTTTAATAGCAATGTATATTCAAAATATTTGTCTAAAATAATTGTATACGTTTTTGTTAGCAAACACAATCAGACATAAAAGACAGACAAATGTCCCGTTGATTCGAGGTGCCGGAACACTCTATGGGAACAATCCAATCCACGATGGTCTCGTGCGTTTCAACACGACCGGACAGAATCAGAGTTTGATAATAACCGGAGTAAAGTTTTCATGCGGTGAGCACCTTATGGTCATACAGATGAAGTACAACAATACATGGGGACCAAAGTACGGCCTATGGGCACCAAACTGCGTGTATCCTGTCACCCACACGTATTACTATGTGTTTGATTCAACGGAGTGGTTTACTAGAGCCGATGTAAGCGTCATTGATGGGTTTCCGTGGGCACTCACACTGCATACCAATAAACGACAACTACCTACGTGTGGCGTCCACAGCACTGAACCGAACAAAGAGAGAGGCAGAAGGCTGTTGGGGATTGCGGGCTATTCCGGCTGTTGGTTGGACCGGCTTCAGTTTATCTGGTCTATCTAGCTAAACCATATATAATCTGGATTTAGTGAAATGTAGTTCAATGAAATACGTACACCCTGATTATGTTGATATTGAACTGTTACATGTATCTTTGATTAAAGTTCATTTCAATAAATATGAACAATCACACACGTGTTTCAGTTTCTTACTTAATACAAATATACAAAGAGTTACAATTACTAAGTTATTATAGTGATCGCACAGTAGCTTAAGTCTTTATGTGATTCAGATACACAACCTGTTGTCAGGCTTTGTGTTCTACAGTGATAATTTTATGAAAATTATACTGCATTACATTTCTTGTCAATAATGAGATAATTCATACATTAATAAATTCATTCGAAAAACTAAATGTAACACATAATTTAATACCAAGGCGGGCCAAGAACCAAATTATAGATTGCACATTGTCTCAAGTCCAAACCAAGCGATTTGTATCCAAAGAATACCGGTTATCGATGTAGTCCGATTCCCGTCTTTCAATAAATAAGAGAAAACATGTTTACAAATGGGCTGGTAAAACTAAAATGATGTCCACGTCTTGTATATTACATCAAACTTCATGCTTGTTTAATACTTCAACAAAGACAATGGTTACCGTTTTGAAAGATTAAAATTAAGCTAACGTTTTTTCGAGTTAAAGTTTAAACTTTGTATTTACAAAACTAAAATTCTGAGACTTTCACAACAGACATAGTTGAAATAAGGCATAATTCTTCAGATAACACAGCAGTCCGTCTACAATTAGTTTCCCATCCCATATGAATCAATATTCTTATTATTGTAAAAACGAAACAGTAGAGGCACCCTCTGTCCGAAAAACGTAAGCTATTTAACGTGATAATTGTTCAAAATATATCTGTGACAACGTATTCTCTGGTTAAACTTCAGACATCTCTTTCGTCTATACTGCTTCGTTCTTTAAACATTAATCTGGCATACATATAAACAGAATTGTGCCCATTTTTGTTGATGTGCTAAGTTAATTCCGGTTTAGATATGCATGCAACTGGTTAGTATCGTGCATTTAAGCAGAATTATGCCATTTTTTGTACATAGAAAATATGGTCAAAGTTTGAAAGTTAGTATGTCTATTTTCGTTACATATTTAAATGAAACTTCAAACATGTCGTGAGTGTTCTTTATTTAGGCTGTACGTTTATGCGGATATATAAATAAGCGGTTTCTTTAATGAATTAAGGCGTGTTTACTTTATTTCTTCAGATTGAAGTCAATACATATCTTTTATTAGATATATTACATATATTGTATTGTATTTTCGAATAGGTCTTCATTATTTACATTATGTTTACTGCATATCAAGTTTCATCACATTTTGATCATTAGTTCCTGTGATCCGACATCGAAACTTTCAATACATTTGAGCATGTGGTATATTAATCAAAGGATAACAACTGCTTTAACAATTTTACAATTATTCTTGGATTATTCGATCACACACGGCAGTGAATTTCTTATTCAAATGACACTAACTCGCTGAAATAAATCAATGGAGAGCCGTTCTAACAATATACACATGTCTACTCTAAATAGAAAGTGAATATACACTTACATGTAATGCAGGCCATTAGTTCATGAGATATCACGTTGAAATTTACATAGTTATAATCCGATTGCAATAACTCCCTGACAAATCAGAGGACTGAAACGACCTAGCATCGATGCGCATGTTCACAATATAGGGCTGCTGCAAAATTGGATCAATTGTGTCCGACATGTTACGCGAAAGCGAAACGTGACATAATAATCAAAGTCACCACAACCTTAAACATGATTGGGCCTGAATAAAACGAGCAATACGAATGGAAGGACGGACGGCACACAAGTAGGACAAACACGATTATAGAGGAAATTCGTTTCAGACACTTGCAAACTCAATACAATCACATATTTGGACACACGGACAAAGCGGCGATTACCTGTCTATGCCCCCCTCCTCTCCCATTTCGGAGAAGATAATATGTTAGAGAAACATTGAAAGTTCCGAATGTTCTTCCATGCAGATATTCTACGAAATCTTAAGAATGATCCCCACCAAAACAGATAAAACATACACCATCATTTCACCCGGATATTAACTAATTTGCAAAGTATACATACTGAGAACACAAACCGCTACGAACAAGGCGACCATCTTCATCCGGATGTGACAAGACCAGACAATTAACAGAACATCTGTGCAATCTCCTCTTTTATATTAAAAGGTTATCAACTAGTTTGCAAAGACCTTCATTTAGGGACCATGCTTAAACATGGCACCTTTGGCCGTATCAGTCACACGAAAACTATGACGTTTAACAGTGGAGGCATTTGAGTAGTTTATGATCAATAAATGACAGGTGAAAATGAACAAAAAAGCCACATTAAGCGAGTTGGCAATTAAATATGAAATATTAAAGAATTAAAGAAATTATAATTAAAACAACGCTGCAATGCACTTAAATGTTTGTATTTCGAAGTTTATGAGGTCCTTCCGTACCCAGGGCTGCATTATGTGAGGACCCGGAGTGTGCACTCCGACATAATTCACTAACTGACTGACGCAAGTTGAAACGTATGTTTAATTACAATTTCAATTTCCAGCTAAATTATTTTACTGAAGTGTATTTTTTTAAATTTAGAAAATAGAAGGCTGTTGGTGGAAGCCGGACTACCCGGAGGAAACCCACCTGTTCCAACAACAAAACTCACATGCTTTCGGGAACGGGGATTGAACACGGTCGCGTAGGTGAGAAGCTCGTGTACCAACCACTGCGCTTACCGGACAGCCCGCAATGTACTCAAACGTACACAAAGGTTATAAATCCAACATGTTTTAATCGTGTCTTTTTTTCATCCATAAGTGATAACTACGGTGTGTATGTATATGTCGTGGTCGAACATATACAACTTAAAGTGAGCAATCTGGCTTCTACATTACTAGTAGTGAAGCAACAAAAGGAGACAAATCCGCATGTGCACATACTTACATTAAAGGGCTATTTCCCGTTCATTATACATTTCTTCCCGGAACGTGTAACGTGGCAGTTAGGTACTTTAACGTGGTGACAATGCAGTCGCCACCAAGTACGAGGTTCAACGTCGCTATCACGCAGTTGGCAGGTAAGACGCTCAACGTAACATAACACATTATGTGAGTTTTGCAGATGTTACTGCTATTCTGTTATAACATAACGTGCGTGGCTGTTGTGGTACACGTGGCAAACGTAGAACCGTAAAACCGTTATACGTGGGTACGAAGTATTCAGTTTAAACCTACTTGAGGTAAATTGAGATATAAGTTTTACCTCTATATCAACAATTATATTGAAATCCGAGTAAAGATTGTGTATTGACGTGTTTCTGTTTTATCGAAGGGTTTCATCTTTGTTGTATAATACATTTAGTGCAATATACTACGTCAAATTCACATGGTATGTGTCGCACAGTACATGTAGTCATCAATAATGTGAAGCTAAACATACGTCAGTCATAATTTTTATCTTCCTCATTTACCTTATCCTTATCGTAATCTTCTCCTTATCTTCTGTAACACCACCAATATAAGACGCAGAGCATCATCATCGTCAACAACAGCAACAGCAACAAAAAAACACTCCATCCCCATGTTTATGTCATCACAAAAAACAACAAAACCATACTATCACCGAAATTAACTCTATCGCCTTCGTCATCAAGATTGTATCGTCATAACAATCTTAATCATTCTCATATTTTTATCATGTTTTAATGTTATCACTATTATCAATATATAATACATGATATATAGATAATAATTGAGCAAGTATTAATCACAAGTTTCAAAGCAATTATTCAGTAACCATGCAAAACTATTCATGTAATTTCCTTATAAAAGCGGATGAGCATTAATCGATTAAAAGGACGCACTCCGTTCAACGTCCACATCATGATTGTTCCGCATCTACAGCGGTTTTTATTTACAACCACAACAACTAAAATATAAAACCAGAGGACGTGTTCATAAATCCATAAAATAGAACTTCCTTAAAAACACATAATTAATTAAGTTTCTTGCTAATTTGTCTATAAATAAATAATTTGTCTATAAATAAGTATTTATAAATCATGTATTGCTTAAATTATGCCATGTTCGACTTTAATAGGTATGAACAGCTTTTCGAATATGAAATTGTATCGGAAAAAGGTCAGTTAAATAAAATTAAGTTTTCATTTCGTTTAGGACCTTTGTGAATTCCGGCTCTGATCAGCCAGTAAAATACATATTCAGTTTCTTGTTTTAATTTGATTAAACTCCGTGTAAGCAATATTTAACGTCTGATGAATGGTTTAATCACCACTGTTGATCGTATATATTTTATTCATGTCGTATTAGTTTATCTTTCGATTTTCATTCAATCAAAATTATCCCTCGAAGTCAATGCAATGCAAAAGCGACAACAGCAGCAACAGATGCAGCAGCAAAAACAACCAGTATTTTGTTATTGTTGTTAAAAAAAAATGACTCCATTTTGCCAGCCAGCTTAAACCACTAATATCTAAATACAGATACACTTATCAAAAGTCTAAACTATTCATGGAAAAAAAATGCATCCTGCTTGAAAAACAACAACAATCATTTTAAAGAGAAAAACACGACCGTCAAAATAACATTTCGCAATTAAAGGTCAAAATGTATAATTTTAATCCAGGCTTTTCTTGTTTATAATAACATTAATTTATGCGTCCTCTTTCGATATACCGTTCTAAGTATCTATCAATCATTTGTTTGCTCTATTGCAAAATGTCACAAGAAAACGTTTGCCGATTTGTATGTTGGTATTTTTACGATGAGCTTGAGTGAGTGGTCGTTTTCGGCTTATAAAAGCATATCTGATAACAGTTTTGCAATACAGAAAAGATCGGTTGATAACAATGAGAATGCACGCAGCACTTGTTCTTATCTTTGGAGTAGCCTGTGTACCAGGTAAGTGTTTTTACAATACCTTTACGATTATAACGGCTTTATACATAACTGCATGTCAGATGGTTTTATATATCAGGACAGTAGAATTTATATCAGTCAATATTTAGATGCACGTCAAATTTATCGGAATAGACTATTAAGTCATTTTGTTTCGTTAGGAAAGAGTCAGATTAATCAGGACAAAAACGTTGATACCAAGATGTCGTACTTTGTAAATACAAACGCAACAACAACTGCCACAAAACATATTTCTTATTTATTTAGAATGAGTCTACAAACAGAAATTGCAAGTCGTGTCGTTAATTTATTCTTAACCTCACCTATTATGTAACAAAAAAGACAGGGCAGTAAAGTGTTTTGATCTGTTTATCAGTCTTTAACGTCGGACATGCGAACGTATACTTGAATATGTATATATGTATTTTTATCTGAAATATGATTGTGAAAAACATGATTACGCGGAAACACAAAAAGTTTAAGAAACTGACATACTTATTTTCAATTGAGGGGAAATTGATTTTCTTTCAAAATAATCTTTGGTTTAGATCAAACAATTGAAACAATTGAAAACCATAGGAATAATACGTGATGGTGGAAGTAGAACTAAGTACAGTAGTGTTATTCAGTACAGTAGTTTTATTCAACTAATAACTGTTTTTCGTCTAAGTGGTGGGGATTGGGTGGTGGAGAAGTAGTAGGAGAATCAGAGGGGGTGAAACAACTAACTTCAAACTTAAACACAAAGATGCAATATGGCTAGTTATAACTAACTTCAAACTTAAACACAAACGATTCAATATGGCTAGTTATCTTATTAGTCGAAATACCGCTTTAAGGGATTGTTTTTTTTAACAGCGCACACTTATATCCTGTAAATATAATCTACTTTTATGTTTTAACATTTATATCTTATAATGATGTTATTATAGATACAATTATTCATTTATAGACGGAATATAATATTATATTTTAATAGCGACATGTATTCACAATATTTGTATAAAATAATTGTATACGGTTATTTTTGTAGCAAAAACAATCGGACATAAAAGACAAACGACAGATGCCCCGTTGATTCGTGGTGCTGGAGCACTCTATGGAAACAATCCGATTATCGGCGATGGTCTCGTGCATTTCAACACGACCGGGCAGAATCAGAATTTGAACATAACCGGAGTAAGGCTGTCGTGTGGTGAGCACCTTATGGCCATACAGATGCAGTACAACAATACATGGGGACCAAAGTACGGCCTATGGGCACCAACAGGATGCTTGTATCCTGTCACCCACACTGATACCTATGAGTTTGATTCAACGGAGTGGTTTAATAGAGTCGATGTAAGCGTCATTGGTGGATTTCCGTGGGCACTCACACTGCATACCAATAAACGACAACTACCAACGTGTGGCGTCCCAAGCACACACCCGAACAGCGAGAGAGGCGGGAGACTGTTGGGGATTGCGGGCTATTCCGGATGTTGGTTGGACAGGCTTCAGTTTATCTGGTCTGAGTGATGTCCTATATAACATCGGTCGTTCAAAGTACATGAATTCGTACACTCTGATTCTGTGATATTGAACTATAACATGTATCTATGATTTGAGTGCATTGCAATAAATATGAACGATCAAGCAAGTGTTTTCAGTTACTTACGTCATCAAATATGCAAATAGTTACAATTATACAATATTAAGGTACTTTGTTAAATCACAGCGGTTTTTTGTACTAAGTTATAAAAGTGCTCCAACAGTAGATTTTAGTCTATATATGCTTCAGCTATCTGTCTAATAGTCAGGCCATTTTGGCCTACATTCATCAGTCTAATACAAATATACTGCATTCCATTTCTGATCTGGCATGAGATAATTCAATACAAATAATTTGATTCGCAACCTAAATATAACACATTTATGCAATACCACGGTGCGCCAATGACATGTGAAGAGCTAGAAAATGGTCTTACAGTCAAAACCAAGCGTTGTGTCTCCACGTTATACTGGTTATCCATGTAGTCCGATTCCTGCCTTCAATAAATTAGAGAAAAAGACATGTTTACAATTTTTTTCAAACTACCAATGTCTTGTATATATATATCAAACTTGGTGTATGTGTGTGCATACGTCTCCAAAGACAAGCGTTACCGAGATCTTCTCATGCAAAAGTCTAAACAAAAATATGTTCAATTTTGAAAGCTTTAAATTAGGCATACTTTTTCACAAGTTAAAGTTCAAACATCTTTATTTATAACAAAACAATGCTGAGATCTTTAAAAACCGACATCTTTGAAATATGGCATGATTCTCCGATTACACGACAGTCCGCCTTCAATGAGGTTCCCTTCTCATGTGAATCAGTATTCTTATCATCGAAAAAAAAGTTACAGCGGAGGCATGTTTTGTCCGGTTTTAGTCTTTATTTAACATATATCGGTGACAACATATTCTCTGTTAAAACTTCACACATCTCTTTTGGTTCATAATGTTACGTTACTTAAACATCATCTGACTGACAGGTCAGCATACTTGTGCCCAGTTTTGTTGCTGTTCTTAGTTAATTTTGGTTAAGATCTACACGCAACTAGTCAGTATCGTGAAGTAAAACAGAATTATACCCCTTTTGTTTATAAAAAGTATGGTAAACGTTTGCAAGTATTATGTCTGTTTACAGTACATATTCAAATGAAACAACATACATGTCGTTATTGTTCTTTATTTAGGCTACACGTTAATGCGGATATATATAACCCGTGTGTTACATAAATTCATACGTTTTTACTTTATTTGTTCATATCTAAATCTACATATATCTTCACATAGATTATTATATATATTGAATTGTTGCTTCGCATAGGTCTTCCTTATCATAACATAAGAAGAGAAAGACTATATTATTAATATTATTAATGATTAATATATTAATTATTGTCTTCACACAATATCTAATCAATTTATTTACCTAGGATCATTCAATTTGGTATGATAGTAACTTGGGAAGAGAGGAAGACGCCTATCGAGTTTAACCCATTTATGCCTAGCGTCTAGAAAAAAGTCCATGGCAAACAGCGTATACCCAGATGAGACGCCGCATAATGCGGCGTCTCATCAGGGTCTGCGCTGTTTGCTTACAGGAATTTCTGTAAGAAATATTCTAAATATAGAATTTAAATTTACTAAACATCCCTTATTTTGGTAATAAATTGATCCAATTTAGAAGGATGGGAGAGTCCACTATGCATAAATGGGTTAAGAACACAGGTCAAAAGTGAAGGTCACATGGGCTTGTCACGTGCCATTGTAATTGTCAGTACCGTTAATACCCATTATTACAATCCCTTAAGAATTGGTTCAATTATGATTAAACAATATCTGAGCATTACACACTGTAGTCTTTAATTATGGGATATATTCAGGTTTTAGCTACCAGTAAATGCATTCGAACATTAAACCTATTTTGATATAGTGTTTATAAAAAGGCATTTTCATTAAGATCAATGAAATATGTAATTTATTATATATTCCTTGCTATTATTTCTTTGGTTAAAAAGTTATTACATATGTACGCCAGTTAGAGGGCTGATGGTATACATGTTCTTAAAACATCTCTGATTTGTTAAAAAAAAAAAATATTATTATTACTTCATAGAGACAAAAATAATTAAACTACTTTGTTGACTACTACTTACCACTATGTTATTTTATCTTTGCTGTGTTGATGTCAATACATTCTTTTAAATATTGGTTTACTTATGCATATGCTACTATGTTCTGTGTTCCGTGTTGATGACAATATAAATATGTTTTAAAATGGTGATCTTTATATACATATGTATGTTGTTTGATCTGTGTTCTTTGCAGACTCTGAAAAATACTTTATTTTGATGTTAAATACTTACTCTGATTGTTGTTAAAGGTACAAGTTAGATAGAAAGCTCGACGAATCAATTGTTATGGTATTTGGTGACAAAAGAAATAGAAATGTACACATTCATTCATATGTTATTACGTATTGTTTTAGGTTATTTAAAGGTCAATTTCAAAGAAAATTCAAAGTCCATATATTTAACGCTATTTACATTGAAATATGATTAAATTATCGGGTAAATAATGTTTTAGTGTTGTGTTTAACACAAAAAAAGATGATTTTGTTGACTTTTATTATCGTAACTCGCAATGCGTTGATTCGCTTAACCCACTGTTCTCCCCTGTTGTGTGACGTCACACATGAACAAGCATTTTCGCGTGTGCTTAGAAAATAAGCGAAAGTTAAGAATTCGAGTTTTAAAATTTCAGCTTTTATTGATATTTTCTTGAAATTGTTTTTCACTGGTTAAGTATAGTGATAGGAAAAATGGTTTCTGTGCGGACTTTGGCTGTTAATCACGTTCTCGAAAAGATAATAAAAGTGTTTTTAACTGCAGAAGATTTGGTTCTGTAAAATCGGTCGTGCTAGCCATGTTTCCAAACAAAAACTGTTTTTCTCGTAGCGCAGACATTTGGATATTTTAATTTCGATTTAAAGTTTTGTAGTGAATTTCAACTAAAGTACCGGGGTATCTCGCGAATAATTTGTCATTGCAAATTCATTTGAGTGAAATACAAATCAAACACGCTGTATTGTTATCGTTACAATCTTTTAGTTCCTTCATTATTAAAACAATTATTGTACTGTATACTGATTGCACAAAAGCATCGTATACAATTCATATTGTTTTGCAAGGACCAATAAACAACTTAATTTATATTTAGATATCATAACATGTACAAGTCATTTGCTGTATTTAAACATTTGAGTGTATTTAAATTGTCAAACTTATTTATATTTTGTGTCGTCTGTGTATGGTGTATGTTGGATGGTTCTCATTAGTTTTTAGAAATTCAGTTGAAAATAAATGTCGTTATTTTAAACGTTTTAAGGAACACCTAGGGAATTCACTTTGGGAGCTACATCGATATGTTTACTGACCTATAAAATCATTGTTTTGACAGACGACACGTGCTTATCTCAAGTTTGTGTGTCGTAATACACAGGAAATTGGATGTTCAGGGCTTGATAGGGCAATACAACAAAGACAAAGTCGGCGGTTTTTGGTAGAACGTCTGTACTGACCAACCAATATTTAATAGTGCACGTGTTTATCTTACATTTAGGGATCAAAAACACGGGTCGTAGTCACTGTGTGCTTGTTCGGGCCATAAAACACAATCCCGGGGGCTATTTTCAGTAGCACACGTGTTCAGAAATAAACAAGTTCGAGTAATAAATCAGTGAGATTATGATCTGAAAACTGCACGGAGTCTGAAATGAGACAAAATGCCGACAAATCAAAATGGTAACCGCCTAATATTTAAATATAAAATTCGAAATATAGACATAATAATATGATGCAATTATTACAATCAATAGACCAATTCAAATTAAGCGTCTGTATAACCCCGCGCTCAAGATCATTCAGACGCTTTTCTTAAAAATCGATAAACTCCTGACGAGATAAGCAAAACTGGGGGCTCTTCATTTCCTGTTTACATTGCTGTGTATTCGAACGTGAAAATGTTACATAAAACAATGGAAGATAAAGTTTTCGATAAAGAATTGTTTTCATCGCTAGAGTGGAAAGATAATTTAATTGGTGTACCAGATTTTGACATTGAAAAACTTAAACATTACTTGATAGAAAGCCGGGAAAAGTCGTTTGACTCACTTGATGACTGTATCACATTGTACCGCACATTTCTTGCCAAAATATTTATTGATTTGTTAAAGGGACTGTGCTCTCGAATAAGATGTGACAATTCTGTTACTACTACAAATACCATGGTCATTAACTGTACAGATATATTTTTAATCAATATGTTTATGTATTAAACACATGATTATATGTACAGAATTCTTACTGCATTTCTGCGAGAAAAGGGGGCCAGANAACAAAAAAAGATGGTTTTGTTGACTTTTATTATCGTAACTCGCAATGCGTTGATTCGCTTAACCCACTGTTCTCCCCTGTTGTGTGACGTCACACATGAACAAGCATTTTCGCGTGTGCTTAGAAAATAAGCGAAAGTTAAGAATTCGAGTTTTAAAATTTCAGCTTTTATTGATATTTTCTTGAAATTGTTTTTCACTGGTTAAGTATAGTGATAGGAAAAATGGTTTTCTGTGCGGACTTTGGCTGTTAATCACGTTCTCGAAAAGATAATAAAAGTGTTTTTAACTGCAGAAGATTTGGTTCTGTAAAATCGGTCGTGCTAGCCATGTTTCCAAACAAAAACTGTTTTTCTCGTAGCGCAGACATTTGGATATTTTAATTTCGATTTAAAGTTTCGTAGTGAACTTCAACTAAAGTACCGGGGTATCTCGCGAATAATTTGTCATTGCAAATTCATTTGAGTGAAATACAAATCAAAAACGCTGTATTGTTATCGTTACAATCTGTTAGTTCCTTCATTATTAAAACAATTATTGTACTGTATTCTGATTGCACAAAAGCATCGTATACAATTCATATTGTTTTGCAAGGACCAATAAACAACTTAATTTATATTTAGATATCATAACATGTACAAGTCATTTGCTGTATTTAAACATTTGAGTGTATTTAAATTGTCAAACTTATTTATATTTTGTGTCGTCTGTGTATGGTGTATGTTGGATGGTTCTCATTAGTTTTTAGAAATTCAGTTGAAAATAAATGTCGTTATTTTAAACGTTTTAAGGAACACCTAGGGAATTCACTTTGGGAGCTACATCGATATGTTTACTGACCTATAAAATCATTGTTTTGACAGACGACACGTGCTTATCTCAAGTTTGTGTGTCGTAATACACAGGAAATTGGATGTTCAGGGCTTGATAGGGCAATACAACAAAGACAAAGTCGGCGGTTTTTGGTAGAACGTCTGTACTGACCAACCAATATTTAATAGTGCACGTGTTTATCTTACATTTAGGGATCAAAAACACGGGTCGTAGTCACTGTGTGCTTGTTCGGGCCATAAAACACAATCCCGGTGGCTATTTTCAGTAGCACACGTGTTCAGAAACTAACAAGTTCGAGTAATAAATCAGTGAGATTATGATCTGAAAACTGCACGGAGTCTGAAATGAGACAAAATGCCGACAAATCAAAATGGTAACCGCCTAATATTTAAATATAAAATTCGAAATATAGACATAATAATATGATGCAATTATTACAATCAATTATGGCTAGGTGCGATCACGGTTTCCTTTATCCTCGGCGTTTACAAAGACAAAAAAACTGTCATGTGCATGGGCAGAGACGTAGATAACATCTACGTCTCTGGCATGGGTGTAAAATACATGTTGAAATTTGGAAAAGGAGACATATTCCTTTCATATCTGCTAACAAGCCTGAATTGTTCTACAAACAATCACTTTAGTAACAAACAAACTATTTGTTGTTGTTTTTTTTGGGAGGGGGGGCGTTTGCAAATTATCTTATTAATCGTATTATTGAACCACATAATATAGATGTAACGAAATAGATACGTCGTGCTTGATTTTTAATTATTTAGAGGAAATTTCAATTTTATTCGTGATATAATTTCGTTTAAAAGACCAACGAAACTTTTAACCGAAATTAACAGATCTATACGTTATCTGCGCCAACAATTTTTTATTCAAAAATCAATACAGGCGCGCTTATCTTGCGTTTAGCGTGATGTTGTACAATGCCGCAAAAAAAAATGCGCGCTTTTTGTCAGAACAAAGAAAAAACTGGAAATATACACGAGGACCTTATCTTTGACGCTATAATTTGTAAACGTAGCGTTAACATTAATTAAACAATCAGAAATGCGTTTCGGATTACAAATGGGTATTCTTATTGGGGAATCAACAAACATTTATATTTGTATTATATTTGTAATTAATTCAATATTAATTTGTTTAAACGCTTTCCATGTCGAAAACATATTTTGAAAATATAATGCATGAAAAGCACGATTTCCAGGAAGATAACACCCAGTTGCTTTCATCAATCTCTGATCACGATTGTATTGTGGAGTAGTACACAAAGGATAAGTGTGGTAGGTAAAAAAAAACAACATAAAACTGCAATAAACCAATTAAATTATCGATTGATAGTGACATGGGGGTTATTCAGAGGCAATCAAATTATAGCTAATGATTATCGCTCGCGCATATTTTAAAAAAATCGGATATTCTGTTTTTCCATAAATAAGACCTTTCGGGAAAAAGTCACGTCTTATACCCCGAAAAATACGGTAGTGTGTTTTCTGTCTTCTGAAATTTGTATTGACCTTTGATGATTTGCACTATGTAAGTGGAAAAGATTACGAACTAGAACAAACATGCGCGATGAACAGTTAGAGCATCAATGTAATTACATCGATTGATGCAAATGATTAGAATTATTGTTATAAGTTAAATTATGTCTTACAATAATACGATTTCTTTCACTTGCATTTATTTAAAAAGAACAAATGCAATAATTTGGATAGATGATGAAAAATCTAATTACGAACATTTCAGAGCTTTTTCCAGCCATTTTGGGAAAAGGAGTCTGGTCTAATTGGGATTATTTAAATCGATAAAATGGCGTGTACTGTACATAAACGGTCTATTTTTATGCAGTTCATCTTCAATCTTCAATGATCAGATTCGTCAGAAAAGTCCGTAATTTTACATACAAGTATTGATGTAATAGCAATGCAGTTGATTGTCTCGGCAGAAATAACGCTGTAAATAACAGCGGATATACATGTGTGACGTCACAGCAAGGGAGGTAAGTCAGTCCAACTTTTAGAAAACGGTGCGTTATTGGAAGAGTTACCTGGTGATTTATGGCATAATGCGTAACGCTTAATTGTTGCAAAAAGTTTTATTCCGCAGCTCAAAAAATTATCTTTTATATTATAAAGTTTCCCAAAGTGTTAAAATTGACCTTTAAGATATGTATCGATATATATGTGTAATTTCTAAAAACAGATCTACTTTGCTCCTGGTTCAAACATGCTACTTATTATTCTAGAAAATATATGTATAGATTGATCAAGACAAATAATAAAATTAGATCTACGTATATTGATCGTCAGTTGAATATGTTTGATCCTCCCATTGCACCGATCTTGAGGTTATGTGGTTGCAGTGATTGATGCTGATCTATGAAGAACTGTAGGATTTTTTTTAAACCTTTTGTACGTATTATCGACATCACACACACACACATGTGACGTTATGCTCATTTTAGTAATGCAAAAATAATAAAGTTAAACGCAATACTGGAAACTAATGAACATTCAAGAATGAGGAGGAACGCACAAAAGCTAAACATGTACTTGATTTAAACATGTTACTCTGAACACGCATTTGTTCAAAATGCGTTTATACTCTAAAGGCTACCTCTACATGTTAAGATATAATACATATTTTATAATCTAAACACGGTATCAAACATGCGTTAAGGAAAGCGCTAATTATTCAACCGCATTTTTGTTTAAACATGTCCTAATATGTTTTCATGTAATACATATTAAAAGTGTAAACATGTTAAAACTGAGATTGAGCATGCGCTATCAAGCGTTTATAATACACACGCATTTAATAGTGTATAGAGTAGACAGTCTGTGATATCTGAAAAGAATACAAACATCGTTTGTGGGAACACGTTTGATATACAATTTAACAAAAAAGTACATGCTGGAGTATTGTGTCAATTAAATCAGCAACGAAATATGCTCTTATCACTTTATGACCCGAAAGTTTGTGGCACATGATTAAAGACAACCAATTCAACCAGTAAATTTGATTATCACGCCATTTTCTAAAATAAATCAAATCTGCGCATGCTCACACTTATATACATGTATCGTACAAGATTGCATGCATTTTGAGTTCAAACAAAACGCAGCCAAACATCGTCATCATACCAATAACTAAGCAATTGAAACCTCTTGATTATGGATTGTGGACAAATAAGTAAAACACGTTACTTGAAATGAAACGTGCATGGGTTTCTGTTAGGCTGTGTGCAGAAATTGTAATATGGCCGGTTTTTTAGGCCTGTTTAAAGTGAGGTCGTTTGATTTGCTTCAAATTTCTGTGGTTGCCAGTCGTGTGCTTCTGAAAGAACATTACTGTCTCGACTGGGGCCAGGACAATCAGGAGAAACAGCTTTGATAAATTTTTATTTAGCAAACAAATTCATAAAAAAAGAAAACATACCGGCAAATGCGTCACAAATATTAATTTAGTTAAACGAAAATCGTTATTTTCACCAAAATTGTCAAAAACACATTAATAAACTAATAACTCCTAGTATAGGGAAAAAATAAATATATTGTATTACGCGCTACTTTGAAATAAGAGGCAACACGCCGGGAAGCGTAATTCCGTTAAACTAATTGACAACAACAAAACAAAGTTATCGATTTGCATATGTATGTGATTGATAAAAAATGTTCTTTAATAATTATATACAAATAGTTTTACTATTCTGAAATTACTTCAGTATTCAGCGGTCTTTTTTTATATTTTGTGTACATTACAAAAATGGGAGGTTTGATTAAATATTTGCATAGAGGTCGGACGAATGCAGTGACGTAACACCTCTTATAATATAATGACTACATAAGTTAATTGCTCATATCCGGTGAGATTTGCCGTGTTCCTGCACCGGAAATACGATCACGGTTTCATCGCTGACATCAAACGTATGGTCCTGATTTGTCTTGACGAACTTGAATCTCGTACCGGTCAGATCTTCTACAGTCGCATCCATAACGTGCTTTCGCGTGACGCCGCCGTCCACGATGATTTCATTAACCGCCGCAAGTCCGTCAGAGATATGCGTAGAGAAGAACGTTACAGGCCCACCTGCAATATTTGTGTCTGTGACGACGATCCTCGTTTCCAGTGCGGAATATTGAAAGAAAAGCGTCACAAACTCGCCGTTCCTGAACGTGATTTTAACCTCGGTTTTCTTCGTGTAGAAAGCTAGCGTCTCGATATTGTTGTCGGGGTAACCGATGAAGAAACCGGAAACTTCCTTATGTTGGTTCTCGTCGTCTTCGCCGATACTCTGTGGGTCCCGTCGTCTGCCGGTCGTAGTTGCGTGATTCACAGAAATCTTGCCACTATCCGAGATCGTTAGAGTTCGTAAATTCGGTTCATGCATCAGTACTACCTTTTCTATTGGGCCGTCGACGCGTTGCATATCCACGAACAAAACCATGCCTTTAAGTTTGTTTATCTCCTTGTTTTTCTTGTTTGTATTTTCTGTGTACTTGAGCGCGCGTATTTTCCACATCTTGTCCAAGTTCAAGTTCACGGGTTTTAAGGCCAATTTCTGACGGTTGTACGAAAGTTTTAAGAAGTCCACGTCAACGCACCCCGAGTCAAGACGGTCAAAATGTAGCGTTAGTACGTTTTGCAATGACGGTGAGACTGTCCTTGTTGGAATGTTCCATGAATTGACTTGATTGCTTGACGAGAACGTTTGGTACTTTATATCGGATGGGTTTTCTTTTGCCCTATGCAGGTACTGCGCGCCAACTGTTTTGTTCGTATTGACGATGCTCAAACCTAGCGAGAATTCGAGTTTTCCCTTGTTCACGTTAAATTTGCGTGGAATGTTATACTTTATTTCGATTTGGTTAGGTTTTCCTCGTCGTAAAATACCCGGGAACGATCTGAAGTCGCTGTCGTTACCCACTACATACGTCATAGAGGACTTCATTATGCATGGCCCAAGTTCTTCATTACTATTATCAGCGAATCCAATTTGCCAAATATTTGTCTCGCAAGCTCTGCCCGCTTTGTTACTGGTTACATTTCCTCTGTGTTTTATTTCCGTTCTTTCGCGCGCAATGAATATCGTGTTTATCAAGACAGACGGCTTGAACCGGTTGTTGACGTTAGATCCGTCTATGCAATCGCTTTCAAAGCTGTTCTGCTGGATGCTGTTTGTTATTGCCGCTGCGGAAGTGACATCATTTGTAACGACGCTCATTGCAGTTGTTTTACTTGGTGTTGCTGTAGATACAAATGTTTGCACAGCTCCAGATTGTTTCGCGGTCCTCGTTTCCGAAGTTGTCATTTTCGAGGATGTTATTTCCGATGTTGCCATGCTTCTCAAAAACGTCGATGGCAGCGATGTCTTTTCTGATGACGAAGACGTTGTTACTGACGTTCCCGCGTCAACAGTTGATGTAGCTGCATTTGTAAAAATGCTAATTGGAGGTGTTCTAATTGGTGTTGATGCAGATACAAATGTTGGCACAGCTCCAGATTTTGTCGGTGTTTTCGTTTCCGAAGTTGTCATTTTCGAGGTTGTCATTTCCGATGATGCCAAGCTTCTCAAGAACACCGATGGCAGCGATGTCTTGTTTGTTGGTGGGGACGTTGTTACTGAACTTCGCGCGCCAACAGTTAATGTAGCATCATTTGTAACCTTGCTAATTGGAGTTGTTCTAATTGGTGTTGATGCAGTTACAAATGTTGGCAAAGCTCCAGGTTGTTTTGCTGTCCTCGTTTCCGAAGTTGGCATTTTTGAGGTTGTCATTTCCGATATTACCATTCTAGTCAATAACGCCGTTGGCAGCGAAATCAGTTCTGTTGACGAGGACGTTTTTACTGACGTTCGCGCATCAACAGTTGATGTAGCATTATTTGTAACAATGCTAAATGTAGTTGTTCTAATTGGTTTTGATGCAGATACAAATGTTGGCACAGCTCCAGATTTTGTCGGTGTCTTCGTTTCCGAAGTTGTCATTTTCGAGGTTGTCATTTCCGATGTTGCCAAGGTTCTCAAGAACACCGATGGCAGCGATGTCTTGTTTGTTGACGGGGACGTTGTAAATAAACTTCGCGCGCCAACAGTTGATGTAACATCATTTATAACAATGCTAATTGGAGTTGTTCTAATTGGTGTTGTTGCAGTTACAAATGTTGGGAAAGCTCCAGGTTGTTTTGCTGTCCTCGTTTCCGAAGTTGGCATTTTCGATGTTGTCATTTCTGATTTCGCCATGCTAGTCAAGAACGCAGTTGGCAGCGATATCTGTTCTGTTGACGAGGACGTTTTTACTGACGTTTCCGCGTCAACAGTTGATGAAGCATTATTTGTAACAATGCTAAATGCAGATGTTCTAATTGGTGTTGCTGCAGATACAAATGTTGGCACAGCTCCAGATTTTGTCGGTGTTTTTGTTTCCGAAGTTGTCATTATCGAGTTTGTCATTTCCGATGTTGCCAAGGTTCTCAAGAACACCGATGGCAGCGATGTCTTGTTTGTTGACGGGGACGTTGTTACTGAACTTCGCGCGCCAACAGTTGATGTAGCATCATTTGTAACAATGCTTATTGGAGTTGTTCTAATTGGTGTTGATGCAGATACAAATGTTGGAAAAGTTCCAGACTTTGTCATTGTCTTCGTTTCCGACGTTGTCATTTCCGACGTTTTCGTGTTCGAGGTTGTTATTTCCGATGCTGCCATGCTTTTCAAGAACGCCAATGGCAGCGATGTCTTTTTTGTTGACGGGGACTTTGTTGTTACTGACGTTCGCGCATCAACAGTTGATGTAGCATCAGTTGTAACATTTCTAATTGCAGTTGTTGTTATTGGTATTTTTGCAGATACAAATGTTGGCGCAGCTCCAGATTGTTCCGCTGTCCTCGTCTCCGAAGTTGTCATTTTCGAGGTTGTCATTTCCGATGTTGCCAGGCTTCTCAAGAACACCGATGGCAGCGATGTCTTTTTTGTTGACGAAGACGTTATAACTGGCGTTCGCGAGTCAAAAGTTGACGTCACAGTCTCTACCGTTGCTTTGAGAAGTTCGTTCAGTAAACGTTCGGGATTATCTATTCTTACAGCGCAGATTGTCGGGCTAGCTGCGTAAATTAATTTCACGTCACACCATAGTGTCTCGTTTGCAACGTCAGCAGAAAGCGTTACGTCAAGAGCGTCGAATTCTGTCCCGTAGCAGTCCGCTGCCTTGACCGTTAATAAAATTGTTGTATTGCTGTTCGTTGTCAGAAGGATTGGTGTCTCGGAAAGAGGTCCTGACGATTTAAAGGAGTTCCAGAACATTCCCCATCCGCTGTTTTCCTCTGTAAAAACATTTCCGTATGGATGCAACACACCCGTGTGATCGATCACTGAAACATCGATAGTATCGCTCTCGCCGTCGTTCGAATAAATTAGTTCGTCGATACTGAGTGTCCTCACGACGTCGGAGCACAGCGTCAGCACTATCTGGTCGCCCTTGAACATACGGAGCGACGAGATGCCGGAAGCTGCTGACCTCCATGGACTTCGGGCACTTCCGGCTCCACCGACGACATTTTCGAACTCGTAGCGCTTGTTTACCTCATCCCCTAACGAGTGAACAGCAAGGGTCGCGCATAGTAGAATCCGAATTTCTGTGTACATTGCACGTTTAGAAAATTCACGTACTCCGGTAAATTTTGGAAATGAAATATATTGTTGGTCAGATCTTGAAAGAATGAATTGTGGTGTGCATTGTGTTGAATGATATAATCACTCTACCTTTATAGTATCTATTTACGTTGATTATATACATGTATTAAAAGGGCGTAGACAATTCTTGAAGCAGATCGTTACAACAATTATCCAATCATCTGCGTTAATGTTTTGCAATCAATGTATAAAGAATGCGTGATAACGTTAAAGTCAGTCAAATGGGCTTGTTTTGTTTAGAGCCGCACTCGTTCAATATAAATAAATAACAGTGCAGATATGGTGTCTTATTGATATCTTACCGACAAGTAAACGAAAAACGCATTGGTGAAATAATACCAATTTAGCAACTATCAAGCGTATAGTTGGTGTATATACACTCCATATGTCATTTACGATCGCTTTGGAGTAAATCTGAAAAATATAAGTAGTTAAAAAAGTTTGTCGTAATATATATATATATATATGGTTTTTGTTGATACAATTCTTATTCATATAGTACATCGAGTAATAATACTCCGTTCGTAACAAACGTGCATAGTACATAGTGCATTCACACCAAGCGCTTTCGAACATAAGGGTAATACAATGCAACCCTTGCTTCCTTTTGTTCAAATGTATTTGATTATTTTGGTGGACATGGTGAAGCTTTGATGGGGTGTGTACGATTCCGGCTTTTCACCAGTTCGAGCATTCGCTCAAGAAAACAACTTCGGTGTGACCGATAACCGCACAAAACACTTGTGGATGATTGAATACAATGTTAAGCCAAAATACCGATCGAATGTATATAAATTGTGGTTTATTTAATGTGGTTTTAAGGGGAAACTTTTGAAAAGAGCGTAAACACGTTTATTGTTATTACATCTTGTTAATTTACAACGAATTAACGAAGAATTGTTTGTTTTGAACGGCCACCGGAAAAACTTTGCGAAACCGAAATTTCGCAAACTTAAGTACCCTTTTTTTGAAGATTTGCTCCTTTGAGATATAGTATGCGATAGAAGTCTTATTTTTGATTAATAATTGGTTATTTTTGCTTTAAAAATTCGTTTTTTTCACTTTGAAATTTATGAGCAAAGTTGGTCCTCCCATGGGAATTTTCGAAAATCCCATGGGGTTTTTCTTTTTCCCATGGGAATTTCTTTCCGATGGGATTATTTTTCTCCCATAATCACAGATGGGAGAAACTATCCCATGGGATTTTGACATTTTAAAAGCGTGTTTTCTTTGCGTATTCAAGCATTCAAACGTTATTTAAGGACGGTTTAATCATTTTATGCGAAAAAAACTTATATTTTTGAGTAATACAAAAATATATATTATACAAAGATTTAAATGGGATTTCTTCTTATTTCGAGAGATTTACTCTTTGTACTTCCAGAAACATTATATTTCATCAAATTGAAAGATGGCGAAAATATGAATTTAAGATAAATAGATCAATCTGAAATTTAAGATTGTTTTTACTTTTTTTTCAAATACACTTAACTGGATCTAATTCATCGATCTAGTTGGCGACAAAAGGGACAAACATAGAAACATCGTCGTAAGAAAACTCAATGCGTGCGGCAAGTTCCACGATCTGACGCACTCGCTGAAAGCGCTACCGCTGGGACATCCTCGGACTAGCCAAACTTAGGTGCCTAGGCTTCGGAAAAAATCAACATACGAAAGGCTTAAGCTATGATTCAGCGTGGAAGATTCTCAAGATACCACAAAATGGCTTCGTTCAAAGTAAGGAAGGAGGTGGTCAACAGCGTCATTAGTTGCACCCTAGGTTCCGGCAGGCTCAGTTATGACCGCATCTCAGCGAGACCTCACAATATATCCTGTATACATTTTTGTATTAATGGTATGTTAGAAGTGGGTAGTAATGACAATATATACATCATTTTTGGAAGCGCAAATGTCTGAACCACTGTTTTTATCCATATCTTTGTAGGCTTTATTTTTTTTTCTAAGAGTAAGCCCTCGCATGATTATTTCTCATGTTCTGTTAGCTTTTTTTATATTTACAAAAAAATAACTATTTATAATATTCGTATACGGTATACGTGCATTTTTTTCTTGCGATAAAGGCTGAAGAACAATATCTTTGTTCTTGTATGACAGTATTTATTTCTTTGATTTTTTTTCCCACCGTATGATGGTTTCGTAATGACCTTTTTGCAAGATTGTAATTTTTTTTATTTTATTTATTTTATTCGTTTAGTTCGAGCTTTCCATTAATATAATTCTTGCTTACGTTTTATTTTCTCTTGTCCCTCTTTTCTTTTTATTTCTTTCCTATAATGTGTTCATTCTCAAGTTTTGTGTGTTATATAAGTATTGTTTTATAATTATCACTAATTGTGTTTTTCCATTGCATCTTGTTTGTCAGTGCTATCTAGTTCTTTTTCCAAGTTTCGTTTTCTTTGCTAGTAAAAAACATATTATTTGGGTATCTTAATGTATTGTTTACTTCTTCTGTATCAATTGCTTGTTTTTTTATTTTATAAAAATAAACACACAAAAAATAAAAATGTTACATATTATAAATTACCTGGACCCGTATTCACCAATCAATTCTTGGACTCAATTCTTAAAATAAAGAATATTCTTGAAACTGTTTTGTTCTAATTGTATAATATTGTTTAATAAGACACACGCACAATTTACACCGTTAAATAAACAATTTGTAATTAAGAACGATGTAATTTGATGACACAAGCAAAATGTATAGCCTGCATATGTGCAAAGGCAGAACGTACTTTACTTGCTTCTAAGTTTGTTCTTTATTCGTTAGTCTAATGGGTTGGTGAATATGGGCTCAAGTCCTCTTTCTTGTATTCTATTATCAATAACTTTTTAAATCAAAGGTTGGTCTGATTTGTTTCCATTTTTTGTTTTGGTTACATTAATGCATAGTTTGTGTGAAATCAGGTAGTAATCCATTCTATTAAAAAATGACCGGTTTCCCATATGACGGCAAAGTGTAACGTTTTTGATCTTGGTGAAATGCTTGTCATATGTCAATAAAATAACATTAATCATGTATAGTGTTTATTTTATTCTGCTTTAAATATTTGCTTCGTTCCTGCCATTATTTTTCACTAGATATGGCTTAAGTAGTTTGTGTTTAAATAAATCACTTTCTTCAATTTTGTAGCGCGAGGCCTAATTCCTGAATCCGCCACAGAGCTCTATTCTCGGCTGCCTAACAATCTCGATTTGCCTTCCGAAGCCCTCGGAAGACCAATAGCAAAATAGCAATTGACATAATTAATTTTGTTCAGGCTGCCTGCCTTATGATTCGAAACTTAAAATAATCGAGTCGCAACAAATATATACAATGCGACAAACAGGGGACCCTAGTCTTCAAAGAAGCTTGTAGGATCAATATCTTCACTTTTCTAAGAACCTTCAGCTCTTCGTAACCACAAGGCCCTAGTTGAAACGTCCGCTACTCCCTTGTAGACTCCAACGTTGTGAAGACCTCATCACTAGCAGCAGTTACTTTGCAGCCCGGACAATATTGTTTGAAGTCAACGTAAATACCCAAATGCTCCAGAATACTGTTCTTTAGAGTACTGTACCTACTCTTCAGTTGCTGTCCCGCTCGCATCCGAAAATCACGCACCTTTCCGAATGCCCGCTGTACTCTACCGAACGCCGATCATGCATTTCTCCATTACGAATACAGAAACCAGCCGAATTTATATAAAAAAAAACGATTTTATTTAACATATTGCTAAAATACCAAATGTTTGAAAAATGCTTTATCAAGCACTAGTTACAGGAATATTAACTTACTTTGTGACATTACAAGTAACATTTCCGTACTGTGTCCTTGCCAAAAATAAAACTAAGGGCTGTAATTATAATGTAACCGTGAAGAAACATAAAGCATCTTATTCGACCCCAAAACCTTTGGTCCCAATTTAATTGTGTTTCATATTGTGTAGCAGGTGCATTTTCTATTTATCAAAAACGTGAATCATCTTTTTTGGTTCATTTATATGTATTAAGGTGGACATAAATAATAACATCAATGGTACATAATCTGCCTTGGAACGCTTGGTATCGTGTACGTTATGAAGGTTACTGTACTTTTCGATTCAAACATCGCACAAGAAAGTTGCATTGTTCAAGAAGATTTTCGAAGTTCATTACCGTTGATTAACCATTTTTTCTGATCCTATGTTTGATTATTAAAGCGTTCAGTATAAATCCCGTTCAGATTATTTTAATTGTCATTTTTTAATGCATTAATTTAGATCCAGTAGACCGTAAAAAAATAATTGCCGTTTGGTAGTTGTATACAATTGTTTTCTGTTAAAATCTCAAATGAGATCTTAGGCCAGATTTTAAAAGTGTATGTAAAGTGAATGTAGTAAACTTTGAATTGTTCACGATACATCACAGCGTAACGCGTGTATAAATATATTTGATTGATTATTACCAAATACATTGTAGTTTATTATCTGCTATATAAATGGTAATTACGCATTTAATACTGTTTACCACCTTGTGAAAAGAAACCGAAAATATTCTGTTGTTGATACATTATGTTGCCCTCATCAATATTCAAATGTAAAAAAGGAGCGCTATATAACATTGCGGTAACTGAAGCAAGTGCCAGTGATGATGATGATGATGATGATGATGATAATGATGATGATGATGATGATGATGATGATGATGATGATGATGATGATGATGATGATGATGATGATGATGATAAGTAAGATTTCGTATAAAAAAGATATCTGCATAAATAAATATGTGTAATGTAGGTATATTAGCCATCGATTTACTTTTTTTTTATCAAGCCATAAACTCGCTAGACATCATTACCACGAAAGTAATTCATCAGTTTTAAATTTATAATACTGCTCGCATGTTAACTGACGATTACGATGGACTTTCGTAAACAAACCGCTCAATTTAACTTATATAGACTGGTTGAAATCAAAGAGGCGAGTTAAATACATTTGTTTACTGACAATCTTCGTTAAAAGAAGAAACAGGAATGAACATTAACAGTGTTATTACAGTTGCTTTTATATTTATGAGTTTAGGTATACTAGACACGTGTGCTCAACATTATTTGGAGTTTCAATTTTCGCAAGTGGCTTCGAAACTTCCGGAAAATCGCTGGTCAGCTCGAAATGAAAACATTCTTGTACCGCATCTTTAAGAAGCGGACGAACTTACGGTCAGCATCTGCCTTGACCAAACAACCGTCATAAGGTTCAATAACGTGACGTATTCCCAAGACGGCGGCGCTGACGTCATCGGTCTTTATCTGGACGGAAATGAGATAGGATCCTTCCAAACGCACTCGTCATCAGACTGGGGTAGATTTTGGGAATTGACGAACACGTCAGGCTTCGTTGGTCGCTCGGGGATGCTGCAGTCGGGAAAACACGAAATCCGACTGAAAGCTCTCAATTCATTAGATTGCTACAGGTTGGACATGTGGTCAATGCAGGTAAGCGTCTTTACTCCCGTGAAGCCCACATCGGTATGGTGTGACAACGGCTTCACGCTGGCCACGAAGAAAGGGTACTGCATGTCAGAGGAGGAAAGGTCCAACTTCTAAGCTCAGCAAGGCTCCAGGAGTACTCCAACGCCACCCACGACGACGAGGAACTGCCGACTTTCGCGCGGTTGACACAGCACAGCTTCCGGTCGGACTGCGTGGATCGGAAGAACGTACGGGTCGCCTTCACAACGGCGGTTTTTGCGCGAACTGAGTTTACCCTCCGGAAACAAGGCGACTTTCCAGCCGCCGTGAACTCCAGTCATAACTCTACGCTGCGTTACTGTGACACCGATATATGGCAAAATGGCATCTTACATAATGACAATCGTGAATTTTCCTCCATTTATGAGGGGAGACAGCTTCACATCAATATAACCATCGTGGAACATCCTGAATCCAAATTTCCGATCAAGTTACTACCATTTGTGACCTCTGACATATACATCCAGTATGCCATGCCGCCCGGAATCGAAATACGACAAGGTTCGGCGTTTCTGACTCTAGGTTTGATTAATCTTACCAAGACTGTGGAAATCGGAATGCGCTACTTCGATCACAGCATAAACGAGTTTTCGAACATCCACGTTATCCACTTCAACCGGACCAATCAGGTTTTAGGCTGGAACAGTCCGATGCTCGGAGCTGCCGGCGGCGAGCAACACTCTATAAATCTCCATTTCAAAACAGAAGTTAACTTGATAATGTTTGATTTTCTGAAAATGCAAGACACTGGTCTTTTGCTCGACGAATGCGAACCACCGCTACAATGCTGTGGACACGCTGTCTACCGGGTCAAGGGACCGAGACATCCTGAGCGACCTAGAGCCGCTCAGCCGCCAATACAGCAACGTCATCTCGAGGAAGTCCGGGAACACTTTGTTTAAAGCTAACAATTTCATTGAAATATAATTCCCGAAGTGAATATGCAGTAGTTCTGTAAAGCTAGACGCTGTTGTGAACATTGTAAGATCGGTTGATTGTGTAGGATTTAATAAATGGATGTATTGTAACATATGTAAATTTGTTTTAGATCTTCGACTATTTGTATAAAATTACTTTAAAAATATATATGAGCCTCGCTCTGTGAAAGGGGGAGGTTAATGGATCTGCGTAAAGTGTCGTCCCAGATTTGCATGTTCAGTCCGCACAGGCTAATCAGGGACGACACTTTCTTCGTTTATGATATTTTTCGTTTCTTCTCTTCGCAAAAATCCAGTTAAGGCGGAAAGTGTCGTCCCAGATTAGCCTGTGTGGACTGCACAGGCTTATCTAAGACGACACTTCCCGCTCTTATGGTATTTTCGTTTAAAGAAAGTCTCTTCTTCGCCAAAAATCCTAATTTGAACTAAAATCGCGCTAAGATATCCAAATGCGACAAAAAGTGTTGTTAGATAACCAATGCGACTATAGGTGAAATAAGACTCTTAATGCACTCTGAACTGCACTTAGATAGCCAATGCGACAATACGTGCTCTTATATTATATGCGTCCTAATATTCAAAATGTAATTATACCTGTCCTTGTATTTATAGTGCGACACAAGGTGATCTTAGATTTACAGCGCTATTTTACGCGTACCTAAATGGCCTTAAAACTTTAAGCTTGCTTCTTTTTTTAATGCGACTTCAGGAGTGCTTAGATAATTTTGGTTAGATTTTTAATTCTATGTTACGTGTGCCTATATTCACAATGCAACTATTAGTATCACTGAAGTACCGTTTATTCACGCATGTCTGTCGCTTGTCGGGACCGATTTATAATTCGAATATAACTGCTGATACATAAAAATAAACCTCCACTCCCAAAATACTTCCAAAACTTGTTTTACAGACATCGTTTCTAACGAACATTATTAGAACGATTATTATTATTATATTTATTATTATTATTATTATTATTATTATTATTATAATTATAATTATTATTATTATTATTAATAATGTTGTTGTTGTTGTTGGTTGTTGTTGTTGTTGTTGTTGTTTTTGTTGTTGCTGTTGTTGTTGTTGTTTTGTTGTTGTTGTTGTTGTTGTTTTTGTTGTTGCTGTTGTTGTTGTTGTTTTTGTTGTTGTTGTTGTTGTTGTTGTTATTATTATTATTATTATTATTATTATTATTATTATATAGAAGGCGATATTTTATACTGTTCCTCTCTGCCTAACGGCCTCCGGAAAACAATTGAAATTATTGCCTTCTTCTTCGGTGGAATTATTTGACTGTCCTCAAATGACAATGAAATATCGGTAAAACATTGTGACCACCGACTTCAATGCGATTATTTTTTCATGTTTGTTGAATCAGATGTTCATGCGAAACGATTTCTGTAAAATATTTTTTGTTAAGTATTTTATGAGTGAAACTTTTACCTGTCAAATGTTTTTGTCCTCAGTTATATTCGAATTATTAGCAAACACATAAAGGTATGTTTATGTATGTCGGTCCCGACAAGCGACATGTTTGCGTGAATACACTGGAGGCCAGTTACACGAATAGTTGCATTGGGAATATAGGCTCATGTGAAATAGAATTGAGAATCTAATCAAAAATATATAAGCACTCCTGAAGTCGCATTTATTGTGGAAGCGCACGTAAACGTCATTTTGGCACGCGTAAAATCGCACAGTAAATCTAAGAACACATTTTGTAGTTGCATCGTGTATCTAAGCACACCAATTGCAGCGTTGTTAATATAAATGTAAAGTTAAGTAAAAGTCAAATTGGAAATTTAAGAAGGCTTATTAGGTATCTAAGATCTGGTATTGTCGTATTGAAGTTCTACGCACACCTACAGTCGCATTAGAAATATCAGAGCATTTAAAGTCGCATTGTGAATCTAAGCGCAGCTGCAGTCGCATTGTGAATCTAAGCGCAGCTGCAGTCGCATTGTGAATCTAAGCGCACCTACAGTCGCATTGTGAATCTAAGCGCAGCTGCAGTCGCATTGTGAATCTAAGCTCAGCTGCAGTCGCATTGTGAATCTAAGCGCAGCTGCAGTCGCATTGTAAATCTAAGCGCAGCTGCAGTCGCATTTTGAATCTAAGTGCAGCTGCAGTCGCATTGCAAATTTAAGCACACTTACAGTCGCATTTGGAATATAAGCACACTTACAATCGCATTGGGAATATAAGCACACTAACAGTCGCATTGGGAATATAAGCACACCTACTGATGCATTGGAAATATAAGCACACCTACTGATGCACTGGGAATATAAGCACACTTACAGTCGCATTTGTAATATAAGCACACCTACAGTAGCATTGGGAATAAAAGCAGAACTACAGTCGCATTGGGAAAATAAGCACACCTAAAGTCGCATTGGGATATAAGTACACTTACAGACGCATTGGGAATATAAGCACACCTACTGATGCATTGGGAATATAAGGAAACTTACAGTCGCATTTGGAATTGAAGCACACCTTCAGTCGCATTGGGAATATAAGCACACATACAGACGCATTCGGAATATAAGCACACCTACAGTCGCATTGGGAATATTAGGACACCTACAGTCGTATTGGGAATATAAGCACACTTATAGTCGCATTGGGAATATAAGCACAATTACAGTCGCATTGGGTATATAAGCACACATACAGACGCATTGGGAATATAAGCACACGTACAGTCACATTTGGAATATAAGCACACTTACAGTCGCATTTGGAATATTAGCACACTTACTGTCGCATTGGGAATAAAAGCAGAACTACAGTCACATTGACAATATAAGCACACCTTAAGTAGCATTGGGAATATAAGTACACTTACAGACGCAATTGGGAATATAAGCACACCTACTGATGCATTCGGAATATAAGAACACCGAAAGTCGCATTGGGAATATAAGTACACTTACAGACGCAATTGGTAATATAACCACACCTACTGACGCAAGTGGAATATAAGTACACTAACATTCAAATTAGAAATATAAGCACACATACAGTCGCATTGGAAACATAAGCAAACAAACAGTCGCATTGGGAATATAAGCACACATACATTCGCATTGGGAATATAAGCACACCTACAGACGCATTGGGAATATACGCACACCTATTGATGCCTTGGGAATATAAGCACACATACAGTCGCATTGGGGATATAAGCACACATACATACGCATTGGGAATATAAGCACACCTACAGACGCATTGGAAATATAAGCACACATACAGGCGCATTGGGAATATATGCCCACCTACTGATGCATAAGGAATATAAGCACACTTACAGTCGCATTGGGGATATAAGCACACATACAGACGTATTGGGAATATAAGCACACCTACAAACGCATTTGGAATATAAGCACACATACAGACGCATTTGGAATATAAGCACTTATACAGTCGCATTGGGAATATAAGCACTTATACAGTCGCATTGGGAATATAAGCACTTATACAGTCGCATTGGGAATATAAGCACACATACAGACGCATTGGGAATATAAGCCCACGTACAGACGCATTGGGAAGATAAGCACACATACAGTCGCATTGCGAATATAAACACATCTACAGTCGCATTGGGAATAAAAGCAGAATGATGCATTCTGAATAAAAGCACACCTAAAGTCGCATTGGGAATATAAGTACACTTACAGACGCAATTGGGAATATAACCACACCTACTTACGCATTGGGAATATAAGAACACTAACATTAAAATTGGAAATATAAGCACACATACAGTCGCATTGGAAATATAAGCAAACAAACAGTTGCATTGGGAATATAAGCACACATACATTCGCATTGGGAATATAAGCACACCTACAGACGCATTGGGAATATAAGCACACCTATTGATGCCTTGGGAATATAAGCACACATAAAGTCGCATTGGGAATATAAGCACACCTACAGTCGCATTGGAAATATAAGCACACATAGAGGCGCATTGGGAATATAAGCACACCGACTGATGCATAAGGAATATAAGCACACTTACAGTCGCATTGGGGATATAAGCACACATACAGATGCATTGGGAATATAAGCACACCTACAGACGCATTGGAAATATAAGCACACATACAGGCACATTGGGAATATAAGCCCACCTACTGATGCATAAGGAATATAAGCACACTTACAGTCGCATTGGGGATATAAGCTCACATACAGACGCATTGGGAATATAAGCACACCTACAGACGCATTTGGAATAAAAGCACACATACATATGCATTTTGAATATAAACACTTATACAGTCGCATTGGGCATATAAGCACTTATACAGTCGCATTGGGATTATAAGCACTTATACAGTCGCATTGGGAATATAAGCACACAAACAGACGCATAGGGAATATAAGCCCACTTACAGTCGCATTGGGAATATAAGCACACATACAGTCGCATTGCGAATATAAGCACACCTACAGTCGCATTGGGAATAAAAGCAGAATTACAGTCGCATTAGGAATATAAGCACACCTAAAGTCGCATTGGGAACATAAGTACACTTACAGACGCATTGGGAATATAAGCACTACTACTGATGCATTGAGATTATAAGCACACCTACAGACGCATTGGGAATATAAGAACACTAAGAGACGCATTGGGACTATAAGCACACCTACTGACGCATTTGGAATATAAGTACACTCACATACGCATTGGGCATATAAGCACACTTACAGACGCATTGGGAATATAAGCAAGCCTACAGTAGCATTGGGGATATGAGCACACTCACTGTCGCATTAGAAATCTAAGCACACCTTAAGTCGCATTGGGAATATAAGTAAACTTACAGTCACATTGGGAAAATAAGCACACCTACAGTAGCATTGGGGATATAAGCACACTCACAGTCGCATTAGAAATCTAAGCACATCTAAAGTCGCATTTGGAATATATGTACACTTACAGTCACAATGGGAAAATAAGCACACCTACTGATGCATTGGGAATATAAAAACACTCACAGTCGCATTAGGAATCAAAGCCCATTTACAGTCGCATTGGGAATATAAGTACACTGACAATCGCATTGGGAATATACGTACACCTACAGTCGCATTGGGAATAAAAACACACCTTCAGACGCATTGGAAATATAAACACACCTACAGACGCATTGGGAATATACGTACACCTACAGTTGAATTGGAAATAAAAACACACCTACAGCCGTATTGGAAATATAAACACACCTACTGGCGCTTTGAGAATATAAGTACACCAACAGTCGCATTGGGAATATAAGCACACCTACAGACGCATTGGGAATATAAGTACACTAACATTCGCATTGGGAATATAAGCACACCTACAGTCGCATTTGGAATATAAGAACACCTAAAGTCAAGTTGGGAATATAAGCACACTTACAGTCGCATTGGGAATATAAGTGCACCTAAAGTCAAGTTGGGAATAAAAGCACACCTACAGTCGCATTGAAAATATTAGTACACTAACATTCGCATTGGGAATATTAGCACACCTACAGTCGCATTGGGAATATAAATACACTAACAGTCGCATTGGGAATATAAGCACACCTACAGTCGCATCGGGAATATAAGAACACCTTAAGTCAAGTTGGGAATATAAGCACACCTACAGACGCATTGGAAATATAAACACACCTACTGACGCATTGGGAATATAAGTACACTAACATTCACATTGGAAATATAAGCACACCTAAAGACGCATTGGGTATATAAGAACACTTACAGTCGCATTGGAAATATAAGTACACTAGCTTTCGCATTGGGAATATAAGCACACCTACAAACGCACTGGGAATATAAGTACACTAACATTTGCATTGGAAATATAAGCACACCTACAGACGCATTGGGAATATAAGTACACTAACATTCACATTGGAAATATAAGCACACCTACAGACGCATTGGGTATATAAGAACACTTACAGTCGCATTGGAAATATAAGTACTCTAGCTTTCGCATTGGGAATATAAGCACACCTACAGACGCATTGGGAATATAAGAACACTTACATTCACATTGGAAATATAAGCACACCTACAGACGCATTGGGTATATAAGAACACTTACAGTCGCATTGGGAATATAAGCATACTTACAGTCGCATTGGGAATATAAGCACACCTACTGATGGATTGGGAATATGAGCATACTAACAGTCGCATTGGGAATATAAGAACACTTACAGTCGCATTGGAAATATAAGCATACTTACAGTCGCATTGGGAATATAAGCACACCAACTGATGCATTGGAAATATAAGCATACCTACTGACGCATTGGGAATATAAACACACCTACTGATGCATTGGGAATATAAGCATTCTTACAGTAGCATTGGGAATATAAGCACACCTACAGACGCATTTGGTATATAAAAACACCTACAGTCGCTTTTGAAATATAAGCACACCTACAGACGCATTAGGAATATAAGTGCACATAAAGTCTTATTGGGAATATAGTCGCGTTTATAGTCGCATAAAGAATCTCAGCAAAGCTACAGTAACTTTGGGAATCGAAACGCACTTATGGTTGAATTTAGAATCTAAGCTCACTTATAGTCACATTTGGAATATAACCCAATCGTATAGTTGCCTTGGAAATCAAAGCACACATACAATCGCATTGCTCGTAATGAAATTGTTTATGTGTGTAAACAATTAAACAACGGAAAGGCAGCGGGGCCTGATTATATGTTGAGTGAATTTTTTAAATATAGTATTTACTCTGATAAGTTTTTTAAGTGTGTTATGTACATTATTTAACATTCCTTTTGATGGGTTCTGATTCTTGTTCTGAGGGTTGGATTGTTCCTTTATATAAAAAGGGAGAAAAAGATAATGTGAATAATTATAGGGGCATTACACTGCTTAATTGTTTACAAAGTTGATAAATAATGGATTAAATAGTCGGGCTGAAAAATATCATATATAGAAGCTCAGGCTGGTTGTAGAAAAAGCATGTGGACTGTGGATAATATGTTTATTCTCCATGGTGTAATTAACCATTTGTTACAGAATAATAGGAAGTTATATGTTGCCTTTGTGGACTACACGAAAGCGTTCTTTTTTTGGTAAGGGATATTATTTGGTACAAACTAGTCAAACTTGGTGTTAGAGGTAACATGATTAACATAATTAAAGCTATGTATATGAATGTAGAATCAAGGGTAAAGATGGGAAATGTAATAAGTACAGAAGAATTCTTATGCTTTATTGGGGTACGTCAAGGAGAGTCACTCTCACCGTTTCTATTCTCGATGTATTTAAATGATATAGAAGAAAACTATATGTTGCATGGCTTCAATGGCATAGATTTAGGTATACTGAAATTATTTTACTACTTTATGCCGATGATATTGTCATAATGGCAGAAACTGAGGATGAGTTGAAAAAGGGTTTGTTATTATTAGAACAGTACTGTGATAGATGGAAACTAAATGTAAATTCTTCGAAGACAAAAATAATGATTTTTAAAAAGGTGGTATATTAAGACAAAATTGACAATTCTTTTATAAAGATGAACTTTTGTAAATTGTCAGTAATTTTACTTATGTATGCATTGTTTTTACCACCGGAGGGTCTTTTACATCAACCTTTGAAACATTGACAGGTCAGGCATCAAAAGCAACTTTTAAACTTAACGCATGTATGTTTAAATACTCTACAATTTCTGTTAAATGTAAACTTGACTTATTTGATAAGCTAATATTGCCCATTTTGCATTATGGGTCTGAGTTGTGGGGATTAAACGACGCTCCGGTGCTAGAAAGGAATCATTTATTTTTTTGTAAAAGAATACTGAATGTTAAGATACAGACTCAAAATAATTTTGTTTATGGTGAACTAGGAAGAACTTCTCTCCGTACGATAAGAGCTGTAAATGTATTTAGATACTATGTGTAGTTAAAAGGAAAGCAGACCACATGTTCAAAACTGGGCTAATTCTTTATGTTGCCTTTTGCAATCACTTGGATTTCAATATGCATGGCTATATCAAAATGTTGGCGATGATAAAATAGTTTTGTCTATGTTAATGTTACGATTACATGACCAATTTCTACAGAACTGGCAGAATGAGCTGAGTAATTCGTCTAGAGCTAGGACTGATGTAACGTTTTGTGTTTTAAAATACAACCTTATCTAACAAGTATTAAAACAAACAAGTTTAGAAGTGTCTTAAAGGGGCCGTCCAACAGATTTTGGCATGTATTGAAGCTTGTCATTAAATGCTTTAAATGCTTTATATTGATAAATTTAAACATTTGAACGAAAAATCTCCAGTAAAACAAAAAAAACAAGAATACGATTTAAAAAACAGGAAAAAGTAACCCTCAACAGGGCTCGAACCACTGACCCCTGGATTCCTGGAGTCCTGGAGTAAAACGCTACCCGCCTAGACCACTCGACCATCCACGCTCATGTTTGTAGAGGATGTTTTTTTTTTAGCTCTATAAGCAATCCTCGTAGTTTCCCAAAATATGGTTTCGCGTCGATACGATGCTTTATCTGTTGGACGGCCCCTTTAAGTAGACTTCGGGTATCTTCACATAGACTGATGGTTAAGACCGGGAGATGGCTAAAACCTACTCCAATATGAGGAGAGACATTGTAATAGCTGTCATATGCTCGAAGATGAGAATCACTTTGTAATTGAATGTAAACTATATACAGAAATAAGAAAGTTGTATATTGATAAATACTATTGGAAAAAGCCAAATATGTTTAAATTTGTTGAATTAATGAAATCCGAAAATGGTCGAACCAATAACAATCTTGCATAATATGTGAACAAAGCCTTTAAACAACGTAACTTGTTTAATCTTTACTATGACTATGTTAGGCAATTAGAACACATTCGTACAAAACCATTTTATATAGATTTATAGTGTTAACAAGAATAGATCTCTCGCTTATGTTTTTGTTTGTATATGAAGTTTTTCTCTATTTTGTATTCAATGTACTTGTCACTTGACCACTCGTTTGTTATAAACATAACATTTTTATGCTGTATACTCATGGACAATTGTCCATTGTATGAACAATAAACTGTAAACTGTATTTAAGGGCACGTATATTTGGATGGAACCGAAGCGCACTTACAGACGTATTGGTAACCTTAGCAGACGTATTGTCAGATTGCGAATCTAAGCACACTTATACAACTGTGGTTGCATTGGAAATCTAAGCACAACTACAGTCTCATTGATAACCTGAACAAACTTATAGTCGCGTTGGGTATCTAATCGCGTGTATGGCCGCATGGAAAACATAAACGCACTTATAGTTGAATTGGGAATATAAGGGCACTAATAGTCGCATTGGGAACTTAAGCCCACCCAATGTCGCATTGCTTACCTAAACGCACATATTTTCACATTAGAATCTAAATTGACTTATTGTCGTATTGGTAACATAAACGAACTAATAGTCTTTTTGGAATTATTGCACACCAATATTCGCATAAGATATCTAAGCGTTCTTATAGTCAACTTGGATATTTAAGCGCACATTTAGTCGTATTGGGTATCAACGCATACTTTTAGTCACATTGGGTATCTCAGCGCACTGATAGTCGCTTGGGAATCTGAGCGCACTTAAAGTCGCGTCATATAGCGTTTCTAAGCGCCCTTAAAATCGAATTGAATCAAAGCGCACTTATAGTCACATTAAATATCTAAGCGCACTTATAGTCGCATTGATAATCAAAGCCCACTTATATAAGCATTGGCCATCTAAGCGCACTTATAATCACATTAAGTATCTAAGCGCACTTATAGTCGAATTGCATATCTAAGCTCCCTTACAGTAGCATTGGGAATCAAAGCGCACTTATAGTCGCCTGAAGTATCTAAGCGCACTTAAAGTCACATTGAGAATCCACGCAAGCTTTAGCATTAACAAGTGGGTACATCGGATAACGTGGCACCAATACATAGAAAACTGGGTATGCATCAAAATATGTTAAAGCACACAGGTATGTACACGGCACTGGTAAGTATTTATCTGATTGCCCCTATTTTTAAATAAAGCAAAACTTAGTATATATAACAGAAATAATGTATTTCATCTGAAGAGAACAAAACGATATATTTGTTAAGAAAATTTATTCAAATATTCGAGGATCTAAAACAATTTTACTACTGTGAAAATACGCCCATTTACGAAATCCTTCACAAGCAACGTGCGACGTCTAAAACGTATGTTCCATTAAATCAAAATTCCAAAATATACTGCAGGCTATATATATTGTTAGTTTTCCGCTGTTGTGCACACAGAAATACACTCACATTCACGATGCGATTAACTTTTCAATGTGTGCTCTAGACTTTACTGTTAGTGCAATGTTCAGCGTCTAACTTAACCGAGCTTCTGCATGTTTACTTCGGAAATTCTATTTCAATAAAATTGTTAGCGTAAAACAAAGTGTTCGCGGACTTTCTCGAGATGACGTAGCTGTATTGGCGGCTGAGCGGCTCTAGGTCGCCAAGGATGTCTCGGTCCCTTGACCCGGCAGAGAGCGTGTCGACTGCATTGTAGAGGTGGTTCGCTTTCGTCGAGCAGAAGACCAGTGTCTGCTGGTCGCTTCTTCCGGTGTTGGGATCACTTCCGTGCGCTAAGTAGGAAAATATCGACAGCTTTGTAAAGAAGAGCGTTGACGTTAAGGAAAACTTAAGTGTCGATTCGTCCCTGTATTTCACCACTACCTCCCCTGTGTCCGTCCGCACGTGCAGCGTTTGCACGCCTGCTTGAACCGGAACTGAACTTACATCGGCATTTGCCGTAACATAGAACCCAGTGACGTCTATCTGCATACTCTCCGATTCGCCTACACTGACATGGAACATCCTGTAGGGGTAAATCATTCCGTTGGCATGGATTTTCGCAACTGTTTCGTATTTACTAAATGTGGTCCTTTGATAGAGTAATATTAACTCTTCATAATTCTCAGTCTCAGTTCCGTTGTTAACAGAGACGCGCATACCGGCGCCAGCGGTGTCTGTGTACCGGAGCCCTCTCACTAGCCACGCCCCTTGGCGCGCGAGTTCCTCTTTGATCAGACGCCGGTCCCTCTTATTGAATTGCATCTTCAGAAAATCAAACATTATTAAGTTAGCTTCTGTTTCGAAATGGAGATGTATGGAGTGTTGCTCGCCGCCGGAAGCGCCGAGCATCGGAATGTTCCAGCCCATAACCTGATAGGTCCGGTTGAAGTGGATAACGTGAATGTTCGAAAATTCGTTTATGGTGTGATCGAAGTAGCGCATTCCGATTTCTACAGACTTGGTAAGATTTATCAAGCCTAGAGTCAGGAACGCCGAACCTTGTCGCATGTCGATTCCGGGCGGCATGGCATAATGGATGTATATATCAGAGGTCACAAATGGTAGTAACTTGATCGGAAATTTGGATTCCGGATGTTCCACGTTGGTGATATTGATGTTAAGCTGTGCCCCCTCATAAATGGAGGAAAATTCTCGATTGTCATTATCCATGATCCCAATTTGCCATATATCGGTGTCACAGTAACGCGGCGTGAAGAGATGACTGGAGTTCACGGCGGGTGGAAGGTCCTGTTGCCGGAAGGTTAACTCAGTTCGCGCTAAATCCTTTGTTGTGAAGGCGACGCGGACGTTCTTTCGATCCACGCAGTCCGACCGGAAGCTGTGCTGCGTCAACTGCGCAAAAGTCGGCATCTCCGTCGTCGTCGTCGGCGGCGCCGGAGTACTCGTGAAGCCTTGCTGAGCTAAGAAGTTGGACCTTTCCTCCTCAGACATGCAATCCCACTTCTTAGTGGCCAGCGTGAAGCCGTTGTCACACCATACCGATATGGGATTCACGGGCGTAAAAACGCTTACCTGCATCGACCACACGTCCACCCCGTAGCAATCCAATGAATTGAGAACCTTCAGTCGGATTTCGTGTTTTCCCGACTGCAGCATCCCCGAGCGACCAACGAAGCCTGACGTGTGCGGCAACCCCCAAAATCTACCCCAGTTCGACGAAGAGTGCGTTTGGAAGGTTCCTATTTCATTTCCGCCCAGATAAACGCCGATGACGTCAGCGCCGCCGTCTTGGGAATACGTAACGTTATTGAATTCTAGGACGGTTCGTTGGTCGAGGCAAATGCTGACCGTAAGTTCGTCCGCTTCATTAAGATGCGGTACCAGAACGTTTCCATTTCGAACTGACCGACGATTTTCCGGAAGTTTCGAAGCCACTTGCGAAAATTGAAATTCCAAATGATGTTGAGCACACGTGTACACTATACATAGACTCATAAAAATGAACACAACTTTAATAACAATGTTCGAATACATTCCTATTTCTTCTTTTAACACTAAGATTGCCGGTGAACAAAATGTTACTCGCCCCTTTGATTTGTAACCAGCGTCAATGTGAGTTTAATTGCGCGGTTTGTTTTCGAATTACGTCGTTAACGTCAGTTAGCAGGCGTGCATACATGTAGTTATAATTTATAAATGATGGATTACGAATGACATGAAGCGAGTGTTGCTTGATATAGGGTTAAACTAAATTTACGCACACCTAATTGTCTTTTCTAAATGACATTTTACTACTACTACTGCTGATGATACTACTATTTCTACTACTACTACTACTACTACTACTACTACTACTACTACTACTACTACTACTTCTACGACTACTACTACTACTTCTTCTTCTACTTCTACTACTGCTGCTGTTGCTTCAACTACTACTACTACTGCTACAATTACTGCGGAAGCTGCTACTACTTACACTACATTTACTTCTACTATTACTACTACTACTTCTTATTGTATAATGTATTATTTTTGTAAAACATATAATATATCACAATTAATAAATACTTAAAATCTGATGGATTATAGTCGTTTTGGAGGGTGTCTTTTAAACAATAATAACAGCCAGTGACGATATTAACTGAAAACTCTTTTTTTAAACATTAATTTACCTTAACGTATCATTTATATGTTTAAATATGTACAATCAAACGTTTTTAATTAAAGGCATTCATACATATAATTTCACAAGCGTGTAGTTAATTTCTTTACACTCGTTTACACCAAGAGAATAAGTATGGGATCTAATATGAATCGTATCTTCGCGATGTAAGGGAGAAAACTGCGCATCTGCTGTAATCGATCCAATCTGCAATTTAAGTTGTCTTTACATTGTTTGTACCAAAATAAAGATATAAATGGTACCAATCTTGGCCAATCAACAATCATTTATGAAATATTTATTAAAGATCGTTTAAGACCTGTCACGCATTTAAATAGAATAATAATATTTTTGTTTATTCAAATAATTTACGGAAACGTATTATTAAGCTTTTTATTATTTGAACTATTTCCATGCCCATGCGCAGACGAAAACCGCTCTCGTCGGTGCTCTTCGTTCAATCATCAACTATTTGGTGTCCAAGATAGGAATGTTATGAATTCTCTTATAGCCACAGTCCACTAACCATTGACTTAAAACAACAACAATAACACATACAACAAATCAACAAACACTAATTTGGATGAACATTCAACAGACCAAAATATAAAACAAACACAAGTTTTGACGGGTGTTTGTTACTTCATGTGTTGCCATGCTAGTTTCTTTTGGTGAAGTTGGCGTCGTTTCCGATGGTGTCAGTGTCGCTATTGTCCATCTAGGACGACGATGGCAGAGAGTTGATTGCAGTGAACGTGGATGTCGCTACCGATGTCCGCTCGTCACGAGTTGATGTCATAGTCTCTACCGATGCCTCAAAAGGGACGTCAAGTAGAACCATGTCATTGTTTATTCATACGGTGCATGGTGCCCAATCGGAAACAATGCACCTGTGTGACCTATCGCTGAAACATCGACATCGTCGCCCTCGCCGTCGTTCAAATACATTAGTCCGCCAGTACTGAGTGTCATCATGACGTCGGAGCACAGCGTCAGCACTATCTGGTCGCCCTTGAACATGCGGAAAGACGAGAAGCCGAAAGCTGTTGACCTTCATGGACTCTGGGACTTCTGAATCCACCGACGACATTTTCAAACTCGTTTCACTTTTAGACATTCTGACTAAACGATTAAAGAAAACGAGTGTGGCGCTAAGTAATAATCGCATTTCTGTGTGCATTGCACCTGTTGAAAATGTACATGCAATTATTAAAGTTTGAAATGAAATATTGCAAATCTGATTTTAAGAGGATGTTGATAGTCTTTATTGTGTTAACTGCTTTTAGCAAATCACCATTTCTACATAATTTACGTTAATTTGATAGAAGTATTTAATTAATGTAGACAATTCGATGACGCAAATCTTAACAGATACCGCTGATCCATTTACGTCAATGTGCTATTGTTTAAAGAATGATGGATAACATTAACGTTACATGTGCTTGTTCCTTAAAGCCACTTATATATTAATAAAGATTCGGTAATAAGCACGCATGTAACAATCGTGTATAGGTGGGGGGTATATTCCCCTATATATCATTCTATTTTCCACAGCAGTCCATTCGAAAGCAGTGCCTATTGCAAGAGTTTGTTTTCCCTCTTGGTTAAAGAGCCACGGGACATTAGCACCCATGACTTGTGTGGTTATTTCCTGTATCGTATGTGTGTCTGCAACATTTTGGCGCATTTCATTAAGAAACTACGTGGAAAATTAACGTTCAGCGTGCGTTTATTAAAGAACTGTGCCTTTGTTGAAATCTCATTGCCGAAACCATGTCTTCATGCATGGCATATATATTTTGTTTAACTTTACGAAAGAAGATATATTCATCTCCAAATTGATACCAGGTTTGTACAATCTAAAATATCGTAAAGGCAAGAATAATGCCTTGAACGATGGCCGTTTCATATGCGACCCTATTATAACTGGATTTAGTGCAAACTAACCTATATGTCCGCTTAAGCTGGTGTCACTGGAGAAGCCTCTTAAGTAAGTCGAGGAAATATACTCCATTTGAACCAAACGTCCAAAGTACTTAGTTTACTTCCACCAAGCGCTTTCGAACATAAGCGTAAACAAAAAACGCATGTATCACAAACGAAATGGTTTGCATTGAATTAAGCGTAATTTATCTTCATTAAAACGTATTCACTTTTTGCATCACATTATTTTTGGTTAATGCGTCTTTATGCATTATGTTAGGATTCGGTTTTGATGCAAGTTTGAAACATTCAATCAAGAAAAAACTGTACTGTGGAAAAAAAACAGAAACATATAACACGTATGTAAGATTAAAACGTATGTCTAACATTGAATACATTATTGTTTATTAACAAGACTCGAACAAGCTTATATATAGAATGTGTTTGAATAAAATTAATATGATACAAACGTGGCTGCTTATCATTTAGACCTTGTTGCCACCAAAAATTGCGAAGAGACGTAATTAAAATAAATCAAGAAATTCAAGATGCCCTAGAAGATACGTTTGTTTACTAGCAAGAGAAATAAAATGTATCTAATACAGATGATTTTAATTAAAAAAAAAATAAAAAAAATGATAAGACATCCTTAAAGTGTACGTTCCATGGAAGATCTGGATTTAAATATTTAGTGGTAGCAGTGTTAACTGAAACCGTTAAATGGACATACTTGTTACCGCTGTTCGGTGAATGGAAAAAATACGTAAAAAAGGCGACATATTGTCATTTTTACTGGGTTTTTCGACTTCCGCTGTTTGCCAGTTCACTATAACATGAATGAAACAGCTGCCAATTATTTTCGCCATTTTCGTTATTAGTTGTTCTTTAAATGTCAATCCCCAGATAGTAAAAAGCCGACACAATATTTATTTATGGGCATCATTTAAATCAAAATAAATTAACGCACCTAATCATGAACATATCAAGCGCTTGGTAATTATTAATTACATAGTAGATCTACAAGCGATAGCTGGTGGTAACTCACTGGTAAATAGAGGATGTCCAAGCGTACCAAGAGTCGATAAAACTCACACAAGATAAATTTTATGAAAGGAAATATTTTTCACTGATATTCAAGTCATGTTATTCAATTTTAAGTAAGAATTCATACCATGTTAAGATACTTTGATTTTTCTTTCACGGATTTGTTATCTACCCACCTACGCATTCCTTGACGTCCGCGAAGACGGCGGCACGTATGGTATCACTTGTAATCTGAGCTCAAGTATAGTATAATTGGAAAATTACGCTCATATAAAGTGTTATTAAAAATTTGAGCTCATGTATAGTAAAATTGGGAATCTGAACTCATGTATCGTATAATCGGGAATCTGAGCTCAATTATAGTATAATCGGGAATCTGAGCTCACGTGTAGTGTAATTGGAAATCTGAGCTCATGTAAAGTATAATCGGGAATCTGAGCTCATGTGTAGTGTAATTGGAAATCTTAGCTCATGTATAGTATAATTGGGAACCTGAGCTCATGTATAGTATAATCGGGGATCTTAGCTCATGTATAGTATAAACGGGAATCTGAGCTCATGTCTAGTATAATCGGGAATCTGAGCTCATAAATAGTATAATCGCGAATCTGAGCGCATCGGTAGTGTTATTTGAAATCCTAGCTAATGTATAGTATAATCGGGAACCTGAGCTCATTAATAGTATAATCGGCGATCTTAGCTCATGTATAGTATAATCGGGAATATGAGCTCATGTAAAGTATACTCGGGAATATGAGCTCATGGGTAGTGTAATTGGAAATCTTAGCTCATGTATAGTATAATTGGGAACCTGAGCTCATTTATAGTATAATCAGGAATCTGAGCTGATGTGTAGTATAATTGGAAAATTACGCTCATATAAAGTGTAATTGAAAATAAAATTGAGCTCATGTATAGTATACTTGGGAATCTGAACTCATGTATCGTATTATCGGGAATCTGTGCTCATTTATAGTATAATCGGGAATCTGAGCTCATGTGAAGTGTAATTGGAAATCTGAGCTCATGTATAGTATAATCGGGAATCTGAGCTCATGTGAAGTGTTAATACAAATCTAAGCTCATATATAGTATAATTGGGAACCTGAGCCCATGTATAGTAGAATCGGCGATCTTAGCTCATGTATAGTATAATCGGAATTTGAGCTCATGTATTGTATAATCGGGAATCTGAGCTCATGTGAAGTGTAATGGGAAATCTTAGTTCGTGTATAGTATAATTGGGAACCTGAGCTCATGTATAGTATAATCGGGATCTAAGCTCATGTATAGTATAATCGGGAATCTGAGCTAATGTAAAGTATAATCGGGAATCTGAGCTCATGTGTTGTGTAATTGGAAATATGAGCTCATGTATAGTATAACCGGGAATCTGAGCTCATGTATAGTATAATTGGGAATCTGAGCTCATGTATAGTATACTTGGGAATCTGAACTCATGTATCGGATAATCGGAAATCTGTGCTCATTTATAGTATAATCGGGAATCTGAGCTCATTTGAAGTGTAATTGGAAATCTGAGCTCATGTTTAGTATAATCGGGAATCTGAGCTCATGTGTAGTGTAAATACAAATCTTTGCTCATATATAGTATAATTGGGAACCTGAGCCCATGTATAGTAGAATCGGCGATCTTAGCTCATGTATAGTATAATCGGGAATTTGAGCTCATGTATAGTATAATCGGGAATCTGAACTCATGTGTAGTGTAATGGGAAATCTTAGTTCGTGTATAGTATAATTGGGAACCTGAGCTCATGTATAGTATAATCGGGATCTCAGCTCATGTAAAGTATAATCGGGAATCTGAGCTAATGTTAAGTATAATCGGGAATCTGAGCTCAGGTGTTGTGTAATTGGAAATCTGAGCTCATGTATAGTATAACCGGCAATCTGAGCTCATGTATAGTATAATTGGGAATCTGAGCTCATGTATAGTATAATCGGGAATCTGAGCTCATGTAAAGTATAATCGGGAATCTTAGCTCATTTATAGTATAATCGGGAATCTGAGCTCATGTATAGTGTAATTGGGGATCTTAGCTCATGTATAGATTAATTGGGAATCTGAGCTCATGCATAGTTTAATTTGGTATCTGAGCTCATGAATAGTATGATCGGGAATCTGAGCTTATGTAAAGTATAATCGGGGATCTTAGCTCATGTATAGTATAATCGGGAATCTGAGCTCATGTATCGTATAATTGGGAACCTGAGCTCATGTATACTATTATTGGGAATCTGAGCTCATGTATAGTATACTCGGGAATCTGAGCTCATGTAAAGTATAATTGGGGATCTTAGCTCATGTATAGTATAATTGGGAATCTGTCTCATGTATAGTTTAATCGGAAAATTGCGCTCATATATAGTGTTATTGAAAATCTGAGCTTAGATAAAGCATAATTGGAAATCTGAGCTAATGTATACTGTTATTATAAAACTGAGCTCACTTATAGTATCATTGGAAATTTGAGCGTTTGTATATTTAAGTAAGATTTACCAAGCCAAGAGTCGGATATGCCAAACCTTGTTCGATCATGAACTGAAAGGCATAATACATTTATATGTAGCTATCAGAGGTCACAAATCTAAGCAACTTTAGCGGGAACTTTGATTGTGGATGCTGCACGCTTGCTATGATATGTTGCAGCTGCTGCACCTCGTAAGTGGAGGACATTGTCGTTATTGATATACCAAATTTTTCATATTAACGATTCGCAGAAACACGACGACATGTGAAGACTGGAGTTGATAGCAACGTGGAGGTCGCATTGGACCTCAGTACGCGCCTTTGTAAAGGCGTCATTACAGTTTTTTTACCGGTCCAAGCAGTCTGACTTTAAGCTATGCTGCGGTCTCCGTCGTCTTCGGAATGGTGCTGGATACTCGTTGATCCCAGCTAGCCAAAGCGGCACCTACCCTCGCCTGACACGCATTCCCGTTTCTGCAGCTAAAACTTAAACACTGTTGCTCCATAACGCGATCGAATTAACTGGCGTGGAAACGCCTTCCTACATCGACCATACCTCCGCCCCGCAACATTTTTTTTTTAAATTGAGAACATTCAACTTGATCTCGTATTATCCCGAATTCAGCATTCCCGAGCGACCATTGGAGCCTGACGTCCGCGGAACCTCTCAAAGTATCCTCAAGTCCGTCGACGAGTGGGTTTGAAACGTTCATACGTCATTTCAGCCTAGATAAACGCCAACTTCTTGAGAATACTTCACGTCATTTCGTTCTATGATGTTTCGTTGCTCGATGCAGATGCTGACTGTACGTTCATCTCCGTCGTTTAGATGTTGTACAAGGTCGAATCCATCGCAGCCATATGATACATTTGTTAGAACTTATTAGCTCAAAAGGTGTTTGAGATCGTCTGTTAACGCATTCTAGAACGGTATATTACGAAGATAATTGTTATTAATTAGATACAAATGCTATTTAAACGTAATAAATGTGTCTGTTAGTTTAAGTTTGTCGCATTATACTATTTATCAAATTAAATGTTATCTTTAATTTGATTAATTGTTATCTTCTTTTGCATGATTTCAAATGAAATAAAAATTAATTTAACCCATTTATGCCTAACGTCTAGAAAAAAAAGGCCTTGGCTAACAGCGTAGACCCAGATGAGACGCCGCATGATGCGGAAAGTTTAGGCGGAAAGTGTCATCCCGGATTAGCCTGTGCGGACTGCGGACACAGGCTAATCTGGGACGACACTTTACGCACATGCATTATGCCCAGTTTTCTCAGAACACGACTCATATAGACATAATTGGTGGTTGATTTAGGTTACAAAGCATGTGGTATATGATTAAGGTAACACAACACGTTATCTGAGGTTTTAGTTACACAATACTTTATTTATGGTTAAGGTTTCAAAACACTAAGTCCAAAGTTAAAGTTACAAAATAAGTAGTCTATAGTTAAGGTTACACAAAAGTGAGTCTACGGCTAAGGTAACACGGCGCTTTGTTTATACGTTATATAACACAACACTAAGTGTATTGTTAACGTTACACAGCAATTAAAGGGACTTGTTCACAGTTTATCAAAATGAGAATTTTTCGACTTTTTGTCACAGATTCAAGAAATAAATGAACAATGTACATCAGTGTGAGAAATAATACTAATTCCGCAGACATATACTGAATATACACTTTCGTTTACGAAAAATCATCGTTAAAAATCAAAAATTATAAAGCGTCTCAGACGCGAAACGATTTAAAAATTTAGATTTCCTTTGTTATCGTTTTATTTTGTAACAACACGTGGGTGGTTATACAAAGTATAAAATAAATGGCAACCCATGTGAAGACGGATGGTCTGGTCCACACATAATGTAGTCGTAAATACTCAACGACGACCCGAACATAAACTCTGAATGACACATACAAATACGTGAAGACGGATGGCCGAGTGGCTTCGTCGCTTGGCTTTTAATCCATGGGTCAGTGGTTCGAGCCCTGTTGTGGTTAACTTTTTTTTTCTCTTTTTTTTTAAATTTCTTTTTTTACTTTTATTTTTGTTTTTATATTGAAGCTCTTTAGTTCTGATGTTTATATCTATCAATTTAAAGCATTTCATGACAAACTTCACAATCTGTGAACAAGACCATTTAATGTATGGTCAAGGTTTACAGCACCAAGGCCATAATTAAGATTTTACAATGTACGCGGTTAAGGCAAAATCTGGTTATTCAAACCAGCAACTTTTAAAATAAACATATTTTAACATAACAGAATCAATTCGAATGGACACTTTTTCATATCGAATGAAAATATGTAGGTCGAAGTGTCGATATTGGTATTATTATTTTTATGTGAAGTCCATTATTTTGTCCGACTTACTAATTATTATGAATAGACAATATTTCATTTTTTTAATTATTTTACCGAATGATTGAACAAATTGAAGTCCATTTCTTTACGTTACATCAAGAAAAGAAGCAGATATATTGGTGCGTATCGTATTCGCGACGCAAGGGAGATAACCGAGAATCATCTTAAATCGATCATATAATCTTCTATGGAAGTTGTCTTTCGTTGTTCCCACCAAGGCCGCAGGTTGAATAACAACATGTATTTAACGACAATCGGGTCGATTTTATAAACCCAGGCATATACATAACTATTATATTGTTATATTGAAAACCTATTCGTGCTTTGAAACTATGTTCGTGGTATTTTTTAAAAAACTTGTTTCGTGCTTGACAAAGTGGAAAGCGATTCATTCGGAATACTTGACGGGTCAAAAAATGCGTTGGCTCGAATATAGCCGTTTTCTATTTATTGTAGCTATTTGTGTATTCTTTTGATTTGTGTATTGTTGAATCTACTTTGTGAATGGCTAAATGCTTAAACAATTGACTGTTAAATGAAAATTTAACTGTTTTGGATAAGAGAAATTATTGTATGTCCCCGGCATCTGATTCGGTTGTCAGAGAGTGTTTGTCCAGCCCGTTCTTCCGTTTTCCTTTTTGTCCTTTTATAGGTTTTCTTCTCTCTGACGTTCCTTCCGTTCGGACGTCCGCCCTTCAGTCTATCATTCCCTCTGTCATTCCTGCTTTATTTCCGTCCTTACTACATTCTGTTCTTCCGTTCTTTCTTCCTACCAATCTTCTGTCTTTCCTTCCACTTTTCCTAACTTTTTTGTTTCTTCCGTCCGTTGCCTTTTCTGTAAGCTCCAACAGCGCCTGTTACAACTGCCTGATACATAGTCGTTGCTTATGGCCATTCCCTCTCCAGCCATATCACCAAACATCGCTTCAGCCTTGCTCAACCTAATTTGGACTGAGAATAAGTCAAAGCGTCCATCAGTGGCAGCAAAAGAAACATATACCGTTTCGTTAAGCAACCAAACCGCTCGCTACAAATTTGTGATATTTACACGGGTATTGTATTGGAAATTCCTACGGAATCCGGATAGTGCCATCTAAAATCTTGCCCTTCTTTCATCAAGCCGACACACGACACACGAAGCGATACACGATATTTTGCGCGACACACGAAGCGACACACGAAGCGACACACGAAGCGACACACGAAGCGACACACGATATTTTGCTCGATACTCAAAGCGACACACGATATTTTGCGCGACACACGAAGCGACAAACGATATTTTGCGCAATACACGAAGCGACGCGCGAGAATGTACCACAAAATATCGCCCTTGTGTAGGTAGCCCAAAAGGCGATATATTGTGGTAAATATCGCGTGTCGCTTCGTTTGTCGGGCAAAATATTGTGTATCGCTTCGTTGGTCGTGTATCGTCCTTGATGAAAGAAGGGCGAGATTATAGATGGCACTATCCGGATTCCGTACATTCCCAATCCACGCATATCATCCAACAACTCGTTGACATTAATCTTTACCTAACGGTGAAACAAAATTGAAATGGGCTATTTCTAAGTCAACTAAAATGTTCTCTGTTTCATCTGTGTTGTTCATATAATTATTGTTGGTTTTTGTTTTGTACAAACGAACACAGTAAAAGTAACATCTATACTAATATAATGTGTTGTATTGTCTGTTCACTAATTGTAAAGTGTTGTATTTTCTAAACACCAATTGATAAGTGTTGTATTTTGTATACACCAATCGGAAAGCGTTTTATTTTCCATACACTGGTAATTTGCATGTTAAATTTTCACTTTATTAAACGGTGAAAATCCCATTTGTTATCACTGAAATTTCCTTATCAACAATATAATAATAGTTTTTATTGTATGTATCACGGTAATGACACAGGATGCGTTGCATAAATGTAAACAATTTTATCGTTTGCAATCGATCTAAAGTTAATGCTCGCACAAATCATTGTTATTATAATAAAATAGATGCACGCATCAATTTTCATGTGCACGTTTGGATGCTCTGTGCGTACTTTCGAAAAAAATCGAATGTAATTTAACATTACTTGAGGAAGATCAAAGCTTATCTCGAAACGATTATTCACATCAAACTATTAACGATTAGTTTAGAGCAATGAGGACGAATCGCTATCGATCTTAATTTTAGGCGTCGAGAAATCGAGTGTTTCAATATTGATATGTGTGATTCGTTGCACGAAATTTATTTTGGCCAGACAAAATGAGGATTGCCAATTGGTTCAAACGTTTGAAGATGCGCACAAAACGGAGTGTTTAGCCACAGAGTATAAAAGCTGACCGACCGAAATAGATGGCAACACATACAACAACACATTTGGAACATGCTAAAGTACGCGACGCTTGTTCTTCTCATTGGCGCTGCGTATGCGCAGACGGCGTCACTCGAAATTCAGAATAGTTTCGAGTTCGAGGATGCATTGAACGACAACCAGACTAATTGGGTGTGGCGCTCCGAAGCTTCCGCCTCGAAGACACTCCGTGTGGTTGACCAGGTGGGACTCTCCGCCATAGAGTTTACGCTGTGCGTCGAGCCGTACAACGAAACTCAAAACGTCACCATTCGCATCGACGACATCCGGTACTCCAACGACGGGCCGTCTGACGTCGTCGTGCTGAAGTTCAACGGTATCACCATCGGCAACTTCACGACGATGGAGAAGTGGCGCAGCGGCTACGAGTGGAACGTGTTCCGGAACACCGGCCCTATAGGACCGGCCCTAAATTTGCGCCGGGGACAATATACTCTCGCGGTGTACCCGCAAACGGATCAATGGGGCATGGAGTTTGACAGGATACGTGTGAATGCTGAGAACCAGGATCCGAATCCGGCGAAAAAGTTGTTCTGTGGTGACGCTTCTTTCTCTACTAAATTGTAAGATAGAACGCGGAAAATCGAGCGCTTATGAATATGTGTGCTCTGTGCCATGATTATTTCGAGAATACTCAGTACAATACAAAAGCGGTTTATCAAAATCCGGTAAAAAAAATTGTTATGCGTACATTTTTATTTTATTCATCTCAGTAAAAGATACGAACAATTACAAACCTTTAATATGTAACTGTGAAATGAACATGTGACATTTGATCAAAGGTATGCGTTCATCTTTTACTTAATATTTCGTGTGTTTTGCGTGTGTTTAATTTGTATGTACAAATATCCATTGATATATTTGTTTACAGTGTGTACTTTTTAATTATTGTTTATGTAAAAAATATAATATAGTAGATGATTTAATTTTAACATTTCAGAATATGTAAAATTGTTTTGTAAAAAAAAGTTTCGTTTTGTAAGTCACGCAAAATGTTGCAAAGTAAATTATGTATTTAAAAACTCTTTAACACAAAACAATATAGTGACAAATGAACAACAATAATACTATTTTGTAGCATCGTTGAATGTTTTGACTGCATGCATTCGTATTTTTAAGTGATTAAATGTATTAGTTTGAACTTATTTGTTTTTCTTGGTTCTATGTTCAACAACAACAACGCCAACAACAACAACAATAACAAAAAACAACAATAAAACTTTACACAGACCGATATAGGATATTAAGGCGTTTAATATAAATTATCAACACTATAAGCTGATTTGTCTGCAGACAAAGATCACATTTCATTTTCAAAGTGACGTATTCACAGTTCGGAAAAATGACATTTAAACTTAAATTATCACAGGTTCGAAAAAATAATGCATACATTATAATCAAACAAGCGAAATAACGGCCCTGAGTAAGATAACTGTAAAACATTTGTGTTCATTCACGGGTTATCATCAATTAAACTCTAAACAAAGAGTTCGTAACGATTGCCATCGATACCTAACAAATAGCGCTTATGACTTACATATTACGCTGTTATTTGTGTGGCATGAGTGTCTTGGGGTATACAATCAGGTGTTTGCTACCGAAGGTCCCATGTTCGAACCTAGCAGAGGGCATATTTTTATCACAACACTTTTCTTTCTTGCTACTATTATTATTTAAGACTATTCCAAATATTAGGGTTTTGTTAGTAAACAAACAATGACATGTTCAACCGGACGATTATCTGTGCACAAGTTCCTTTAATAACCCAAAATAACAACAGATACTAGTACTTACCGATCCCAAATCTTATTTATTATAAGTTCTTTTTTTTCAATTACACAAAGAAATGATTATATTATTATTGAACTAATTATCGATGTATCGGTATTTATCAGCCAATACACGTCGATGCGTAGTTTTAATTCACGTTTATTAAACCACTCAGCCACGCCTATTTCGTTGTCAAACACATTACAGTATTTAAACATTTTTTTTTTTGACTTTTGATTCATTCTACAACAACAATTCTTGTCAAGGTTAACTTTTATGCGTTGATATATGCATTTTAAGTCGTCATCATTTTATGGAAATAATTAAATTCTTAATTATAAAGTGTATATAAATAACACAATAAATAAAATATATTGTATCAGCGATATTCACTTCAGCATAGTGACGTTTTATCATATAATATAATGGAGTCGCGCTCTGTGAAAACGGGGTTTAATGCATGTGCGTAAAGTGTCATCCCAGATTAGCCTGCTCAGTCCGCACAGGCAAACAAGGGACGACACATTGCGCTTTTATGATATTTATCGTTTTAAGAAATTCTCTTTTATCAAAAGTCCAGGCGGAAAGTGTCGTCCATGATTAACCTGTCCGGACACTTAACGTACATACATTAAACCCCCTGTTCACAGAGGGATGCTCAAGGTTATAGTTAAGCCCGATTTTTCACTTACCTTGATGAAGACAAGATTTTTTTTTAATATCGAATTTTATATTAAAGGGTCTTTGTCGTCAAAAAATTGGATTAAAATATTACACAACACATTAGTTAAAAATTAATATACAAAATGCGCTTTGCAAATATTGTACACTAAATTAAAAAAAAAAAAAAAAAAAAAAAAAAACTTTTTTGTTAAACCAAATAAGATACGTTCTGAAAAAGATATTAGTGCAAATAGTAGAGAAAAAAGTGAACTACAGAGACTCTTTCTTTACTTACAAATGTAAAGTAAATGTTCGCGTGCAAGAGAAACATCGTTTTAAAAAGTGTTCGGGCAACAGGTGTACATCTTTTGCAACTACATCAGCACATCTTCTACTTAAACAAAATATTTTAAGAAGTCATTGTGTTTGGTCACTTAAAGCCCCAATACTACTCAAAATCATCGAAAATTTCGTACAATATTTCGTTAAATAAAGTTAAAAAATTGAAAAATCAGTGTTCCATATAGCAATTGTCGAAATTTTAACTCAAGATGTGGTCTGTTAACATAGATGTTTGTACATATAAAATGCACGTTTTTTTGTGTGTTTTTTTTTTGTGACACAATTAATTCCATTTTAATTTCTCGCACTAACGTCTATTCATACGACACAATAACATTAAAATGGTACCAACGTGCATTTTATATCTACAAACATCTATGTTAACAGACCACATCTGGAGTAAAAATTTCGACAATTGCTATATGGAATACTGATTTTTTTATGTTTTTTTTACTTTATTTTACAAAATATTTTACGAAATTTTCGTTGATTTTGAGTAGTAATAGGGCTTTAACTCTAAACTAAGGCCCATAAATCTGGCCGGCAATTAAGCAAAGCATGCCCCTGTTTGTTCTTAGTGCATTCATTTCCTGGCAAACGCCGCCATATCCATTACCTACTAATTATAATAATTTATTACTTGAAACATAGCCTTGTGGGATCAGATTATAGGTAACTGCCAATACCCATAACTGTGACTAGAATTTGATCAGACTTATGCCGACTTTGTTCTTCTTAAATGTAAAAGGTAAAGTGTCCGGTTCAGAGTCTGTTATTGATGTCTGTGTATCGTCAGGCGACTTTCGCATTTTNCCCCCCCCCCCCTCCCGATCACTGGGATATAAGTCGTCCGTTTACATACGGCGCAGTATGCAGCCACGACACATTGGCGTATTTCCCTGACAGGTACCCATTTAAACACCTGGTTGAAGAGGAGGAGAAAGCGTGGGATTAAGTTTTTGCTTAGAAAAATCCAGTGGTCTGAGAGGGATGCACACCAGGAACCCTCCAATTCCTAGACCAGAATCTTACCAGTAGACCACTGTTCCAACTTGAGACCACTCTTCCCACCTTATGTTACGTAAGATAACGCACTGTTTTGAGTGCAATATTAATGTGTGCCTTAAACGATTCCATATCTTCGCAAATGCTTAACATAGTCAAATTGGGACTTCTTATTAACACGCAAGGTCACTGACTAAGGCGCGTGTCTTTTCCCTGTGATGATTCATAATTGGTTATTATATTATATTTTTGTACAATTAAGTCGAAGGTTTTGCGTGCATCAGCTGCATACCCATGTGACGTCAGATGTTTTAACGAACTAATAATTCTCTGTGATGTCAAATGTATATTACTCTGAGTTTTAATTTAAACTAGTGTTCCCATTTTTTTGTATAAATAAAATTGACGCTAAGGTTTGCACACAACTAGATAATAGTTGAAATTAAGCAAAATATGCATCCTTCCGCACTTTGAAAAAATCAGGCTTATGTGTGCAAGATTTGTTTCGCGTTCTGAGAAAACTGGGCATAATGCATGTGCGTAAAGTGTCGTCCCAGATCAGCCTATGCAATCCGCACAGGCTAATCAGGGACGACATTTTTCGTTTAAATGAAGTCTCTTATTAGCAAAAATCCAATTTAAGCGGAAAGTGTCGTCCCTGATTAGCCTGTGCGGACTGCACAGGCTAATATGGGACGACACTTTACGCAAATGCATTTTGTCCAGTTTTCTCAGAACGCGACACATTTTATATGTGTATCTTTTACATTTTCAAATGAGGCTTATTGATTTATTCAGCGCCATTATATAAAATCACTGGATTAATACGTATTACCGGCAAGTTAGCTCATTAAGGCCCATTTTATTTTCTAATATTTTAAGATTGAATTTACATAATCATATCTCTTTAACTACTAAAGATATCATATTGCAGCTTTGCATTGTTCCTTTCGGTGTTGACCTTTCTCTGAAGTCATTCAATTGTTAATGTAAACATGTAGGCATTTGATCATAATACACAAGTGAACATACTAATTGTGCTCAGAATCGGAAGAATGGTTAATGCGATACTTATATGAATTCGCCTCGTTGTATCTGTTTAATTTTCATTCTTGGACGTTTGGACTAAATTAATAAACACGAATTACATGTAAAATATTTTATGTTTGGATGAAAAAAAAACGTAGCGCTGAACAGCGGAGGTTCATTTTCTGCAAAGGAATGTCGGAGTCATTAAGGATGTTAGATGTTGTAAGGGGACATGAGATCGCACCAAAGAACGATGATCTGATTTTTTTTTTTTTTTTAATTTGGGCATCGGAAAAGAAAGTGTTCTACTGTGTGTGTGGTACCAGAAAGACACAATGGACCTGTTTGCGTACACAATTCGTTGTTTTTGATATGACTGATACGATGATATCCAACACTAAAAGGGAGTCACAGATTCAAAAAGACGCGAGGTTTGTGTTGAGTCCATGATGCCAAACTCGATCAGAATCTTTACAATACTCTAAAAGCGAGTAGGAGTCTTTCAAGTCTTGAGCTGTAAACGAAATCATTGATATTCCGGTACAATTTGGTTGATTTTGGTGTATTATTTTTATCGTCGACTGTAGATTGGGATTCGAAATAGTGGTTAAAGAGATGTAGTTTGTCGTCATGACTATGTACCTCACGAGTGTTTCGTATAGTGTCGGTTTTATCTGTGATTGTGTTGTGTTTGTTAGTTGTTGAGCTGTTTTAAACTATACTTATGACGACGTCCTTGATGTGTTTATTGTATCAAAAAAAATAATCTTATAATTACTCGTATCCAGTTGTATGTGTTTTAATACACAATATTGTATTGGTTTAAGGTTGTCCATGCCTCAGGTGCATTGGGCTTCTCTTCAGTTTGCGTGGTCTTTTCGTCGATTCGAATAAGTGGCCGAATTAAAAATATGTCATCCGTGAAACGTGTTTATGTCTCACGTTTATGGTTTTATTTAGAATGTTTGCTTATACCTATGACACGATTGTGTCTGTTATTGTCTGAGTTACTACATCAAGTTCTTGGTTATCAAGAATACTTTCGTGAAGCAACATGATGCTAATTCCGATGCTTAAAGCATGAAAAATAAGAAGAATGGTCTAAATTATCGAAACCAGGAATCGAATGCCCATTTCTCGAGAATGTATAAGGTTCATAACTACAAATATTTTTTTTTGTTTTTGTTATGATAATGGTTAACAAGATGGAGAAACGACGAAAGAAGTCATGTTTTCAAGAAGGATGGAATGTAAAACGAATCCATGCCAACTGTAGAGGTGCGTATGACATGACAGGAACAGCTACCAGGCTCTAGGAAAATGACCGCATACCATTTAAATGACGAACACCTACGATTAAAGTTAAGTTGAAAAGTTTTCATTTGAACAGATTTTTTTTAGAGCAGGTTTCAAGGCAACGTGATGAAATTCTATGTTGACGGAAAAACAAACGCTTAATCGTGTGATATTGTTGAGTGGCAAGATGTGATACTTGTATCCTTATAGTTTCTTGTGCAAGCAGAAAAAAGCGAAAGTAAAAGTCGATAGCTTTAATACTGGTATTTTGTACGTTTTATTATTTCCAATGTTCTTAAAAAAGAGTATTGATGTAAAGTACAAAAAGGCCAAAGGTGATGAGTAATGTTTGGGTAGTAATTTCGAGAAAGAAAACAAAAGTTCAGTTGGAGTTTCTTAGTATCGGCTGCCGCGTTTTAATATTTTCGGCATATACACAAATAAAATCCATGGAACTTTTCTTCTACGGTTAAACAATAGGCAATGCAATTAAGCAGGCATTTTGAATGACTGAAACACATTTTTGGTTTTACATATTGCGCTGGATTGTTTTTCAGAAGTGTGAGGCAATACATAGTTCTCTAATATTTTTAAATATTTTGTAATAACCGTTAATACTGTCATGTGTAAACACTACCCAACTAGTTAAGCTGGTGAAAGAACGAACGTCAACAATCTTGCTAGCCATATGACCTCATGGGGACATAAAGCATAAGCAAAACAAGCAAACACTAATAAAATACTAATAAAAGAATCGCATGGAATTTGGTAATCGAGTGGCAAAAGCTAGACGACAAGCAAAAACTAATAATGAAATATTGGTATGGAATTCATCAAATTATATAGCATAAACGAGACGCCGAAGATACCGCGAAATGCCATAGTTCAAACGACTGTAGTTGTGTTTCGCTGATTCATGTGTCATTAGCTGTTTATTAAGACTTCAACAACGATATACGTATCAATGCATGGGCGCATTTCAGAAGTAGAGCTTTAATGTGTCGTGTTCTGAGAAAACTGGGCATAATGCTTGTGCGTTCATTGTCATCCCAGATTAGCCTGTGCAGTCCGCACAGGCTAATCAGGGACGACAATTTCCGCTTTTATGAAATGTTTCGTTTAAATGATGTCAATTCTTTGCGAAAATCCAGCTAAGGTGGATAGTGTCGTCCCGGATTAGCCTGTGCGGACTGCACAGGCTAATCTGGGATGAAAAATTACGCACAAGCATTATGCCCAGTTTTCTCAGAACACGACACAAATGTCATTAGAGTAATGCAATTTCCAGATGTTCGTAAATTCATAAACGAGTTAAGAGTAAGCCACAATCATTGTTACTTGTCATGGCGATTTAACTAAATAAATTGTCAATTTTTCGTAGTCAAGAGAGTTAAATTTTAAACATACAGTACACAAGTTGTCGTTGATCATAATGGTATAATATTAAAACTTACAGAAAATTTACATAAAATTCATAAGGTGTATATTGTACTGTCAAAGTCAAATTTTGTAGGAAGTAAGAGACGTATTGAGATAAGCTCGTTAAAAATATTTTCACATTCTTTCCAAATTCTTGTTGTAAATGATGCGTGAAACTGTCAAACCAAACTATTACAAAATACAAATATGCAATTCATCATTGTTAAGACTTTAAATGAGCTACATGAACGAAACCGTTTTTAGCACCTTTTGTTTAATTGTATTTCATTGAGATTGAGATTCTATTGTTCTGATAAATCATCATCATCGTCGTCGTCATCGTCGTCGTCGTCGTCGTCTTCGTCGTCGTCGTCATCGTCGTCGTCATCGTCATCGTCATCGTCGTCGTCTTCATCATCATCATCATCATCATCATCATCATCATCATCATCATCATCATCATCATCATCATCATCATCATCATCATTATCATCATCATCATCATCATCATCATCATCATCATCATCATTCATCAGCAGCAGCAGCAGCAGCAGCAGAAGCATCATCATCAGCAGCAGCAGCATCAGCAGCAGAATCAACAGCAGCATCATACTCATCATCATAATCAGCAGCAGCAGCATCATTATCAGCAGCAGCATCATCAGCAGCAGCAGCAGCATCATCAATATCAGCAGCAGCAGCAGGAGTAGCAGCAACATCATCATTATCATCATCAGAAGCAGCAGCAGCAGCATCATCATCAACAAAAAAATCATCATCATCATCATCATCACCATCATCATCATCATCAGCAGCAGCAGGAGCATCATAATCATCATCATCATCACCACCATCGTCATCAGCAGCATCATCAGCAGCATCATCATCAACAACAGGAACATCATAATCATAATCATCATCATCATCATTAGCAGCAGTAGCAGCATCATCATCATAAGCAGCAGCATCAATATCAGCAGCAGCAGCAGAAGTAGCAGCAGCATCATTATCATTATCATCAGAAGCAGCAGCAGAATTAGCATCATCAACAACAACAACATCAACACCGTTACACCACCAGATCATCATTCTAATAATTATTAAGTATTATTATTATTATTATTATTATTATTATTATCATTATTATTATTATTATTATTATTATTATTATTATTATTATTATTATTATTATTATTATTATTATTATGATAATTAAATGATCATTCCTCTTCAGCATTATCATCGTCATCGTCGTAATCGCTATATCACTAATTTCACTATCAAGTTTAGAGCCAAATCGGTGCATAATTAACCATCGCTCTAAATGTAAAATGTAAAAAGTGCAACTTTTGTCATGTCATTATTACTTGCCAGTGCGTAGTGTCGCTTATCGCTATCAATCAAAGACGCTTTGACTGGTTACGTTCTAATGCTTATTATACGTGAAAGTTCGAAGACATTACAGATCGCTCTATAAAGGATTGGTTTTATAACAAATTGTGTGGCGGGGTTCGTCAATCTGTAATGCGTTATTTTTCTTAATTATGTTTGTTCAAGCATTCTTTAGTCAATTAATGTATTTCAAAAACGTATCGTAGATGAGTGCTGAACTCAAAATATGTATACTGACGTCTTTATTTAAACTTTTAGGCGTGATTAATTCCACAAAATGTTTTGATAAATGTAAACTAAGCAAAAAAACTGCAACAACACCAAAAATACAATAAAACACACACACAAAACGAGTAAATTGATAAGAAAATATGTTCATTTTTGAAGTAACGCATGACAATTGGTTAAAGCAATTTTGCCTAAATTAATTTAAATTTCAGCAAATGATTAACGTACTTAAACAAATAAAACATTAATATTCACTCATCAATAGTTTAAATCTTTTGACATCAACACGTTAAATATTATATACTTTTTTGTGTACATAAATTTCATAAAATAATATTTTAATGACGATTGTTAAATGTAGTTATATCTCTTCTTTCACACACGTCTTTTTTAATTTGAAAAGAATTAGTTAAAACGTTGCTGACGACTGTTTTCTAATTTTTTATTATAAATACGTTTAGACTTATTTGAACCACGCATGGGTACAATTTAAATATGTTATCATGTGAATGTGTTGCTTAAATTATGATTAATCAGATCTTTGAAAAAAAACATCTCTACTTTATGATAATGATCTGGATGATGTAATCATTCTCCAGTAACATAACTTTTCCCATCCATTAATTACATGTTTATTGCTTGCATTACAATTAAGTACTTTCTAAGCAAACATTTAACAAACTTTTAAAGCAATATATCTGTTATTTTCGTATGCTTTCAAGTTGTGTTTTTACAACTGATCATATAGGTCTAAAAGGTCATGTGCTTGAGGGTAGATAATCGTTGTTTTATGTTGTTTTGTTGCACATCAAATAGTGTTAACATTTAAAGGCGCAATTTAGTTCTATTAAAAAACAAGATGTGTTGGTTATGTCCCCTTTTCAGCGATTATGACCCCTATATTTGACATTTGACCTTGAAGGATGACCTTGACCTTTCACCACTCAAAATGTGCAGCTCCATGAGATACACATGCATGCCAAATATGAAGTTGCTATGTTCAATATTGCAAACGTTATGGAAAATGTTAAAGTTGAACGCAAACATCCAAACCAACAAACCAACAAACAAACCAAGAAACAGGCAGGGCAACACAATATGTCTCCAGATATAGACTGGGGGACATAATAACACGAGCTTGAGGTTGTTTATGTTGTTTTGTTGGGGAATTGTGTGCTCTGAATTGAACGAAACATTGATTTGGTCTTCAAAATGATACGTTATATACTTTCCAGAAACAGTTTCTTTATATATATATTAATGTACATAACTTAAATTTAATTTCAAACAAGTGATGTGTTTGTGAAACACTATGTCCCCTTTTGAGCGATTTTGACCCATATATTTGACCTTTGACCTTTAAGGATGACCTTGACCTTTCACCACTTAAAATGTGCAGCTCCATGAGATACACATGCATGCCAAATATCAAGTTGCTATCTTCAATATTGCAAAAGTTATCGCCAATGTTAAAGTTTAAGCAAACCAACACACAAACAAACCAACAAACAGACAGGGCAAAAACAATATGTCCCCCAGTATAGACTGGGGGACATAAAAATTAATATCTTAATGTCATTATTTTGTAAAGCAGTTATGCCCCAATGCACTTTTGTACAAAATATTTGTGAACCTTCTAAATACTGTCTTAGTAAATTGTATAACACACACATTGTTTAATAAAACAAACTAGAATACTCGTTTTGAAGAATTCATTTTAGATTTCAACGAACATATCTGCATATAATACAAAGGGCATCCCTTTATTGAAATCATCTTATGCCAATGCACGCATTTTCGACTGGAAAGCAAACGGTTTTTTGATTTTGATAAAACGTTTAACGCGTGTAAAAAGTACTTATAATATCGTTTCTATATTTTTAATTGTATTGCCACGTGTTATATATTCTTCAACGAGTATTTATAACAGAACACACATGCAATAAGGCCATTTCAATTAAAACAATGGGTGTAACCAAATCTCTTTCATCTTTAAAACATCACAGTTCAGTCAAACTTAATGAGCCGTTAAACTAATTATGTTCAATCCATTACGACGATTTGAATTATTCTTTGAAAACACCTTGATGTTACGAATAACACCTACAAACCGCATAAAAATGACTATAAAAAACTGAGACGGTTAACAAGGCGGTGGCGAAATAGGCGAACCATGTTTTTTGTCTTTGTTTTTTGTTTCCACAAACAACTTAAAACAGATAAATATAGAACAGAACAGAACAGAAATTTATTGCATAGTACATCGTCAGTTTTAACCATATACTAATACACACATAGAAAGGTCGTGTTAAGAGGAAGTGATCAAACAGTAATAAGCAGTGTACATACAATCTAAAGTAATACATGACAGTAGTTTGGGAATTTTTAAATATAGGAACGACTTTTTATTTCACCAGTTTATGTTATACAATTTATTTCCAATTACAATTAGTGGTTAAATGACAGAAATCGGCCCGATAGCTACGCAACATTAAATCTTTCTTTGTATGCAAAGTTGGCAAACTAAAATGATAAAGATCGATTATGATAAAATTTCGAAACAAATATGTTCGCAGTAATGCAGACAAAACCTTGATATTGAATACCAAAAAGAAATTAAACTTAAATCGGAACGAATAAATAGATTCGGTCTTTTTAGTGGGAACAGACAATTTGTTACGCCTCACACCAAATAGTGTTAAATTTTAAAGGCGCAATTTAGTTCTATAAAACACGAGCTTGAGGTTGTCCTTTTTCGGTAGGGGGTTGATCAAAGATTGTGTCCAATACTTGGGTCTTGTCCTCATTTCCCAGATCTTGTGGCAAAGGTCATCTGCCTTAAGTATGGACGGACTTACGTCGTCCGCTTCTGGTCTGGGATTGTTCTGAAGGAGACTGGGGCCCGGTCAAATCGGGTAATTAAAAAAGGCCGCTGCAGTATTCCGTTCACCTGTTCAGGACTGCGGTACTTTCGGTCCGAAGATTCACGTCAGCGTTTGCTATAACAATGGCTTTCAAATGACTGGTCTTCGTGAGGGGCTTGAAGGTGCTGAATGCCTTATTGCTGCTGGTTGTCACCTGTTTCATCCCCCTGTTTGCTTCTGATACCCTGTCCTAGAGTCCTGGTTGGTGTATTTCTCATGCTTCAGCTCTCATCTTTGTGTCGCGTTCTGAGAAAACTGGACAAAATGCATGTGCGTAAAGTGTCATCCCAGATTAGCCTGTGCAGTTCGCACAGGCTAATCAGGGGCGACAATTTCCGCTTTTATGGAATTTTTCGTTTAAATGATGTCTCTTCCTATCAAAAATCCAGTTTAGGCGGAAAGTGTCGTCCCGGATTAGCCTGTGCGGACTGCACAGGCTTATCTGGGATGACACTTAACGAACAAGCATTTTGCCCAGTTTTGTCAGAACGCGACTCCTTTTATCGCAGAGGTCTCTGATATCGGTCGTCACCCATGGCTTGTTTTGTGTCCTCTCACTCCCAAGAACTTCTTCGGCCGATGACAGCAGGACTTAATTGATGGTGTTGGTGATGGTGTCGATGACACTGTCTAGGATGTTCAGGGCTGAAGACTTATCTGTGCTTGAAATGTCTCTGCTATCTCTTGACCTTTTAATTTTCAAATTTTAACGTCACAGATGAAAGTGTACATCACTGTCAATCCATGCGAAAGACGTCGGACCTCGGGCATATCCGCTAAAATTTGCTGAGGTCCGATAATATTTCCGAAACTGTCTGACCTCGTGTCCGACAAAAAACACACACATCAATATGTAAAACTTTGATTTAAAATGAACACGAAACAAGAAATATTTACAAAAGAAAATAAGGACTGGTTAATGTTTATTTTACTTTGATAGATGATTTAACTTAAAAATACGGATTTTACCAACCAGTCGAACTGGCTAATTTTTGTGGTGATGTAACAAACTCCAAGCGCGATTCTTAGAACCAGTCTTGTGACGTACGCGACACAGCACGTTTTTGAAGGGTTGAATTGAATTTTACAGGATTCAATCCTTTTGATGATCGAAAATTGAAAGTGGGGATCCACACGATCCTTTTCTTAACGGGGTCACACAACTAACGCTCCCGCTAAGAAAATGTGTAGCGAGTAAAGTCGAGATATAGAGCGAATATTAATTAATACGAAATAAACGCTGTTCACTTTCCTACTGATATTGCTGGAAAGTGAGCGGCATTTAAAAATTGAACAAAAGTAATAAAGGGTATACAACGGCGAAAATACCTGTTTCGGCACGGACAACTCCATCTTAATCGTCATGTTTACCCCCTCTTACATACTAGTGTTTTATATTGCTGTTTGAAATTACTTGTCATGTATAAAACAAAAATCACAAAGCTTTCATTACTTTCAACTGTAACTTTCTTTACCATATGTTTTCATAGAACGGGGTTTAATTAAGTTAGTTTACTGTATTTAGAATTGTTAAACACTGTGAACGCCATAATAATAAAAAAAACTATATAAGACGTAGTTTCTTTTGTTTGGTAAAAGAAGAACGAGGTCCGGTAAAATCTGGTGAGGTCCGGTAAATTTTTAAAGTTATCGGACCTCATGTCCGGTAAGATGTTTTTGTCCTTTGCATGAGTTGCATAATTACCTATGTACTTATACAGCTTGTGAGAACTGTTACCGCATCATTAACGCGACAATTTAAAAAACAACTTCAATCTAATGTTTACAGTGGGCCAGGGTCATACCGTAAGTCCTCAAAATAGAAGACAACCCTAAATGGTTTATCCGATTCACTATGCTGGTGCGAAACATTTAATCTTCTTGGCAAAATGTGTCGTAGCCTAAATTTATAGTACGATGTTAATTAAGGCGGGCTACTGAACTATAAGTTGGTATTTATTAGCCGATTTACAAATATATATAGACAAGTATTTCCTTAATGAATCAGAATCAGACTCAGAATATCAATTTATTTCGACGTAAGCATATATACAGCTCATCGTCATACACATACATATGCAAATGACACATTGACTTTTATGAAAACAAAGTAAAAATTTCAAAGACTATAAAACTAATTTAACTTTACTGTATTAAATAATTTATAATACATTTTGAAATAAATGAAAATAATGTTTTAACAATCTCATTTTCTATTTTATACAATGTTTTTGGATGCGCTGCTGCTGCTGGTGTTGCTTATGCTGATGCGGCTTATGACGATGGTTATTATAAGCAGCATGTTGTTGTTGTTGATGTTGTTGTTGTTGATGTTGTTGTTGTTGAAGTTGTTGTTGTTGATGTTGTTGTTGTTGATGATGATGATGATGATTACGATGACAACTACGACGACGACGACGTCGACGACGACGACGACGACGACACCGACGATGACGACGACGACGACGATGACAATGACGATGACGACGACGGCGACGATGACGATGATGATGATGATGCATGTGTTTATGACTCAACTTTAAACATTGCTAATGTTTAAGCTCTTTATTTATAACTAAGCATGGATATAACGTACTTTTTACAACTTGTTCTATACATTTTACAATGTGCGATGTCGAGATTGTTCGTTACTTCTGTGATAAGTCAATGTTACAGAATAAATTATATATATATGATTTTGAACATCACTCGTGCGTAAATTACGCACAGATACAGCTTGGGTTATATATATATATCTCCTTAACAACATAGTAACCTAAGTCACAATTGAATGTAAATTATAAATGCAGCATTTTTGGTGACAAAACATATTTAAAATTAAGTTAAATAAGGAGGAAGTTTAAAAAAATGCCAGTATAAACCATTTAAGTCAAATAAACTGTGAAAAACAAAACATTTACATATTTGAGCAATTGAGTATGGTAACAATTATTGTCATCTCGTTTTGCTTACGACCGTTTTGGATTAGAGCCATGTGGTCTTATCAACAGCGCATCATTTTTTTCTTAAATAATTCAAGTGATTAAAACAAAAAAGAGAATTGTACGCACGTTCTATTTAACAAAAATCTTATATTGTGGGTATTCTTCAAAAAGTAAGAAAGTTTTGATGGACGTAATATGTGTCGCGTTTTGAGAAAACTGGGCATAATGCATGTGCGTAAAGTGTCGTCCCAGATTAACCTGTGAAGTCCGCACAGGCTAATCTGGGACGACACTTTCCGCTTTACTGACATTTTTTTGTTTAAATGAAGTCGCTTCTTAGCAAAAATCCAATTTAGGCGGAAAGTGTCGTTCCTGATTAGCCTGTGCGGACTGCACAGGCTAATCTGAGACGACACTTTAAGCACAGGTATTATGCTCAGTTTTCTCATAACACGACTCATATGTGTATATATTATACAAAGTTTACAAGCTGAAGTCACACCAGGTCCAATTGGCCCATATATTACCATCACAGAGTTGAAATCAAGGAACGTTTACCATAAAAATAGACAGAAATACAGTTTATTCAGACATATACACAAGTACATCGTCTTCATACAAAAGTCGACTAACGTATACACATTATTTTCTGTAACGATAACAGGTAAAACAACATAGTATCACAAAACATAAATTTTCATTAAAGAATACAAATACTAATAAACTATACTAAAATAACTATCGATGCGTTAATTTAATCAATTGAACAGTATTATTTAGATCGTATTTCTTATAACAAGAGCTTCTTTGATATAAGATATAAAGTATACGGCTAATATATTGTTTTCTAAGATCAGTGTGACAGCGGCATATACATGTACATAAAACATGGTATTCATCTTCAAGTCTTTACAACATAAACAATAACGTTCATTTCGCGGTATGTTGATTTGGGCCTATCTGCTAGTTTAGATTCTCAACGGATGTGCAGATACTTAATCTTACAAAAAATAATCGCAAACATCTAGGAAGTTAGTCTTAATATGTTTCATATTCCAAAGAGGTTTTAACAACTTTATGTATATCTCATACATTACTTTTATTCATTTTACCATACCACTCTTGTTTAAAATTGTCAACATTTTAACTCTTTATAAAACTATTTACTTGTACTACGTTTGGATTTTAAAATACATAACAAAATCCAAAATTATTAAACATGTTCTTGATATTTTATACCCAGTTTGTATAGCCTTTAGTACAATCGTTCAAGGCCTGTTTGTACACAGTTTACATTACGATATTCTTATTGTTCAAAACTTTAAGCCAATATTTTATAATTTCAACACACCTGTTTACATGCAATGGATATCTACCTAATTCTCCATAAACAGCAACATTACATATATTTATTTTTACCTGGTACTTCGTTTGCAAAATTTTAAATGTATGAGTTCTATATCATCATACTTCTGAGGCATAATTTAATAAAGAACCCACAAAAGAGTCAAACACTGACACAATATTGTTTGTTTTATGCCAATGTCATTGCATTTAAACAATGATGTATTAATGACCTTAAGGGCTTTACCAACCAAATGATCCTGGGTAAGTTTAAAACCTCCAGTATAATTCAATACTGATCCTAAATAGTTAAAATACATCCAATTTTTTATCAAAGTAGCACTGTATGCCCGTTTGTCGTTTTCTTTTAATCCCCCCTCTTCCGAAATACCTTTTTTTTTCAGTGTTCACATTAAGCCCCCAAGACTTGCAATCTAAGTATAAGTTATCTAAATGTGTTAGAACTTGCCAGGTGACTTGCCTAACATAGCCATGTCATCAGCAAATAATAGTTAAATCAACACACTATCACCTATATTCCAACCAGAGTTAATTTTATGTTGTAGGTAAAGTTCTAGGTATTCAACAAATAAAGAAAACACATCGGAGACATTATCTCCCCTTGCAACAGCATAAGTGAAATAATCTAAATAAAACGAACATGATTTAACAAGTGACTTAACATTTGCATACATATCCTTCACTATTCTAAGCAATTTGCCATTTATACCAGACTTAAACATTTTCGACCATAATGCATTACGGTTTATTCTTTTAAAACATTTTTTACGTATCAACGTATATAACCTACAAACGTTTATTTTCATACATTTTTTGTACAATTGACATCAGTATGTACATATTACTTTCATGTTATACAGGGTTGCCAACGATATAAAATGTATGATAAGCGGAAGATGACGGTGTAAGTAAGTGAGACAGTTATAATGCATTGACAGTTAATATAAGGCGTCTTGTATGCATGTATGATATATACATTTTTTTTTATTCTAAACTAGTTTTTCATTAAGAATGATAGTTTATCGTCATGGGATGGAGCGTTCACATACCTTAGTTCTGCATTGTTTAAAAAGCCCTTTCGACCGAGTATGCGGGACAATGGAGGGCAAATAATATTTCACTTTCTACGAAAACAGAGTTTCCTAGTGTGCAAATTCTGTAATCGTCCAGTTTTAATCCGGAGTGGTAAAATAAAACAAATACACTAAGTTCACTTACTATATACACATACCCAACATAAAAGTATGGTAATTAGCAGTATTCCCACAAATCATTCCGTTAAATTTTAGAGAATTGAATGAGAACTTTCTGATTTGATATTAATGATCAATTCTGATGTTTCGCAGTCGATTGATTGATGCATTGAAAGAGCGGTGCAGTTTTAATACATATAACATTTGTTTGAACATTTGGTCGCAGTAATTGTTGCCACCGTGTACTTTTGGTCGCAGTAATTGTTGCCACCGTGTACTTTTTCAGTTTTGATCATTGAAGGAAAAATAGCAAAAATAGTTTTCTCTATCGCTTAAGTATAAGCATTCATTACAAAGAACACAATCTGATAAACTCGTTTTCATAAACAAGCAAATGCAGTAATCATGGAAAAAAAGACAAAAGCGGTAAAACTATACCCGTTTAAGGGAAAGTTGTAGAATTGAAAAATAACTTGTTGAAACGCTAGTCTTTTTTTGTAGATTTCGACCACCAAGGCTGAAGGCTTGACAGTCTTTTCAAAGCCATTCACCGTTTTTCCAGTAAGCAAATATAAATGCCGAACTCATGTCTTTAAACATCACAATTCAACAAAATTTAATTATATATACACGATTACGGTAAATGCCATAATGCACCGAATTAACAAAATGCAGTGTTAATTAACCTCCCAGTTTATAAAGAGACACAAACATGTATGATCCTCTTTCAGTTTTACAACGCATTAACAGTATACGTTGACATTAAAGTTTGAAAAGATACATTAGTCTGAACTCAACTATCAGAATACAATTAATTCACTTTCTTCAACTAAGAATTAAAACAGGGAAACATAAAGTTCAGAAGTTGCAAACACTCGATACACTAAGAAAGAAATTCCGAATTCGCAAAGTGTATGTTCATTTTCCTCACATCAAACTGCTAGCCCTGTGTTCTGATTGTGCACTATCAATGCACTCTCAATCCTCATCGAGCTCATTCAAATCGAACTCCATAGTTGTCGCATTGTGATCAATAAGTCGCCCTCCACAGAACAGATCAGACTCCAACTTTTGGTACTCGGCAGTAAGTCGTATATTGTCCAGCTCGAGTCCGTACTTATCCGTCTGTACGCTCACCCCAATCACGTACTCGCCCTTCGGCAACCGTTTTGGTGCCCCGTTTCTGCCACTGTTTCGCAATATATTCCACTGGTGCCCGTGTGCCCATTTTTCGAACGTTGAATATATTGACCACATGACGCCTTCAAACGTGATAAAAATGAAATCGTAAGGTCCATCGTTGGCATACCGGATATCATCTAACTGAATGGTCACGAATTCCTCGCCTTCAGTGGGTTCAATGCAGATATTTATCTCGACCAGATAGCGTTGAGAGAAGTCCTGAAGCCGAAGGGTTTTTAGACCGGTAGCCTGCGACCTCCAGACCCAAAGGTCCTTCACTAGCTTTTGCTCCTTGGTCAGAACGTTCTCGAAGTCAAATTGTCGCTGGATTTCAACATATTCTGTCATGCAGGTTACAAAGAAAACAAACACCAGCAATGTCCTGAAGGAATCCATTGTTAAAGTTTAATAAATCCACGTGATCAGTTAAAGGTACGTGCAAAGGTCTTTAAAGAATTCACATGATGCCGTAAACGAAATTCTGCGAAGCGCGCATCTGTCATTTATAAACCGTGCTTAAGGATTTTTCTGAAAAAAAAAACAACAAAGTATGCACTTTAATTAAATAAGGCATTTAAACACGCATCGGTATCTTAACGAAACATAAGAAGAAGTGTTTTTTTACATTGACTACTATTTCACTTAACATATGTATACTCGTTCATACGATATACTTTATTAAACAGTGGTGTAACGAAGATCGATTAGCGGACTTTATTGCACAAGAATGTGCCGCGTCAAGATGAAAAGCCATTGTTTGGTAAGAACTTTGGCGATAGAGAATGCCAACACGTGACAGGCGTATGCTGAAGATGATGATAAATATCTTAATTACTACAGTTATCGGTCAGTCAAACACTTCTAACTGACACCCGAAAAATCACGATGATAACTAATTTGCATAAATTATCTATTTTATTTATGTCATTCAAATGTCATAATAGTGATGTAATAACAAAGTAATGTGATATTCTCATTAAGTATTTCACATAAGTACAAGTCATTCCGCGTCGCTTGAAGTTGATTTATTTCGTGTGGCGATGATTTTACATATTGACTGATACGTGATTTAGATGTTGTGTATGCATATATACATACAAATTATTTTAAATGCTGCCGTTGACATGTTTATTATCTTACTGTCACATCATAAAAATGGTTTATATCAATATTGACAAAAATATGCCTTTTGTTGTCATCACAAATCTATATTGCCCAATTAGTAAGTGCATTTCAGGCAAAACAGGGATCGTGACTAATGCATTTTAGGTTTTAAAATGTTTCCGATCTATTATTTATTGGAAAGAATTCCCCCGATGTAGTTCCATAACAAAAGATAGTGTTCGCGCGTGTGTCTCACTGACGTTGAATATTGTTTATTAGTTTATTGTTTTAGTCATTTGAACAAAACTGAATAATTACTATTATACGCATCATCATTTAAAAAATATAAACGCAATGGTAAGTAGATTAGGACGAACGTTCGTTCGTCAAAAATATATAGTTCGGGCTGAAATAATGTTGACAGAAGTAGTCTTGCCTTGAACGCGTCCATTATGGAAACCACTTTTAAATTGGTTCCCTGCCAAAAGTCATGGAATAAGAATTGCAGTTTCGGTATACTTCTTATTTCTTGTTTATATTGGAAGTTTGAATACCCTTATGTTGTAACGATCGACTTTAACGAACGATAATATGCAACAATATAGTAAATACATCTGGTTGTAGGTTCTTACATGCATTTCCAAAAAATCTTCTTCAATTACCGCAACTTTTATTCGGAATAGTTGCTCATGCAAAATTTGGAAAGCCGTACAATAGTTGTGAACACTGTGGATATCGCATTACACAAATCAAGACAATGTTAGTTTTTTGTGTCGCGTTCTGAGAAAACTGGGCATAATGCATGTGCGTAAAGTGTCGTCACAGATTAGCCAGTGCAGTCCGCACAGGCTAATCAGGGACGGCACTTTCCGCTTTTATGACATTTTTCGTTAAAATGAAGTCTCTTCTTAGAAAAAATCCAATTTAGGCGAAAAGTTTCGTCCCTGATAAGCCTGTGCGGACGACACTTTACGCACATGCATTATGTCCAGTTTTTCTCAGAACACTACTTATATCGCATTAAACAAATCAAGACAATGTTAGTTTTTTAGTATTATTTAATAAATCACGAACTGTTTTTTTAAACTGACTGCCACACACTAAGCTAGCGCGTGTTTTATTTTGCGAACATATGAAAGATGTCTAGGTTCTATAACACAATAACGATCTTTCTAATTGGAGGCTGAATTTACATGGAATTAGTAACGAATAAGATGATTAATAGCCCATTTAAGGTTTTTTTCAATTAATTTATCATTGAAAAAGAACACATTATACACGTCATGCGAAAATGGGTCTTATGTCATTTGAATTCGCGCAGAGACTGGTCAGGAGCTACTCTTTCCGCTAATAAGCGGAAAAACCCTGCATGACTTTATATCGCACAGGGTAGCACGATGCTGCTCCTATGTTGCTCTCTATGCTCCATTTAGTAGTATTACAAAGATCAACAAGTAGTATTATAAAGGTCAACAAGTAGTATTATAAAGGTCAACAAGTAGTATTATAAAGGTCAACAAGTTTTTAATTTTACAGAGTAATTATGAGTTGGAGCTACACGTCCAATTCCCAAAGAGTCCCATTATAAAACGACCAACTTTCAATGTATTTTACTTGCCTTTCGTTCATTTAGATTGTGCAAGACTGGTATTATCTTAAGGATGAATATGTCCTCCCCCGAAAATTGCAATAAAGCAAGATATATAATGTTACTTTACATAAATGCATCTCTCCTGAATGTTTACACCACGTCGCACTAATTCTAAATGCACGAAAGTCCAAAAAAGTGATTTTGAGAAAATCGCTTCTGAAGTTTTGAAATAACAAACCATGTATTATAAAACAAGATATCTTTATGAAATTTTGACAGGTGGTTGAGATTTATGCATTCTATCAATTTGCAATATTTTAAGACTATTGCTTTTAAAATAAAAAAGTAACATTAATTTATAAATTTTGTTTATCTGTCGATTTGTGCATTTTTTTGGACTTTCGTGCATTTAGAATAAGTGGTACGTAGAAGACGATGCTATAAGCTGAATCCTACACAAAGACATTCGCGATTTGAGAATTTAAATGAATAGAAAATTGTCACGTTTCGCCAATGTTGAGGGGTCAATAGTGCCTTAGTAATTTTTGACATTCGCGACTTAAGAATTAAGGCGACAACCGGCAGAACACACGGTCTCGGCAATGACATTTTGACAAAAGCCAAGTACCACATTAAACGCACCCAAATAGTTAAATTTTCGACTTACATTAATCTCAAATGAAATGATCCAAAATGTTGCAGACACACGGTGTATAGGAAATAACCACAAGAAGCCTATCTGCGCTTGCTTAATTGCTTGTATACAAGGAAAAAGGAATTCGAAATACGCAAAACTCTCGACCACAGAAGGATACGAAATGATTTAGTAGAATGTATCATGAAACCGCTATTGTCAATTTTACAGTTGTAGGTGGAAACACGTTTCTCTAAAATGAAATGTCAATTTTTAAAGAATAATTCATATATATTCTGTAAAAACGTTTTGAATTCGATGTTTTTCCTTGAAAACTACTTATTTTGGTATGCTTTGTTAATCTTGTAAATTTCAAGTTTAAAACAAGAATTCATAATCATTCCATAAACAAGTTTTGAATTCGATGTTTTTCATTGCGAAAAATACTTATTTTGGAATGTTTTGTCAATCGTGTTAATGTACTAACAAACGTATCAAATTTCACTCGAACATTTGCAGATATAGCTGAAAGTTTTAATATACCATTGATTTTAATTTACGATTTATTTTCTGTGTGTTTCTAATAGAAAATCGATAATTCAAGAAATTATATTTTTTATTTCTTGCTTTCAATCCTTTGTTTAATTTAAAAATGGCTTAACTTGAAATAAAAAACGTCATAACGTAAAGCAAAAACGTCATTTTTCCATGTTTTGAGCCCTGAATCTTTGACGCGTATTTGGTTGACACTTTTAATTCGTGAACAATAAAAACGAAGTATCGTTAAACATTATAGATAACATTTACTGTTATATTTCACTTTTTGAAATAGTGAAACATTTTAATCGCTGATAATCTGTGTAGTTTATTTGAATACGTATATTTAATAGTTCATTAAAATGTTATTAATTCCACAAAACTCTGAAAATGTCCATGAGTAGTGTGGAATTAATGATCAAATTAAAGCATATAAAAAAGTTAATACTGATTTATTTAAAATACCTTATCTACCCTTATGTTTTAGTAGTATTTACTGAGAAAATAAATAACACATACCCATTTTGAATACACACTCTGGCCTAAGGTTATTCACTTGTATTTAAATGGTCTTTATTGTTAACGCGATGACGGTCCCATAAAATTTGCATGTTTAAGTTTCTATTTAACGTTCATTTTTCACTTGTCATTGTTAGTTCAATAATTTCAACTTAAACTCTAGCTAGTATCTTACAACATATGTTTAACCTTTAATTACTGTCTTAGTTAATTCGCGAGTTGATTAACACGATAAAAGTATACTGTGTTATAATGCCATTTTACTTTTTGTAAACTTTAATCGCAAAATGTCAACTTAATTATAAAACACGTTTTCTGTAAGTGTGCTTTTTTGTTTGGTACATATCTGCGCATAACATGTTGAACATTATTTACAATTAATACATGACGGATTGAATAACAACGCTATAAAAAAGTAATGATTGATATTGGAAAATTTTGTCGATATATAAAATTCAATCTTACCTGATATTTTGAAGGTCAAAATTTGCCAAAGTAACGATAAGTTTACCAAACATGTTATTGAAATAAAACACAGTTATAAAATCTATTCTTATTAATGTGAATCGAACAACTAGAAATAGGTGTGTCAATTATTAGTAAAACACTTACCGTGAGTCCTTTTGTCTTCCCCAAGATAAATTGCAACATTTATCAAGAATTTCTTACATATGCATTCCCTCGCTTTCGGCTCATTAATAAATATGCGCCTTGAAGTTTGAAAGTAATACGGTATTATTTCGCAAAATATTAAATTAAGTAAATTTTGTAACAAATTATGACAGAGTGGTTGCCATGATACGGCAAAAGATATCAATTAAATTGAATTTCGCAAGTTTTCACCATTATTTCGTTAAAAAAACACGCAAACAGTGTGAAAGTAAAATACAATAATATTTTATGCATTTTATCCACAAATATGTGTACGTCACTCTAAAACATAATTTATATTCAAAGGGAGGAGATAAGGTTAAGAGAAATATGTATTTTACCATGCACAAGTGATATTCAGTTATTCGAGATTTACCGTTATATAAACACAATCAATACCATCGTGATTTCTAATTTAAAACCCCGTGCTTTTTGTGTGCCAAGGTTATTGCATGATTTGCAAAAAACATAACATGTTGTGTTTGAAAATCTCATTTCGCAATTGCTCCCTCACTTTATCAGGTGTCGTACACTATCACGAACACTGTATTACGGACACAATATTTCGGATGTGTAGGCATGTGGAGATTGTAGTTGTAAATCTAGTAACTTAATTTGAATGGTTTAGTTGTTGTTGTGTTTTGTTGTATGCTATAATACCGTCAATACAATTATGATATGTATTCAAACTGTGTGAATTTATTCACGAATGTTACATTTGAGTCATATGAATTGTGGTATTTGTAATTGTTTATTTTTTATTCAAACATTAATGCAAGTACCTGTATTATAAAACATAAAGAGAAAAACATTTTACGAGTTTGGCATTTTTGTTGTTGTTTAGATCACTTTCAAATATGAAATTCGTGTCGAAACTAAGATGGTTTATGCGTTGTTTTTTCTCATATAGAATTAAGAAAGGCACGATTTCTAAACATTTATGGAACGTAATACATTTTATATTTTGAATGATTATTTTGTATTAGAATCAATCAATTTACGATTGATTTCTTTGACAAAAAATATGAACTTAAAAACTAACGAAAATGTGCCAGTTTGGCCTGCTTGTCAGTGATTGTATTTAGTTTTGACACAGGTATAAATTTAGCAATTTAAAAGGCAATAGTGCATGTTGCTTAATTGCGAATAAAATCAAAACAGGGACCCTTTGTTTTTGTTTCATTTTTCACTTGGTATTTGTATGTTTTTTATTTGAAAACACATTTTCAAAACTATATTTTATCGAAAAACAAAAACAACAGCAACTGCCGCCACAATTGGAATATTTAGTCGGTTTCGTATGGACTAAGACCTGAGAATTTCCGGAATCAAAACACACCGACAGTTGGCCACAAGTATATATACGTCCTCTTTCGGATTCATCGGAGGGGACTATAGGTTCACCCTCGGTCCATCCGTCTGTCCGTACAAATGTCAGTTCTGCGATAACTTAAACGGCACTTAAGCTCGTGTCACCGTGCCGAACTTAAGGGGGATTGGTGAAATGATATAGCGGCCCGGTTAGCTCAGTCGGGAGAGCATTCGCCCTGTTAGCGATGTGTCCCGGGTTTGAGTCCTGGATTTGCCGCACACTTTTCTCGACCCGCGACAATGGCGCCCAACGTGGGGTCGTAGGGTGTAAATATAATTTTAGTAGATAGATGGTTCAGAAGTTTTAAAAGTAATTAAGGTTATTAAATGTAGAGTATATGTGTTTTTTGTTTGTTTAATCTTACATAGTTGAATGTAACCTGTAGTCTGCCCGCCTTTCTGCGCGAGCACCGCACAGCTCACACAGATATTGAACAACGCAGATCGATGATAATTGCATCGAAAATTATATCCATGTGTGTAGGCTTCAATTGATAACCAACAGGAAACTACACTATTTTTACAAATGCCATTGTTATGTATTCTGGATTTAATGTTTTAACGTATTTCAGATATTTGTTATTTGGTATTTGAGTATTTGTGAAATGTCGCGCTTATCATACCGCCATGGCTATTGATTGTATTTCGTTTACTAGTTTTATTGTTCTTATTCTTATTTTTATTTTTATTACTATATATATGTATTATTATAATTATTTAGAGGATAATACACGGCTGAGCCGGGCCGGTCAGCGATAATCGGCCCGCAGGGAGCATAACGGCCCGAGGGCTTTAACCCGAGGGCCGTTTGCGACCTGGGGCCGATTATCACTGTCCGGCCCGGCTCAGCCGTGTATTAACGTCTATAATATATATCTAACTATAATGCTTAATCATAGATGGGCACAGGTTTTGAGATCCTATTGTTTTGTGTAATTATGATTTGTTCCTTCGCTTACAATTATTACCGAACCAGCTTTCCGTACTTTTATTTTCATTCAACTGATTACGACATTTATGACGTATCTCGTGTGACGTAATGTATGTGACGAAACACACCGCTTTAAGCTAGACACTCTGGATTTGAGTGACAATAATTCGAACGTTGTGGTTTATTTAATAGTAAAATATTAATTTTAAAAGGCTTCGATCGAATCCAAAACGTATTTCGGATTGTGTGTTTGTAATGTATAATGGGAAACTTCAAGAGGAATAAAATTAATCACTTAAAGCAGTCATTCGATTTCGTAAAACGTTTCAAAAAGTGTAGCCTAGTTTGAAATAAATTTAGATTAAAGGGATGCAAAAACAGAAAATGGAAGTGCATATCGTTGTAAGTTTATTATTATAAGCATTGTATTAAAGTTGGCATTGTGGTAAGAGTGTCGTTTACTAAATGTTGATGTTAGATGTAATGCACATGTATTAGGATCTATCTCATCTTGGTATTTTCTGATTGTGTTGGCAATAAGAGTATCTTTTGTGCAATATAAAAAAATTCTAACAAGAGATTAAGTTCGCTGTCCTGGCAAGACGAATGACCACGTTCCTGACAACCAATCAGTACATTGACACATCAGTACAAAAAGGGGGAGTTCCTGGCTTCTCTGGCTGCATGGAACACACCAGTGCCATCAGTCAGATCATCCGTGAAGCAAAGGTGAACGACAAGGACCTCACAGTCGTCTGGTTAGACCTTGCCAACGCTTATGGCTCCATAACACACAAGCTAATTGAAGAAGCAATGAAGCACTATCATTTCCCAGAGCATATACAGGGGATCCTAAATGGCTACTTTGATGGCATACAGCTTCGATTCTCTATTGGTGACCAGACAACGCCATGGCAGAGGTTAGAGAAGGGGATAGTAACTGGCTGCACCATCTCAGTGGTACTATTCGTGATGGGCATGAACCTAATCATCAATGCCGCGAAGAGGGAAACCAGAGGACCAAAAACAGCGTCAGGTATACACCTCCCATCCAGCAGGGGGTTCATGGATGACCTGACCATCACTACCACCACACATGTACAGGCCCGCTGGATACTGACAGCCCTAGAGGACACGGTCACATGGGCACGAATGAAGTTCAAACCCAAGAAGTCAAGGAGCCTGATCATCAAGAAGGGAAAGGTCACCAAAAGATTCACTCTACAGGTGCAAGGGGAAGACATACCATCCATTATTGACAGTCCAGTCAAGTGCCTCGGCAAGTGGTATGACGCCAGCCTGAAAGACACTAACAACATCAGTAGAGTCAAAAACCAGCTCCAGGATGGCCTGAAGCTTATAGACCAGACAGGACTTCCAGGCAAGTTTAAGGCATGGCTGTACCAACATGGGTTACTACCTAGGCTTATGTGGCCCCTTATGCTATACGAGATAGCTACAACCACTGTAGAAGGATTCGAGAGAGTAATAAACAGGCATCTCCGGCGATGGCTTGGTGTCCCTCCTAGTTTCACCAGCATTGGACTGTATGGCAGAACCAACCAACTTCAACTCCCAATGACCTCACTAGTTGAAGAGTTCAAGGTCGCCAAAGGAAGACTGGTGGTAACCCTCAAAGAGTCATCAGATGACTTGATATGGAAGGCAGGCATTGAGACACGCACAGGGCGAAAGTGGTCAGCAAGCCAGGCAGTCGCCCAGGCAGAAAGCAGGCTACGACACAAAGACATCGTAGGAACCACAGCGGTAGGAAGACAAGGCCTTGGCAGTACTAAACCACAACGCTGGAGCACAGCCGGTAAGAAAGAAAGAAGCCAAATGGTCCAGCATGAGATCAGGCTTTCAGAAGAGGAAGACAGGCGCGCCAGAGCAGTCGGGATGGGAGGACAGTGTGCATGGACTCAATGGCAGACCACAGAAAGACACCTAACATGGGCAGACATTTGGCACTACGAACCACTACGACTCAAATTCCTACTGAGATCCGTATATGATCTGCTGCCATCTCCAGTCAATCTACACAGATGGGGGTTAGTGGAAGACCCAAAGTGCCAGCTGTGCGACAAACCAGGAACCATGCAGCACACCCTCTCATCTTGCCAGACAGCGCTAACACAAGGCCGCTACAGATGGAGGCACGACAGGGTCCTCAAGGAGCTAGCAGACATACTAGAGCGGGAGAGAAGGAAGACAAGACCAACCAACAAGAAGGTATCACCAGCAATCAAATTCGTCAAGGAAGGACAAACTGCCAAGAAGGCAAGAACTGCAGCAACAGCTATCCTTGATGAATCAGAACGTTGGGAGATGAAGGTCGACCTAGGAAAACAGCTGGTATTTCCAGACATAGTCCACACCACACAGAGACCAGACATAGTTATATGGTCTCCAAAGGACAAGAAACTGGTGATGATAGAACTCACTGTACCCTGGGAGACTAGGTGTGATGAGGCCTATGAGCGGAAGATGGGAAAGTACACTGAGCTACAAGAACAGTGTAGACAGCGTGGTTGGAGTGCCTGGCTGTTCCCCGTGGAAATAGGGTGCAGAGGATTCCCTGCCCAATCTGTATGGAGAATGCTCAGCAACCTTGGGATCAAGGGAGGTGACAGGAAGAGGGCTGTAGGCAGACTTGGACAAGCTGCAGAAAGAGCATCCAACTGGCTGTGGATGATGAGAGAGGAGAAGAGCTGGACGCTAAACCACTGACCCGTAGTGTTTGGCCAACACTGCGGATCCGCTGCCCGGAGAGTGTCCTGGGATTAAAGGATAGAAACACTTGTTGATGGGCAGTTCCCAGCTGATGAGTCAGTGGTTTGTGCAGTAGCATCTGTATTCTACACATCATATTTCTGGGCAACCAGACCCAAACCCAAACATAAACTAGTATTACAGTAATTGTGTTCTATTTTAATTTGCTTATCTCTTTTGGGTCGACGTTTGTCATAAACGCATCGAAAAACGCCCGATTTGTCACGGTATTTCATTTTGACATTTCTTTGTCGGCCATTGCGGAAATTTCCCAGCATGCATTTATTTTTATTTTTAAGTTAGAATGTTTTTAATATTTCAACAAGTATTTACCGATTTCTTAAATCGAGTCAATAATTTAATATTATTATTACAAAATACTGATGGCAAATAAAAATTATGACTTCATTCGGTTCCCCACGATAGTATACGATTTCATTCCGAGGCTTGTTGAAAGTTACCGACATTGGCCGATGTTTACCGATTGCATTACACTCCTACTACCTTAAAGCTCAAATAGTTTCATCAATCTAATCAACAGTACAGTAAAAGTTAAACTTTCAGTTGCAATCGATATTTTTTCATAATTTCAATTGTGTGCTACGTTTAATTAATATTTTTTAATTATTTCGTTGATTTGTGGCTTAATTTTATAAATCACCGTTGGAAAAGACTGAATGTGGATGCCATTTTGTTCAGTTGACGTCGCGCGATCTTTTTCTGAGGGCCGATTATAAATAATCGGCCCTCGCGTGGGGCCGATTATTTATAATGCCTCCGCAATGGTGATAATGGCATGAAAAACTGTACAAATGTGTTACTATAGTATATATAGTAAGGTACATGTATGTATGTATTATTATTATTATTTACATATATGTTACAGGGATTTTTTAATCCTATCCAAATGTATCAGAGAAAAGAATCCACCACTTGTTGTCAATAACCCGAGCGCATAGGCGTAGCTAGGTCGGATGACAATGGCGCCCAACGGGGGACCGTGACTCTTGCTGTTCTATGAATTACAGTTCTCCATCAAATCTGCCCGTGGGTTCGTCGGGTTCATCTATACAACTGTTCCCTGTGACTCGAATTCGAGGACGAATTCCAACTTTTCCGGGGAGAATGTCACTGTACCGAACTAAAGGGGGATTGGTGAACAGATATGTGGAGGCCCGTTAAGCTCAGTCGGGAGAGCATTCGCCTGTAAGCGAGGTGTCCCGGGCTCGAGTACCGGACTGGCAGCACACTTTTTACCAACCGACGACACTCGGTTGGTAAATCACGGTATGTGGATGGATCACCATATGGTGTACTTGATATTTTTCAGTTAAAGACTTTACTAGAAAACCTCAAAAAGCAAAACTTAACCATGTTTTCGCGTTATTCCGACTTGTTAAGAAAGCATTATAACAACACAGTGTTAAATTAAGTGTCATACAATAGATCCCAGCGATCAATTTAGCATCAATCCATCATGTGCATTGTTTATCCATAGCGTTAACAAGTATGATCAAATTAGTTATTGAATAAATAATGAACGGGGCATATGACTATAATGGATTGGACTGAGTTGCTACAGACATAAGTTTTAAACAACCGGGCTGTGTCTTATACTAAATACGTATACACTTTAAGCAAATTTACGTAAAAGGAATTGAACGGAAACGAGTGATCGAGTGTTCTTCGTCTCGTTAATTATCTTCCGTTGCTTTAGCTTATGACATGTTTAAAGACAAGGCATGTTAGTGGGAACTACTTTTGAGATACCTATTGATACTATGATATACATAAAAGAACGTGATCCGCTCGGTTAAACATGCGTTATTTGCAAATGACTCGTATCTGAAATACGCTTTCTTTTGAAGTTTAGATCCGCTCCGAGAAAGTTCATGTTTACGATATTTATTTTCGGTTTTCTACTATCAATTTGGATGGTGTCAGACATGCTGAAACCCAATATTATGTTTTTATTAAAGGGAAGTGTGTGCGTTCACGTTCGTCCCGTTCATTAAGGGAAATAAGAGGCAGTCATGAATACGGTCAAATTAAAAAAAAAGGCAAAGTTTTGATGGATAGTGAATAGCAAGTTTATATCTATCGTGTGACCGACTTAAAAATAATCACACCATGTGTGGCTATTGATATGTTTGCAATGCATTATTTTGTTACTTGAATAGCCTTATATGACCGAGCGAAATGCTTTTTTCCATAGTAGTGTGCTATCCAGGCCACACTATCGACCAGTTTAACCAACGGAAACATGTCAAACCATATGTATAAATATGTACATAATACTTGTTTAAATTTGATAGCAAAGATGTATATATCGTATTATTAGTAATTAAGTAATTGCATTTTGAGTATCAGCGACACTAAATGTACAGATTGTGGGAGAGTGAGTGATATACATTATTGAGTCGTACATTTCGTAGCGGAGGCGACATTCTCTGTGTTTTTTTGTTAAAGCGACTGATATGTCTGTGACGAAACTGAATGGAAAATATAAATCGCAATGAATTAAATACAAATTTATAGTTTTTTGACATATGTATGATTTGTTTATATAATCAAGCATTTTCTCTTTATCTAATACTTGGATTTGCACACGATTCCATAATAAATGCTGTTTGGACATGGCGTTTACCGAAGTTTTCGAATCGTCTAATAAATCGTTGTGCATAATGAAGATTGACAAACTGATTTGTTTAACAAAAGTAATGGATTGACGAGAATCTTCTATATCAGATTGTATAGCAAAATATGTATTCAGCATTTTAGCCTTGTAACTGTAGTGTAATATGTAATGTGAACATCCGTCTTCATCAATAAAGTATACGGAAAGTACAGGTTCGCTCATGATTAACCAATGGTGTCGTGTTCTGAGAACATTGGGCATTATGCTTGTGCGTAAATTGTCATCCCAGAATAGCCTATGCAGTCCGCACAGGCTTATCATGGGCAACAATTTACGCTTTTATGGAATGTTTCGTTTAAATGATGTCTCTTCTTACCGAAAATCCAGTTTAGGCGGAAAGTTTCGTCCCGGATTAGCCTGTGCGGACTGCACAGGCGAATCTGGGACGACACTTTACGCACATGCATTTTGCCCAGTTTTCTCAGAACACGACACAATGTATTCAACAAATAGTTAGTTACTATCAAGTATTAGTTTTTGACTTTCTCCCCATTTTATGCACATTGTCTAATTGGGTTAAAATTTCCAAATATTAAAACGTGATATCGGCTTGAAACTCAAAATACTTGGAAACATTAATATATCTTTTAGTAGAAACTATGGGGTTAATTTATCAATAGCTTTTGTGAAAGTTTTTACGTTTCTCAACTACGAAATTTCGTTTAATAACTCAGATATCTCAATATCTGTAACATACATCGATTTGACATCTAGGAAAAGTAAAACTAGAAAAAAAAACTGTTCATGAGAGAACTAGAACTCTTATACTGAGAGCAAATGTGTCGTGTTCTGAGAAAACTGGGCATAATGCTTGTGCGTAAATTGTCATCCCAGATTAGCCTGTGCAGTCCGCACAGGCTGATCAGGGACGACAATTTCCGCGTTTATGGAATTTTTCGTTTTAATGAATTCTCTTCTTAGCGAAAATCCAGTTTAGGTGGAAAGTGTCGTCCCGGATTAGCCTGTGCGGACTGCACAGGCTAATCTGGGACGACAATTTACGCACATGCATTACGCCCAGTTTTCTCAGAACACAAATAGCTAAAATACACCTCATGAAATGAATGACCTTTTGTTAAAATACGTAAGTCTTGTCTTAACGATATATGACAACACTTACACCACAACCCTGCACATAAAATGAGCCTCGTTCTGTGAAAAGGGGGTTTAAGGCATGTGCGTAAAGCGTCGGTACAGGCTAACCAGGGACGACTCTTTCCGCATTAACTGGATTTATGCTAAGAAGAGTTTTTCTTTAAACGAAAAATACAATAAAAGCAGAAAGTGTAGTCCCTGATATGCCTGTGCGTACTGCAGGGACGACAATTTACGTACATGCATTAAACCACCTTATCTCAGTGCGCGACTCAAATGATCAACGATGGAGTCATCGCCACAGAGACATTCTGGCGATCGTTGGCGATATTTGTGTTATTGTTCTTGGTGAATGTTCGTCGGGAAAAGCTTTGAAATTACTCAGCATGTTTTATCACAAATCAAACAGTTTCCTGAGATATAATAAACCAGTAATTATTCTGAAGATTTTTACATGTTTACCTAGTGCTCTTACAATTTATTTCAATTAAAAATATTCTTAAAGAATTTTGGGACTACTGGGTGGAGCAAGAAATGTATATATGCTATGTTTTTGGCATTTGTCGCCTTTGAAATAATACCTAAATTTTCATGATATAATAATGAACGGTTTCGCAGAAGATATAGAGGCTCTACTTTCGAAATGATACACGTGTTCGCTGTCAATAAAGGAACGCACTGATATATTATACACTAGAAAAAACTGACACAACCAAATCTGACGAAAGAAGACCGAATTGCACGTAAAATACGTGACGCAGGCTCGGTAAACATTGAGTAATTCTGAAAATATCGGATTTAAATAGCAAAACTACGTTACTCGTGTAACGAAGTGATTACGCCGAAGGTAAACAGTCCCTACAAAACGTGCGTGATGTTTGGAAAATAATTGTTTTTCTTATGGTAAAATAACATAAAGTAAACGTAGGATTGGTTGTTGTTGATGATGTTTACAATCACGTACGTGCCATTGTAAAGCACTCCGTCGCATCTGACCATCTTCCATGCATGCAACCTTTAGGATTCCAACTTGAGAAGTGTGTTCATAATGGTAAATTATTTAAATTATTGCCCCCTATATACAATATTAAACAATACATAATTATTAAACACATAATATAAGAACTTAAAACACACGTCTTTTAACTGATCATTTAACTATTTGATCAAGAAAATATCGGTTAACATTCATGTTTTTTTTATTACCACAACTATAATCAAGCTATTCGTTTTAATGTTTGTAATGTCTTCCTAAAAACGTTCCCAACGACGAATTGCCAATTACAGGGAGGTAACTGTGAAACCAATTTACATAGAGGTTACTCTGCAACCAATACACTGGATATAAATGCATACATGAGTTTATAGCCGTGTTTATTACTTTGTGGTTAATTTAGAAATACCGTGTTGCTTTTTAGGTAAAGGCGGACTGCACAGGCTAATCTGGGATGACACTTTACACACATTCATTTTGCCCAGTTTTCTGAGAACACGACACATATGATGATCACATTAAAAGGACAAAACTAGTCTTTTTAGCTAAAGCGTCTCCTTAAAATGTCATTGAACCGTACGGCAAACCGTTTACATTAGTAAAATGTGAAATGTGAATCTCATTTTCTGAACAGATTATATTTCTTTGTTACCGTGTACAATTTCCATCATGTCAGTATCAGTGTGCGAACAAGATTGTTTTTAAATCAAATACCTTTAGAATTAATTATATTTTGTAACTGAAACACATCTGGATAGAAACTTCAAACTTGGCGTGTCGTTTCGTAGCCAACATTATAAGCTGAAGAAGTAGATGCAGTGAATTCGGAATAACGTATAACTATTTCCTACGTAAAATATTTTCGTTAGGATGAGCAGACATGTTTGTTCACATTCTTTGAAAAGTGATTAACTTTGGTACAATCAATCACTTGATTGGTATTTTGTTTTGTTTTATTTGAGCTTATGAGTAAAAATATTAAATATACGGGCCATGTACCTTAGTTTTGAATTACGAAGTAGTTATTAGATGCTCGAAAATGTGTTTTATGTTTCTTGAATAAAATTAATCAGGAAAATGAACTTGTTTAAACGATGTCCTTAAACACAAGAGTAATTGCATAATTATAATGTGGTGCGTTGAAAATACGCACACAGAAAAAAATGGACAAACGATATGTCACAACGCTCTTTTTCATGTAATTAACGGAAACAAAGTGGTCATTATAAACTTGAACAATTAAATCGATTACACCACATTGATCAATTAGATTGATTATTTTGTAATGGCCTTTAAAGACGCAATTGAAAATGACAATAGTACATCAGCTACCGATTTGACGAACGCTCGATGGGATGAGTCTAACCCTTTTGACATTTTATAAATTTTATTTTAAGCTCTTTTGCATCGATATGTGTTTCAGAGTAAACCTACTCGTCCACTGAAGTGTCTGCTTTTCAACAAATTTGATTGTGTCGATAAAATGGCGAGTTTCTTTTATCGGATAGTTACATCATCGGTTTTCATCGTTGTACTCCAGTGGGGTTCGACCAAAGGTCAGTTTTCCTTCGAGATCCAGCAGCACTTTGAACTGGAAAATGCTTTGAGCGCTGATCAGCAGGGCTATTGGGTCTGGAGATCAGAGGCGTACAACAAGAAGACTCTACGTCTGGAGGACATGAACAGAACGCACACCATCGAGCTAACGCTCTGTATCGAGCCTTACGACCCGAATCAAACTGTTGTGATAACGGTGTCAGACATCCGCTACGGAAATGACGGCCCATCAGACATTGTGTATCTGCAGATCAATGGGGAGGATATCGGTAATTTTACTACACGGGAAAAATGGCTGAGCGGGCATGAATGGAATATTTTCCGCAATTCCAAAGTCATTGGACAGCCGATGGAGGTAATGAAAGGCCGTTACGTTCTGAGTATTGAGGTTGAGACAGATAAATGGGGCATAGAGTTGGACAGGATTCGAATGAATGCAGAGAACCAGAACCCGATGACAAACATGTTTTGTGGGGCAGCTCTCAAGAAAAAGACTGCCTAAGTTGTACTGTATGATGCTGAATTGAATATTATACCTCAAGTAAAGTCTGCAAACAATATTAAAAGCGAGGAAATTGACTATTCAGCAGTGTTGCTCCGGTGTTTTTTCTCCGATTTTAGCCTGTAAATAATGCACTATTTTGTTAAGACGTGCATTTATATCATTGAACGTAAATGACATACACTTTTCGTATCATTTTTATTTTGTATGCTCAGTATGTAAATAAAAAAAAATACGTGTTACTTAGCAAATTATGAAAACGTTTAGTATTTTGTACATTTGATATTATATTTGTAAGAATAAAAGCGTATCAAGGCGTTACATAATTCAGATAATGTAAGTATTTGTGTTAACATTTAATGTACAAGCTATTTTTTTTAAAACAATAGGAATGTTAGGAAAATTGCGTTGATTTTTTTAGATATGGTTGAACACATATATATAGTCTTTTTCGTTTGGTAGAGATGCGTACTTCCAAAAAAGAAAGGTGTGTTGTTATACTAAAAATCTATTTAATAAATGTAGTAAGAATTAAGTTATAATATGGGCATATGAAAAAGAAGTGGCTGTAAGATTCTTTTGCTCCACACGAACAAAATGGCTACGCGAAGATTATATTTTGCAAATTAGTGTTCATTAGAGGCACTTGATTTTGTCTAAATTAAAGTGTGAAGTATTTGAAGCTTTCAATTACTTACATGAAAGAACGATTGTGTCTCAACTAAGCTTCTGTTTAGCTTAGATTTCAAATATTTAGCAATTCACTACGTTTAACATCATTCTCGATTTTCGGATAACTGTGGGTAGGAAATAATTATAGAAAAAGCGTGAACAACTTTCGGCTGTGCGTTAGTCATTCGCATTTCGAAGATTTTACCTAGCAATTGGGGGTACCCGGTCAGTCAAAAAGTGGGATTAATGAGTTTGGTATTAAAAAAATAAGGTGGTGACTAGCGAGTCGACTTTGTAGCGGTTCCCAGTTAATGTATATTTGCAATACATTTATAGACATTAATTTGATGGCTCGACCAGCACTTCGCGCTGCTACGTATTGAATTGAATTGGGTCAAGTTCATATACTATCTGCTTAAGTATAATTGTCCCATAGTACATATGAAAATTCCATTACCGGAAGAATAAAGGACGTATAAATGATTTCAAGCGATTTGCGATAAAGCTTACATTTTAGTTCGCGGATAGTATTAATTCGACCCAATGCTTTATCAGTTATATATTTAATATGTACAATCGTTCGACATGAAGACTCCATGATTTTTGTGTGAACTTATTCAGGTATGGTGTAAAACTATTTGTGAAGTTATATTGATTTGGTTGCTTGTAAGTGTTTCCAATTTAGAAGGATTAATTATGACATGTCACTCTGATGCCAACTTAGATATTTTGTTATCATTTTATAATAATACAGTTGGAATGTTGGTCACGTCTATAATACTATAAGGGATGTGTCGTCAGCAAAAAGACGAATATTAATTTTGATGTTAAATCAAAATATTGTCAATAAAGAATATGAATAATAGGGACCGTAATATATAGCCATGGGAAACACCAACCAAGTGAAGTTCAGTAAGAAATAGCTCCTGGAAGCCCTTTGAGTGCAACCGTCCGCGTATTTTTTAATTGTTTGCAATTTTTAATTTCTGTTACTTTTAAAAACAACAAATAAAATCGTAATGTGAACAGTTTTATTTATACGCTTTGTAATATTTTTTTTCAACGGTGTGTTTATGTGTAAAAAGAAAAGTCTTATACTGTATATGACGGAACGGAAAGAAACGCAACGATATTAACGCGGAGTAGTGCGTTGTTAAGACGTTAGTTCGGCTCTGGTTATATACCCAATTGATACGGTAGGTAGGGAGTGTGTTTGGGGGGTTGTTATTGTAAACATTTTTCAACTTAAACTTTAATAACCGAATTGATTTCATACACCAAATATAGTTGGTTTTAGTTTCGTAAAACATAGTTTTTAAACTCAAAGCAAAAATTTCTTCCTGAACATATTTCATTATTCATAATATGAGATTTACACACAAAAAAACATACTTGAAAGACTAATTTGATGTTGTTAGTTTACTACATGTGAATTTATTCCTAAAGTAAGAACATCATAGTACCTTTTTGGGTTTGAATAATGAATAAGAAACACGTTACTTATTCAGCTGCAGAAATGAACTGGGGGTATTGAATTAATGTAAGATTTAACAGAATTGTTTCATAGAAATATTTGTGTTCTATAAAATTCAAGAAAACTGATTGTATACTTCAATGGTACAGTTTAGTACACTCTAAAAGTTTGAATATGTGGCGTGTTCTGAGAAAACTGGGCAAAATGCTTGTGCGTAAATTGTCATCCCAGATTAGCCTGTGCAGTCCGCACAGGCTAATCAGGGACGACAATTTCCGCTTTTATGGAATTTTTCGTTTAAATAATGTTTCTTCTTAGCGAAAATCCAATTTAGGCGGAAAGTGTCGTCCCGGATTAGCCTTTGCGGACTGCACAGGCTAATCTGGGATGACACTTTACGCACAAGCATTTTGCCCAGTTTTCTTACAACACGACACATATGCCAGCTTCTTCTTCGGTTCGAAAAAGCAATAATGAACTGGTTCTGTGTTCCTGATTCGGATGAACTTTTTTCTCATTGGCAGAAGTGTTCTTAAACAAATATTAAGATTACAAAAAATGTGTAAATAGATTTGTATACATGTAGTTATATGGTAGATTTCCATTCACGTGAAGTTATTTTTTATAGTTTGAAAATGCTAGTTTTTTATTCGGTTTGAATAAGGAATAAGAAACTGGTTATTTTTTCTTTATTCGGCCGCAAAAAGAACTGGAGTATTAATAAAACATGAAGTAGTAATTTGTTTTAATAAATGTTGTGATATCATTCATAAAATGTAAAAGACTTTCATAGGTGTGGAGCATCGGTTGGTACATGATGTGTGTGGCTCATTTTTGGTACATGTGCAGGTATTATTTAAAGTAGAAAATGCTAGTTCTTGTATCGTATTTAACAAAAATACTAATTATTCCGCGAAACATTCTGTGAAACATGTATCATAAAACATAAAAAAAATCATTATAGTACCTTGGCATAGATTCATTGAAATTGTCGAATAGATGAATCTGTCGTTTTGATTCCATACCGTGAACTTTTTTTGTTTAGTTAAAAAGCAACAGCTGTTGTTTAATAGTTTGAATAAGGAATATAGAACAAGTTATTTTTTCCTCATTCGTGAACCAGTTTATGAATTATTAATATTATGAGTTTTGAGGTTTTTGTTTTTGCCTTACACTTTGATTGGATTTAATTTTAATTATACAATTATATTAAAAAACAATGGTTCCTTATTCGTTATTTTAAGAACTTACTATTAACATTATCATGTTGACATATGTTGAATTTTAAAATACATTTCGAACCGTCAATTATGATAGGAAAACTCATAGGGTTTTAATTAACTTTTGAACTAACAGCCCATTTTTGGGGGTGAATTGTGTACATAGTACTTGTCCCTACTGCGGGTACAAACATCGACATTTCAGCTTATACATATAAACTAAATAGAATATGTCACTCATTTATTCTTTACTTAAGTCAGTGTTTTCACACCGATTAGTGTATCATTTGTGTGATATATCATAAACTTTAAATTGTAATCAATTCTATTCTCCGAAGTGGATATTAGATCCCGCAGACATTCTTTTAGACCTATATGGCTGCCTTTTTGTCAAGTGACAGAAACCGTGAATACTCTTACTTTTTCAAACGTCGCCGAGGGTAAGCCCGGTTAAAACATAGTCTTGCCTATACATAAATCACTTTGATATATATCAAATGCTTAATGGATTGTCTAACATTTTATCGACTTTAAACAATAGTTTATTGCTTCTATTGTTACCTGATGCCCCCGATGGCAAGCCTAGTTGAAACATATTCTAACCTACAAATACATCACTTTGATATATATCAAAAGTTCCATGGAGTGCTCACATTTAATGGACCTTTAACTGTTAGTTTAATGCTGCTATTGTGGCAGATATTACTATTTTGGCAGATCATCTATCAGGTTTCAATCGTGATAATTTGTGTTCGAATAAAGCTAATAAATTAATTTCCACGCATTAATTGTAAATCAATTCACACAAGGGAGTAATCTTGTGCATGTTAAAAATTATTGCGTTTCATGTCATAAGCATTCGGACATTTACAAAATAACTTCACGTGTGGTATTCTTTGCGTTTAACACGATATATTGCGTTTCGTATCGATAAAATATAATTTATTTTTCATATTACATAGTTCTTTCGTTCAAAATTGACATCAAATGATGTTGTGAACATAAACGGAACAGTCATTCAATATAAATGTATTTTACATGCACATCAAAATGAACTTAGGTCTCTAAGGCTATTTTAACAAATCTATCTAATGTATTCACGAATAACCTAATGTTATCTAGTACTGCCATTTTCTACAGAAAAAAAGAGCGGGCCAATTTTAACCTGGCACCGACTTCTTTGCATGCATACATTAAGCTATCAATTAAAATCGATTAAAACGTACTTTATCTATGGACTTTATCTATGACCCGCCTCAATTGATCTCATTTTCATCTTGACCTATGAGGTTAAAATGTATGTACACTTATATGTATCATGAATATTGCTGGGCCAAGTGGGCGGTTGAGCGCTCAATAACCGGTTTAAACCCCCAGTGCTTAGCATTGACCGTTCCAATGCGGTGACCCCAGCTTTATTCTACTATGTGTGTATGTTGTTTTGTTTGTGCCGAACTGAACTGTTTTAGCAATTTGTCACATGCAATAAATAAATGACCACGAACGTGAGTATAATAGAAATACAATACTACTGGAGCTTCTGGAGTTTCACTTCTTCATATTAACAATTACCTACGTTAATTCTTGGGCAACCGAAATTCAGCATTCGCTACGCATCAATACTTCTATATAACAAACGTTGATTTTTTCCATTTAAGCTTGGCACACTCACACCACCTAATTTTGATATCAACCACACACCCCACACCTATGATCGCAATTGAAATTAGACAGCAATCGAGGAGAATATCGATTCAATTAAACTAGAATTAGTTGCTCGTTCGTGTAATTTTCTTCAGTAGAGAATTGCAACTTTCTGAGGCTTGACCAAAAGATGTACATGTAAATACAATCAAACGCTAAATCCCCAACACCTTCATGTTCACTAGATTTCAGAACCCTCCTTCATACATAACACATTCAAGATTATTGTTGTGCGTCTCAGAATGTATGTGTTATGAGCCAACTTGATATCTTTTTTTTTCTTCAAAATATATAAAAAACATTATCTCTATCACGTATTTTCGATCGATTGTTGGTTTTAATTACAGTGCGTGGCGATATTGACCACTTATTTCAGTCGGTTACGCTTAAATTATGAACATCAACAGTTGATGGTAGCTAAAGATAATGGTTAGATTAATTATCTTTATTGGTGTTTTATCTGACAAAACTCAATAATGACTCGATACGTCGAGTGCATCACGCAATATAATATGAATATTGCCGAAGTGTATAGCTTTAACCCAGATTTGAATAACAGTTAATCATCAATATACATCAAATCAATACAGTATTATCGCATACCCAATCTAAAGAAGTTTGAAGGTGGTTTATTGGAGGTACTATGTCGGTCGGTGGATCAATCGGATCTAACAACCCTTGCATTTAGGATTATAGTGAAACTTCAAATATGTCAAGGCCGTGAAGTGTAGATGTAAAAGATATAGAGAATGTTCGTTGATATTTGTGTAAGATAATATTATCATTTCATACAATTTCTTGAGAAGTCATATTTCAACATTGGCAATGCGGTTGGGGTAATCGTCACGTTTGTGACGAAGGGCTTTTTTACTATAGCAATTCTTCTTCTTGATTAAACACTTTTAATCTTTTATTTTATGACGCGATTGTATTAACGATGTGTTTAGCCATACAGAAACGAATTTAATGCGGTTTATAACGGACTTAATTGTTTGATGGACGAGCCATGTAAACAGAAGCGTAGATCAACATTTTTCACGTTGATTAGTTTAAACCTATTTATTTGAGCTCGATTGCATCGAAAGCCTAAGGCTTATTTGAAACGCTCTCGAGTCCGTTTCCTGGGACTAGAATCAGTACTTGGTGTCTATGGGGTAGACCTAAAGAACTCTCCCCACAGTTGGGATCGAGTCCATGACCTCCCGATCGCTAGGCCATCGTTGATTAGTTTAAACCTATTTATTTGAGCTCGATTGCATCGAAAGCCTAAGGTTTATTTGAAACGCTCTCGAGTCCGTTTCATGGGACTAGAACCAGTTCTTGGTGTCTATGGGGTAGATCTAAAGAACTCTCCCCACAGTTGGGATCGAGCCCATGACCCCCGATCGCTAGGCCATTTGTTCGATCCCCTCTGTGGGAGCGTTCTTTAGATCCACGGTGATTGACAGGCATAGTATTAAAAAGGGAGTGTTTTTTCATTCAACAGCTGTCTGAAAAACATGCATGAGAAAATTTATCGAACCAGAACTAATGCAACATTTAATTGCAATATACAATATACCTTGAGCATGTCCTTTCAAATTGTTATTATTGATATAATATTATAACCCATTTAATTGTCCTAAAACGTACATAAACATTTACATTATTATATTATTCGCGTTGCCATTATATCAAATATCTTCGTACCTTATCCTTTTTTTTTGTTTTATATAGAAAGCCGGAGCGCCATGCAACTTGCTTTTTCTTATTTAAGCTTTGCTTCTTTCGAATACTTTTTTTGCGAAATACTTTATTCGTATTGCAAAATAAATGACGATTGATTTATTTAATGCATTAATGGCTCATTACCGGTATATCCCCTTTTCAAATTGTGATAATGCATTATGGAATGACTTCTAAGTGATTTTTCGTTCTCTTTGCGAATTGTCTTTTGTGAACTGAGTTATTCTTTTTGCGTTAATTTAGTTTGTGTAAGGTGTGTGGGGATACCAAAGTGCATGTTATAATTGAAATTAACATAAGCATTAGGAAAAATCAGAAGCCATAGCTATGCACTAGGTATTTATCAGATGTTGCATCAGAGTGCATAGCTTCGCGATAGATCTTCATCATATGTCCAAATCAAAACGTATAGCTATGCAATTGGTCTTTATAACATGTTCAAATCAGAATTCATAGCTTTGCGCGGGATCTTCATTAGAATTTTACATCGGAATGCAGAGCTATGCGCTAGATCTTCTTATAACCAATTTATGCATATGTAAATCGATTTATTATTATGTGTATAGAAGAATGGGACTTGTGATCAGGAGTTTATTGTTACTGGTAAAAAGCCTCATGCGAAAAATGCAAAAAAAAACAGACAGTACAAAATAACAAAGAAACGTCGGGTAGGGTATTTTCGACATAGGGTATGATCAATGATCGCGCGTTTACGGTATAAACACGCGTGTTGTCCTTTGTGACAGATTAAATTAATGAATGCACTTCGCAGTTTTAACAACCATTGTTATAGATTTGAATGATAGATCCATTTGTCTATCGAGATTGCACGTACGAATATTAAAAGATCATTGGAGAGCAATATCCAATTCATATTACGAATATTACACTACACAATTTTCAAATAATATTGATATTCCAGTTAAAAATGTACTTTATAAGTTGTCCATTAAATGTGAAGAAATTGTATAATTGAGTTGATTGTGACCGTCGAAAATACTCTACATGATGAACTGAACATGCGCAGTGAGTGACTTTCGTTTTGTTTAAAAGTAAACAAACTTAAACATGTAAACAGTTTTTTTTTTCTTTTTTGTTGTTGCTCATATATGAGGTTTGAATAACCAACATCAAATTAATGTCTCTTATTGCATGTTTATAAAATATTATCAATAGAAGCCTTACACCGTCCAAAATACCCCACACCAGGATATATGAAACTAATTTGAATCCGGAAGATTTTTTATTTTTTTGTAATATAGAACATTAATATAAACAGTGTAAATATGTTCAGTACCATTGTAATACTTTAATAGTGCCATTTATTGAAAGTGGCTTGTTCACAGAGCAAAATGCCACTAGAATGTAGACACACACTGACAATTAGCTATCCTTTGAGTAATCATCATTGGATAGATTTTTTTTTTCAATCGTTTCCATGTCAAGCGATTTAATAATTTAAAGCATTTCGGTTTATTACGTTTAATTTTGTGACAACGTGTTAATCTCTTATATACAGTTTAAAATGAATCATTCGGAGGGTTGAGAGGGTTAGGCGACAGCCTTTACTATCTGCAGGAACTCTTTAGTTCCGATGTTTAACTTTATCGTTGTAAAGTATATAAGGAATGACAACATCCAGAACAACTGTAAACAACTGTAAACAAATTATTTTCGACATTTTTCTTAAACGATTTAAAACATATGTAAATATCATTAATAAAGTAATAGAAATTATATTACTAACCTTTATACAAGCTGCATCTGATGAATGAAAGTGATTCAATTTTACATATTTGTTCCGAACGCGAAAAACATGAACATTTCCGGTAAAACAGAGTTCCTTATAATATGCGTTCTTGAGTCCACAGTGATTTTAATTCAGAACATACGCATAAACAATAAAAATCGGAATAAGAGTATTTATTTATTCAATCATTTTTATGGTATCAATCATTCATTCCAATTACTATTTGTTCTTCAAATATAACTCATATATATACTTGATAAATACTAAATGCATTTAACGATGAAAGGATTAGTAATGTGTTCACAGATAATGATTGATTATATGTTGTTTACTTCATTGGACAAAAAAGCCTCATATAAAAATACTTTTTATCAAAATATCGTCAGAGCATGGCCCCTTTCCTGGTTCTCGTCGTGTAAGGCAGAGCTTGTGATGGATTTTGAACGAAAATATATTTTAACTGGAAGATGTTCCCACTACATAGTATAAAGAACAATATATAATAGAACAGAACAGAACAGACATTTATTACGACTTGTACATGGTGCGTCGTCAGTCTTAACCATGTAAGTATACACATATCAACAGGTCATGTGAATAGGAAGTGATCATACAGTTAAAAGTAGTATACATTCAAACTAACATAAAACATGCAAGTAGTTTGAGGGGAAAACAATAGCATTTTTACAAACTATTAATGTGGCAGGGTGGCTATCTTGTTATTAATATTTTTGGAAATATACTAAAATGAGAATTGATTATCTTGCGCATACAATGCGGATTATTATGTTAATAATAGAAGTAAAAAATAACACACATATTTTGCATAGATTACATAGTTTCCATATGGCAGCAAATTAAACAATCAGACACGTCTGTTTAACATACATATGTAAAAAAGTAATTCTTATGTGTCTTGAACAAATGTTAAACCTGTGACATATAACACATACCACATGGCTCATAATGCTAAAAGTAATAATATTAAGTAGCGATTAGCTATCTAATTGTTACGATAATATACATACACAAAACAAAATCACATAAACAATCAAACAATCAAGTTTACCCGCGGAACATAAAAATGCAGCTGGTCGTATTATGTACAACATTCAATAAAGCCTTTTTGATAAAAAGAGCTTGTTTCACAAAAACAGATAACTTAATAACGTCCTATTTAGAACATGTTCTCATAAGGATTAGGAATTTATATACTGGTGGTCGCTTGAAATAATATGATTATATATATTTTGTCCTCATGTTATAGAGAATATTAAGTCATGTTAACATACGCTCCAAACATGAGGGTTCCACAAACGCTTGCATATATAACGCCAAAGCAAGTGTTGTAATGTTTGTTCACATTTTAAAAATTTCATCATAACAAGTTATTTATGTTATTTTATCGTTTCATATTAACTTTTTGTTTGAATTATTAAGCATAAACTCAGTTTAAAAAATGATACATGGACTAATAAAAGACACAGTGGTTACTTTTCTTCACAAAATAAATATTCAACAAAACAAACAACGTTCATTAAGATCTGGAATTATTGCCATGTGAAGTCAGTTCTGTTTTAAACTGGAGCTTACGGTGCTCATGGCGTTTGTGAAGAAGTGATCTGATTTATTCATCATTAATTTACATCATGAACAAACCGTATGCTAGAAGACCGTATTGCAAACAAAATACGTGACGCAGTTGTGTTTGATATTCAGTAACTCGAACAAATCGGTTAACAATTTCCATATGTATCATGCAATGACATGTTAACGTCCTTTACTATGCAAAGTAGGTAATAGGAGAAACACAATGTGTTTACGTATCTGAAATAATCGTCTATCATTGAGGTCGTAATTAAATGTAGGGATTGGTTGCTGTTTATTGTCATTTACGAGCCAGTGTCAAAATTTCGTTTTATCTTAACGTCTGTAATGTATGTAACGTTTTGGGATCAACTTGGGATACTCTCCAAAATTATATAAATAATTGTCAAACAGTTTAAAGTAACATTAAGACTCGAAAATCAACGAAAATTTCGTTGAGTATTTCGTAAAATTAACTTACCCAATAAAAAATCAGTGCTCCTTATAGCAAAAGCCAAATTCTCAACGCCAGATGTGGTCTGGTAACATGGATGACGTAGATACAAAATGCTCGTTATTATTTTTTTGTGTCATAAAAAATTCCATTTTAATTACCCGCGGCTATATCTATTGATACGACACATGGACACTAACATGGTACCAGTTAAGTGTTCGTATGTTGTATGAATAGATATCAGTGCGTGACATTAAAACGGAATTATTTGTTACACAAAAAATTAAAAACAAGCATTTTTTTTATATCTACAATTATCCATGTTACCAGAAAACATCTCGTTTTGAAATTTTGACCTTTGCAATAAGGAGCATTGATGTTTCTTTTGAGAAACTTTATTTAACGAAATACTTTCAAAATTTCCGTTGATTTTTTAGTATTAATGCTTCTTTAAGTGATACAATACACAATACTTATTATTTATGCACTTAAAAAAAAATCCTTAACTTATTGTTTCAAATTTTATTTCGATAATAATATTTTTCACACAAATACGCCAGGATCTTTTTCTTGTAACTATTGAATCTAAAATCGAAAAACATTTTACAAATAACGATAACTTTCTAAACTTCGGATTATCATTAATTATAAAATATTAATAAAGGCTAATGATGTTTCTAGAACATTGTTCAAACATGTCATTTTAACGGGTTTTGAAAACAACTTGAATACTGCGTTTTCATTAGTCGTTTACCAATTGTGATAACAAATCCAATCTTCTTAATGTTTTCCTTGTATTACTATCGACGAAAAAAACAAAACGTCTTTGTTATTAACAACATATTGTTTTCTTATGATTTTGACATCCACATCGACGTAATCATGACAAGAACTCAGAAAGTAACAAATTCTGAATTTCAATTAAAGTGAGTGATTATACGTATATCTTTAACTTAAAAACAAAACACAAAAACACTCTTAAATTGCGCATTGAACGACAACCGTTTTTAAGCAAAAAATTAAAGTTTCAAGCGTCATCTAACTTTCTAAAACGTTGAATGTAAACTCAATGTCATAAGGTATTTTTGTTCACTCCAAAATTATATGGAAAACGTCCCCCAGTTGTTTGCAACTGTACTTGTTAGTGTTTATTAAGATATGTAGAAGCTATTGTCGTCTACCTATCATACGGAACGAATATTGAACAGTTTAACATCGAGAAACATTTTTAAGAGATAAATTCGTGTTTCCATCCGCTTATCATCTATTTATTTCTACAGCAAACAGTCTAACGATGTAGTAAACACTACGGTAATTTTCGACATTCAGTGAAAGAAAACAAAGCAATTTCAGTTGAAATATGAACTTTTAACTTAACGGAATTTCATGTTTTGTACTTTTCGTTTTTAAACGTATTTAATAGACGATCTATTTTCTCTAATGTATCGTTCCTCCTTACATCCATATACGTACGTTCCTTATATAAAACTAATTTACAAAATTAACATATCTATAAAAAGCATATTATTGATAGGTAGTGATGATGACGTAGAATTGATTAGATTTGCTAGAATACAAGAGTTAAAAAATACTTAAACGATATGTCAAGCCATATACATTTTTTTTGGCAATTGCCTTTAAAAGACGCATTTCAAAATGTCATGCGATCATCAATTACCGACTGATTATCAATGTTTAATGGATGATGGAATAAGCCTTTCCCTATTTAAATCGTAGATATTATAGGCCAATTTTCATCAGTTTATGTTTCAAAAGACACAATAGTGTCCACGCTAAGGGGTGTTGATGAACACGTTTAATATTTTGCCTCATTTTTAATAAAATGGCGAGTTTGCTGGAGCGGATTGTTACGTCATTGGCTGTTGTCGTTATCTACAGTTCAGGTTCGGCCAAAGGTCAGGAAACCATCGAGATCCAGCAGCACTTTGAACTGGAAAATGCTTTGACCAATAATCAGCAGGGCTACTGGGTCTGGCGATCAGAGGCGAACAACAAGAAGACTCTACGTCTGGAGGACATGAACAGAACGCACACCATTGAACTCACGCTCTGTATCGAGCCCTTCGACCCAAATCAGAGGGTTTTGTTAACGGTGTCAGACATTCTCTATTCAAACGATGGTCCATCGGATATTGTGTATCTGAAGATCAACGGACAGGCGATCGGTAATTTTACTACGGTGGAACAATGGCGAAGCGGTTATGAATGGAATGTTTTCCGCAATTCAAAAGCCATCGGACGGCCAGTGCTCGTTCAGAAGGGTCTCTACGTGTTGGCGATTGAGGTGGAGACGGACAAATGGGGCGTTGAGTTGGACAGGATTCAGATCAATGCAGAGAATCATGATCCGACGAAGAAAATATTTTGCGGGGCAGTCCTGAGGAAACATATTGCTTAAGATTTATTCACGTTGAAACGGACGTTTTTCCACGAGGATTTTCTGCAAACTGTTGTTCCTGCGATGAAATAAGACTGTGTAGTCTTTTTGATGCAGGGTTGTCGCTGATGTTTTCGCAAGTTATTAATTAACTATTTTGTAAACGGTATACTATAATTTTGTTTATAAAAATTCTACAAAATGTAATGTAATTTTATATTGTGTACATTATATATGCAATTGTATCTATTAGGAAGCATGCGATATTAAGCGGGTTTTTTCAAGTTGAACATTCGATGAGGTTCGTTGTGGTTTTATTTAAAAACAAATAGCATGCACACTATAGAATGTATGAAATTGAATAAGAGTTATGTACGACTAAAAGCAAGTCAATGCATGACAAAATTGACACTTATAACTGATTTACAGAAGAAGACCAAGTACGTTTAATTTTTTACAATTATTAAATGAGACCAAACAAAAATGTATTTATCCGTCTAGTAATTTCTGTATAAAAGCATTAGATAATTTATTGATTTATGAGAGATTTTATATTTTCCGACAACTGAAATGTTGTATATAATAACTAACTGCATGTTTTTGTCGGATTTTAAACATTCACTTAATTTTGTTAAAACAGAAAGAGCTTTCTCTTACATCGCACATTCTGTAAAACAATCTTATATTTCTAAAAAAATCCATAAACGTGTAGTTGTTGTAATTTTGATGCATGAGTATTGTATAATTATTATTGCTTTATTGTTCTTTTGACGATGAGCTGTACATAATTCAGATGTTTTTGTTTGTTGCATAAATGTGATATTATGTTTTCTATTTTCATACAGTCATAATAAGAATATTTTTTTTTGCCGAAAGGTTTGTCAAAATTTAAACAGTATTCAAGTACTTCATAAAATATTTGAAATATAGATATTTCGAAACAAGATTAACAACCTATCAATGGTCAGTTGTTTGCATGTATCCATGTAAAAACAATGCATTTGTATACGTTTTGAAAATATTGAATGTGTTACTGTGTCAATAACAAAAGCCTAATACGCTTCATTTGTCCGAAAGAAACAAAGAAGGTAATACAATTACGAAATTAAACGCATTTAAAATGTATTTATGCTCAAAATTAAATGATAATGCATGTTAGAATTGCATCAGTTCCTTTGAAAATAGTAAAGGTAGGGTACCGTAAGTAGTATTTGTAAATTTAGTTATTTTGAAACTGTCAGGTTGAAGAACTTTACGGATATCCGCTAGATATTTTTTATATCTTAAATTATTGTTCTCAAGAGGATGAAATATAAAAGATAGTAACCGCCGTAAGGGCATGATAATATTTTGAATTTTGTGAGAACATTTAATTGATCACGTGGTAATGTAAATGTTTTCTTACACAAATTAACGATGGGCATTCACATAAGCACTGATTTAAAATCGCGCAATGCATTCTGGATCACATACTTTTAAAGAGGGGTCTAAGAATTTTCAACTTATTGTCGTATAGTGTACATTATATATTTTGATGTTTTGACCATGCTTCGGACTCAAACATGTATATAAAAATATACACTATATGCAGTTCATCCTACTGAGAACTTTTGTTCAGTCAACTTTTCCACTCCGTACATGTAGTTTGTCTATATTTTCAGACCGGAGGCATCCTTTTAATGATCATATGTTCAAACCTTATCTTATTGGAAGTCCCGATAATATGCTGAATGTTTTCACTTTTCACATGGTACTTTTATCGCCGCATATTGTTCCGGTGACATTAAATTAACAGTAAATTGCTTACTTGGAGACGTCGCCGATTGTAGGCACATAAGATCTATCCATTTTTACATACATGAAACTTGATTGATATTAGGTGCTATATTGATTATCTAAAACTGTATTCAAATTTGATGTTTCATAATAGCTTGTTGCTGTGGTTGTTTAACAACTTTTTAAGGTTTCATTTTAGCAATCATCTTTTATGTTTCTATAGTGTAAATGAGTTTTTTGTATTATGTGATAAATTGTTCGATTATTTGATTTATTTTTGTATGCCCATGTTTCAGTAGTAAATAAAGCTTTAATATTATGTGAAGCTTGTTGATTTTAATTTGTCTTTTATGCCAGTATTGCCATTTAATTCCATACATTTACAACTTTTCGAGGGAAACACTACGATACACGTTGTTATCTACTGCAGACACGTGCATGGCAATGGCGTTTCCTTGTTGTATCGCGAAGAAATTTTAGATATTCCTTAACAATGTGATCGTTTATTTACAAAGTAAGGTGATACAGTGATTAATGTCAAATTTATTTTCCATACGCAAACACACTTAATTCAGGTTCATTAAGGCCTCGTTAAACAAGCATTCTCCATCTTTATCTAAGGTGTTTACTTTTATATTAACTTGCTTAATCCCAAAAAAACATGAAGGCATTGCATATCCTTTCAAATAGTATTAAAACTATAGAGAGCCACTTCTTCTACAACAATAATAGTGTTGAGGGTTTTAATTAACCTGTTAGTACCTTTCGAAGACCACGACTTATTTCGAAGTACAGACGTCGATGTGACCTTATAGGGCTAGACATTTGACCTGCCATTTCTATATTACTTGTTTTTAATTGTAGAGTTTTATTGATAATAAACCAGAATGTTAATAATTTTAATTTTAAATAAAGGGTTGAACAGCATATGCAAATTGAAACTCAAGAAATAATATGATTTTCTATTGGCATATGCTATCATTATATTGACGAGAAGAGGCCAACTACTGATACAACACAAGCCAAACAAAATCATATAAGGATTGTTTTTTCCTTTATTTACAATCGTCGACGTTAATATTAACTCCGCATAAGATTGAATGCCCACAAAAGAAATATCAAGCTGCAACTGGCTTTATTGCAATGTCGTAGATAACATGATGAATTGTGAATAACAACACCATTGTTGAGGTAATATCTTTTTTTAAGCTTGAACGCACGTCATTCAAAACCGTCACTAATTGACAACACTGAAATTTGATACACGATTCAATTTGTATTTCACCTATGTGTAAAACCTCACTTAATTAATGGAGGAATGGCTTTGATCCCCCACACATACGTGGAGGAAAATAAAACAGTATTAACCCTTTCAGTGCTGGAACCGAATTTTGAAGGCCTTTGCAAACAGTTTGGATCCCGATGAGACGCCACAGACTGTGGCGTCTTATTAGGATCCAAACTGTTTGATATTCTGATAGTATTCTTTGAAAAAAATCGAAGAAAATGCTAATTTTAGAAATTCAGCAGACTACATTTTAGCAGACGGCACATTTCCCAGCATGCAAAGGGTTATTCCTCACAAGTCGTGAACTCATTAGTTCGTCGCTATTTCAGGCAGCTTGTGGTGAACTGACCTCGTATCAAATTCTAATTGTTAAAACCGTGACTTGATGGTAGCTAATATCGTTACTTGTAACACTGATTATTGTTGTCGTATCCGACACGCACGTCATAAGGCAATTATTTCTACGTTATCTAGCTTTTATTTCACTCAGAAAAATGCCATTGACTCTGAGAATGATTTCTAGTTAGTTCCTGTTCATAACTTGCTATTATAGTAATACTACCTCGTGAGTTCAGTGCCTTATTTAATTTCTACTCGACAATAATTAGTTATGCCTTCGTTGTTGGATAAACAGTACTGCCATATCTTCAATGTGTGTGTATATGTGCAGAACATTATTCTCTGATTACTTATAACCACTCATTGTTAGCTTCCAAAGTATCGAATGCATATCCATACAGTATTTTGCATATTGCATAATGTCAGAAGTAAAAGATGGTTTTAAATTTTAAATGTCTGGAACAATATTCCATTTAAGGTTTTTTTTTATGTAGTTTTGCATAGTTTCTTTATTTGCACAGACCTTGTTCAATATCCCAAACCCAAATAATAACAGGTTTTAACCTGAATGTATCTCTCTATGGAACGTCATTACCGTGTAAGAAATTGTGTATTGTACGAATCCTCCTTTTTAACTCTTTCCTTACGTCACTAAACAATTATTTTGTATTTGTAATAAATCTTAAATACACACAACAATTTGTTTTGTTTTGGATTTCCAAACAAGAGAACGCGCTTGCCAGTGGCGCTGGCTTTTCAATGTACATCAATCAAATGTTTAAGGATTAAACAACATATTTGTTTTATTGTTATCGGTATTCAACAGGCCTTTATATCGCATAAATCATCGAACATGTTGGTATTTGTAGTCGAATGTTTTACTTAATTACACAAGCAACGGTATAAACTTTCTAAAAATATTAATAATCGTAAAGTCGTATTCTATCATTTCAAGGGAGGATCGACTGCTGTATGGTAGTCAATCCATTTGTCGACAAGTTGCGCGTCTCAAATAACCAGAGTTATTTTGCACTGTGCACAATGGGTAGGCACTACATTTAAGATATAAACAAAAACGTTCGGAAGCGTCCTTCCCTATAATTGAATTTTATACAACTACACTGTAATTTTCCAAATACGTATGTGAAAAATGAAACACATTTCAATAATAATTATGATATACGAACATAATGTTGACAATTTGGATAAAAATGTTTAATTTTTCAGCTACCAATATCTTATTTTATTTGCAAATCGACATTTGCATAGTGGGTATAATTTTATATTTCACCAAGCACCGTTTGTTATAATCCGATTTAATTGAATCAAACTCATGACTAAATGTTGGTTAGGTCATGTTTTAACATATTTGTTCCTTAAGCACACGTGCACGTACAGATAAGGGCACTGTAAAGTTGGACCTTCTTGAAAGCTCGCAGGTCCATATCTTGTTAATAAAGTTAAAAAAAATATGAAATGGCTTGTTGTACATTGCCTAAATTACATATTTTGTAAATCATTATTATTTAGCTACGTCAGTGGTATTATCACTTCACATGGCATTGACGTCAGCATCGGAAACAATGTGAAATACATCAGTTTATCAGCATATGTCGAACCATATGTGTCAGTTTCAATAAAACAAAGTGTTAGACCATTAGCGATTAAATAAATTGTTTTGTAGCTAATAAGTCAGTATTAGTCTCACTACTATTCACGCAAGAAAGCTAGTGCCATTCATGAACACATTACATACAAAAGCAACACTAATACTTGTAACATTTACTAGCATATAAGCAATTTAACATGCTTTTCGGACATAATAGTATTACGTTAATTAATAGATCTAATATATTTGTTATTATCTAACAGGTCCCGTATTTGATCGGCGTCTTACATATCTATTTGTAGATTGTTCAAGTGTCATTTGTATTTCAGGTTTGCATTTAACTTTCGAACTTATTTATTTATGGCCATATTATTTCTTTATATATAATGCACATACATAAAAATGGTATTCGGTTTATATAACATTAGGATTACACGCTTTGCACTTTCTCTCCTGCGTGTGAGTGAAATAATATTTATTTTTGTATTTTTGTTAAGATCAAGGTAGGGTTCTTTATTGAACGTCGGTAAAAACCGACAGTATGTTAGAAGTCTAGGTCAAATATATAATTCACTGTTCCAGCTTTGTTTGTAATTATCAAACAAACGATGTTTTATAAGGCAGTAAATATTTAATTGATTCGCTTGTTTCATGAACATTGCTTGTTCTGTCCAAATATTGCTCAATCCGAGTTCATCGAGTATATTTATTTTATGATGCCCAATTCCGGTGATTGTTTTGTAATAATTTGTTGCGCATCACTTAACAGCAATGAATATGCCAATTTTAGCTCACCTGAGCACAACGTGCTCATGGTGGGCCTTTGTGATCGCCTTTTGTCCGTCGTCTTCCGTCGTGCCTCGTCCGTCGTGCGTCGTCAACATGACCTTGTTAACACTCTAAAGGCCAACTTTATTCTCCAATCTTCATGAAACTTGGTAAGAACATTTGCACCAATAAGCTCTTGGACGAGTTCAAAACGGGGGTCATATGAGGTCAAAAAGTAGATCACTAGGTCAAATCAAAGAAAAAAGCTTGTTCACAATCTAGAAGGCGCATTTATAGTCAACTCTTTTTGAAACTTGGTCAGAGCATTTGTACTAATTATATCCCAGTTCATTTCAAAAATGGTTCCGGTTCGTTGAAAAACATAGTCTCCAAAGGGCGGGGCAGTTTTTCTTGTATGACTATTATAAAACCTTGTTAGCACTGTTGACGTCACATTTTAAGTTCAATCTTCATGAAACTTGGTAGGAATTTTTTTTTCTAATTATAAATGTTTTCGGTCAGTTGAAAAACATGGCCGCCATGGGACGGGGCAGTTAAAGTAAAATGGCTATAGAAAAATCTTTTTACAACTCTAGAAGTCCCATTTTAGTCCAATCTTCATGAAACTTGGTCAGAACATTTTTGTAATGATATCTGGGCCAAGTTGGAAAATAGTTCCGGTCCATTGAAAAACATTTAGGCCAGGAAGCGTGGTACTTTCAAAATATGGCTATAGAAAATTCTGGTCAACACCCTAGAAGTCACACGTAACGTAATCTGAACATTTGTTCTAATAATATTTCGGCTGTGTTCGAAAATGGTTTTTGTTCCTTGAAAACCATGGCCGCCAGAGGGCTGGACAGATTTCTTAATATTGCTTTAGTGAAACCTTGTTAAACCTCTAAAAACTACATATATTGACCATTTTCCATGAAACTTGTTCTGAAAATATATCCCAATAAAATCCCGGCTAAGTTTGAAAGTGAGCTTAAAAAATATGTCACTAGGTCAAATAAAAAGCATGTTTATTCTCTCGAAGTCACTTTCTTTTTCCAATCTTTATGAACCTCAGTCAGACAATTTGTTTTAACGATATTTCAGCCGGGTACACTATTGAAATGGGCCTAGAAATTAAATATTTATGTATCCTTAAGTACTTTCATTAAATTGAACTCCACCTTATACGAATAGTTTAGTTCCTTAGGATCTCAGGTGAGCGCCGTAGGGCCCATGGCCCTCTTGTTATAAAACTTCTGCAGACAAAAATATGTTATACCAGTAGCGTATGAGTTGTAATTTGCCTATAAAATGGAACTGATATATGCCTGGTTCTCCTTATACGACTACTAAGTTTGGGGATTTATTAAAGTTTAATATATTTCTGAGTAATTGTGTGTTTTGCTTCTAGTCCTTCTGCTTTAGTAAATCCCTATGTCTCGGTCGAGTAGCGTATGAATGGAATGACAAGTTTGACAAAAAGGTTTAATTGTTCCCGTGTTTTTGAATTCGTGTTGATTTTTAACAAATACCACTCAATGTAAGGCTCTTCTTCCATGTTCTACATGTGACTGGGCGGTTTGTATATCTACATTTACATCTACATATTGGTATCTTGTTTAGATATACAAATTGTGTATATCTATTTTTTTAAAAGATGTCTAATGGTTCCCAATATATACACAGAAATAAAAATCGTGTATTTTCAATCAAACGTTGTGTTATATTGTATTTATATATCATAATTTAACATTGAGCAGTAATGTTCATAGCCATCTAACAATGATTGAGGATGTTGAGATTTATACATGTTAATCAGCTTATGACAGGAGAAAAAGTTTTACGTCGTCAATCGATATAATTATTTTCAATATTGAAGAGCTATATGTGTCCTATAGCGTCATTTTAGAACATGAAAAACAAAATGCTTTAACATGGGTCACTTTGGTTTAACCTCTTTTTTAACATGTTTAATTTACGTGTGTATCGCCTGCTACGCAGCCGTTTGCAATATCATGGTAATTGTGTGGTCACAATTAGTGTCGATCACGTAATCCTAATTAGTGCGTTGGAAAACAACGTCTTTAAAAGTTTTCACATAGCTGTTGAACGAATTATCACTTCTTTTTAATCCTTCGACCGTAAATCGCCGTGAACAATGTTGATCTACGCTTCTTTGTACAGGGGACGTCCATTAAACAATTACGGTAAGTCCCTTCGAAAACGAATTGAATTTGATCTCTTTATGTTCAAACACATCGATTATACTATCTCGTTATAAAGTTAATGATGAAAGCTATTTAATCATTAGATCACATGCTTCTTTGATTAATAGAGTATTTAATTCATTAACTACGGATGATTCTTGCATGGATATATTTCAGGAGTGTGCTTTAAGAACTAGCTTGGGGGAGGAAAATGCCCTTCTCTCCCTTACTGAGTTCAACTCAACTATGTATTTCTATTTATATCCAGCAAAGTTAATAACTATTTTTTTAAATTAGTTTGACATTAAAAGGAAGGAAATCAGCTGAAATGAGGAAAACTCACATCCCTGATAATATTGATAGCAAATTGTCTTGACCAAATAATGTTCAAGCTACACTTGATTCACTTGGTTTCAGAAATTTGTGGCTGTACCAATCGATTACATTTATATGCTAAAGCAAAGAGACCGTGATGTTTACATTTAAAGTTTGGTTGAATTTTTACAGTCTCAAAGTTAGTATTATACCACATTTATAAAAACTATTTCGTTTAGAAACCTACTTGAATTGTATAGATAGTCCAATAAACATAGAATCGCATTGAGTAGATTGCGTTTGTTTTCACATCATTAAGAAATAGAGACAAGACAATTTAATAATATAAATAAATCATCGTTAGTGTAAAGTGTGTATTTCTGATATGCTGTACTCGGAATTTCATTTTCTATGTTTGTGTCCCAGTTATAGAAATATGCGGTCTAAATGCAACATGAAGCTGACATAATATACCTTGACTTATTCCGAAAATATGTATTATTACAAAAACATAATGTATTCAACGTCTTAAAAACGTATCTGTAAACTAATTTACCTATTTTGCAATGTTAAAGCGAAAAGATATCATTGACTCTTCTGTTGAATCCTATCTGTTAAAAATTTCCTCACATTTCATTCCATTGTTTTTCGTTATATGTTTAATATGTTTTTTGTTGTTTTACGTAATATTTATAACCTCTATAGACATTATTTGCATGCTATGATTTACTTTTCTATACTTTTGCTATAATAATCAGTATTGTATACAAACAATTCTTTGTATAGGCGAATTTCATCTCACTGCGTAAATGTATTTATAATATGATTGTATTTTGCCAAAAGCATGTATAGCTGATTATGCGAGTAAATAATCCGTTAATTATGCTGCCTTTTATTTAAATATTCCTTGATTTAAAAAAATCAATAGCACACTCTGTAATGTTCGAACTATTATTTGATTGGTGTATGTATTGCGAGTATTGTGGTCTATTACATTAAATTATGTATGTCATTTGTGTCTTTTTTATGAATGGCGCATGACAATGCGTTTTGTTAATAAACGAAAACAAATCAAGTGTTATTATGATGCGTGCGCATCTAATCGCAAACACAGCATACTTTATAACTCGCTTACTTAAGGTATTGCATGGATTTTCTCGACTTTAAAAATAAACATGTCAATGGTTCACCGTGTATGAAATATTTAATTAATTCAGCCAAAAAGCAGTTGTTTAATCCCAGGGTATGTATAATTGCAACATTTATAGAACATTAAAAGCATGTATCGACTAATTTAAACATTTAATCGTTTTTTTTTAACCCACACATAGTTGTCACGTTGACTCGTTAACTGTAATTGATATGCTATGTGATGTCAATGAAAGGCATGGTGCAGATAGAAATACATTTTCGGCCTGCCCTCCCGACCGCCCGCCCGTCCTTCCGTCTCGAGGCGAACATAGCAAGCTCGTGATAGATATGACTTGACATGGCTGATGCGAGCGTTACATGGTCAGGTAGCACATTCCGGGTATTTGTCTCGCAAACACTTGCGACATCACTTGTAAAAACGCATTTTTCAGTTTTAATATTGAATCAAAACGTTGAACGCTTACAGATTGCAGTGAATCAAGGTTAAGGCACTCCAAGATAATAGTAAGCACCTGTATCAAGATAACTGTTTTTAAATATCTTACTTATTGGTTACAAATTAACAGTGTCATCATATTTAACAGGACAATTTACAAAACAAAATACTAAACCATGAATAAAGATTATTCAAAGTTGATCCGTCCGCTGATAAGATTGATCGCGATTCTGATTGGCTCTAAGATCAGTTGTCTCCCCCGCTTGGTACAGCGAATAGGAGTTTTTTTGCTGTGCAATTTGCGGTACTAATGAATATTCAACCATTTTTAGCGAAAATCATTACCGGCTGTTTTATGGTTGATAGTATTTAAACAAACATCGTTTAAACAAGCAACATTTACATGAGACTGAATGTTAATATAGAAAACCAAATACTAAATTGTCTGTGGACTTGACACAAATGTCTAACGCTGGATCCTTTTGCTTCTTCAGAAAGTGTCATGAACATGAACGTACTTGGATTGTGATGTTTTGCATAGATTGTACTCATCTGACCCACATTTCTATTACACTTAACTTATTGTTAAGGATGAATACCTCTTCTCTATGTTTTAAAATAGAAACTAACTGGACAAGCACACATAAATTATCATATACATCACCCACCACCTTTTTAAATGATTAAATTATGTACTTTGAATGTAAAAGGGCTAAATAATAAAGACAAACGCATACAACTCTTCAAATGGTTAGACGAAAACAAATATAGTATATGCCTATTACAAGAAAGTCACTTAACACAAACTTTAGCACAAACCTTAAAAGATGAATGGGACGGAGACATCTACCTCAGTGGACAACATACTAATAAACAAGGCATTGCCTTTCTGATTAAAACTAATATAGGTAACTTTTACGAAATAATAATTATCAAAATACCCGAAACACAATTAACATTGATCAACGTTTACGGCCCTAACATAGATGATTCGACATTTTACGAAACATTACACTCCTTTATAATTAATAACCAAGATAAAAACATTATAGTCGTTGATGATTTCAATACTGTTCTTAACCCACTATTAGATAAAAAGAAGGGAAACCTGTATACTCATTCTAAAAATAGAAGCATTTTAAATAACATAATTGAAAACTACAATATGATAGACATCTGGCGTACAGTAAATCCAAACGAAAGCAAATTCACCTGGCACTCAAACACAAAACCAACATTATTTTGTAGATTAGACTATTGTTTAATTTCTGAGTCACTTTGCAACATTATTGACACATGTAGCATAAAACCAGGATTTATGACGGGCCACTCTCGAGTTGAACTTAAACTGCACAAAATACAACCTGAAAGAGGCCCAGGATACTTTAAAATTAATAACAGCATCTTATTAGATACACAATATAAAACGCAAATAAAACAAGAAAAAATCATAACAGTTCAAAATAATAAAGATGCGAACCCAAACACCTTATGGGAAGTAATTAAAGGAAATATACGTAACACAACAATTAGATACACATCATTTAAAAAAAACAAAAAACACACACACTTGAAACTGAAACCATCAAAATCATTGAAACACTTGAAGAACAATTGCAGAAAACAAACATAAACGATACAACCGCCATTGAAAATGAAATAACATCACAAAAACAAGTATTAGAAGGAATTTATCATACACATCTCAATGGAAATATACTACGAGCAAGTGCCCAGCATGTTGAACACAATGAAAAATATAAAAAATACTTCGCAAATATCGAAAAACGTAGAAGAGAACAAAAAACTGTACACAAATTAGTAGTCAATGGCGAAGATATAACAAACAGAACTCAAATACTAGAAGAACGACGTTTATATGTCGAAACCCTCTATACACGAAAACATGTTGAAAATAACACCCTTTTTAAAAATACACATCATGCTTTAAATCAAGAGGAAAAACTATTGTGTGACGGATTACTTAATGAATATGAATGTCGATTAGAACTAAAACAAATGAAAAATAGCAAAAGTCCAGGATCTGATGGCATCACAATCGAATTTTATAAAATATTTTGGAATGACATTAAAACGCATTTAATTTATTCACTTAACTATTCATTTAACAACGAAAACTTAAGTACGCTTCACAACAAGGTATAATATCACTCATTCCAAAACCTGAAAAAAACTTAGAATCCTTATCAAACTGGCGCCCGATTAGTTTACTGAACAATGATTATAAAATTGCAACTAAAAGTATATCAAACAGAATTAAAAAAATATTACTATCAATCATTTCAAGATCTCAATCTGGTTTCATTGAAGGACGTTACATTGGTGAAAACGTACGTCTTATACAAGAATGCATAAATAATTTCAACCAACCAAACAATTCTGGCCTTATTTTCTTTGAAGACTTCGAAAAGGCTTTCGATTCACTAGACCATTCGTTTATGTTCTCTTGTTTAGAAAATATCAATTTTGGTGAAAGTCTAATTAAATGGGTTAAACTATTTTCTACCGATATTAACAGCATAATTATTAACAAAGGCTTTTTTCAAACAGTTTTAACATCGAACGAGGGTTTAGACAAGGATGTCCACTTTCATCCTCCTTATTTATTATATGCATCGATTATATATCACACTATATCCAATCAAATTTACATATACAGAGAATATCGCTAGAACCAGACGAAGAAATTAAACAGTCCCTATTTGCTGACGATGCAACTTATTTTGTAATTGACAGTTGTGACTCATTCAATAATCTTATAGAATCGCTAACCCTTTTTGGAAAGGCATCGGGTCTTAAACTAAACAAAAGTAAATGCACTGTGCTACGAGAAGGTTACAAAAAGTAATATGCATCTTAAAAAAGAAATGAAATTCAACTGGGCATCAGATAAAGCAACAACGTTAGGAATAACCTTTACAAACAATGAAAATGATACAGTTCTAAAAACATATTGCTTAAATTACAAAAATGTAAAAATTGTTTAAAATCATGGCAGCATCGTAAACTGACACTAATCGGAAAAAACACCGCGTTGAAAATGTTTGAACTCCCCAAATTAATTTATATACTAACAGTTCTCCCAAACTCACCAAATGATATTATTAAAGATATACAATCAGAAATATTTAATTGCATTTGGGACGGTAAACCTGATAAAATTAAGCGAACTAAATTAATTCAATCAGTAGAATATGGGGGTATCAGACTAACGGACATAGGTTCATTCTTGAATGCAATCAAATGCAGTTGGGTTAAAAGATATTTAGATAATACCAATACGGGTAAATGGAAATTATTCTACCAGAAAATTCTAAAAACATATGGTGACTCCTTACATTTTGAATGTAACATCAACAATTCTATTTTAGATGACATTTCAACCAAAAACATACTTCTTTCGAATGTTCTATCGGCATGGTGTAAAGTTACTCATAATTTAGAAACCAAAATAAACAGTAAAACCATTTTATGGAACAATAAAGACATAACTACTAACAATAACACGTTTTTCTTTAAACATTGGTTTGAACGAAACATAAAATATGTAGATCAACTGTACAACTACAGAATAAACGACTTTTATTCTTTTGATAATTTATGCTACATATTCAGAATACCTAAGTAATTTCCTAATGTACTACACATTGATCAAAATTATACCTATACATATTAAAACTGTTACCAATACAAATGACACACCATGTACTCAAAAAACATTCGTAGAAAACATAATTGCAAAACAAAACAAAACGAACAAACTATTTTACACACTTCAAATTAAAAACCATGCCGAAACCTCTAAAGCTCAAACTAAATGGCAAAACCTATTTGGAGAAAAATAATTTAATTGGAAACAAATATTTGTCATGCCATATAAATCAACTACAGATAGCACACTGAGAAATGTTCAATACAAATACATCCAGAGAATTATAGCTACAAATAAATATCTTTTTAAATGCAACCTATCCAACACAAATCTATGTGATATGTGTAGTAAACATATTGAAACAATAGAACACCTTTTCTTGGAGTGTAAACATATTCAACCTCTATGGAATCAATTGACAACCTTTTTAGAGAAACAACAATTAAATGTTCAACTATCTCTCTTAGACATCTTTGAATCACATTATTATATTAATGAAATATTTCATATTCAGCATGAAATACAGAAAACAAACACATACAATGAACTGTTTTATCAATTATTTAAAACTGAAGATTCAAATTGAAAAAGAAATATCCCTCAACAATGATTCACTTCATATATTTGAACACAAATGTAAAACACATTAAACTTTCATAAACAAGTCCAGTTTGCTTTCTACCCACTTTATGCAACTCATCGTTATGCAAAATTATTCTGTTGTTTGTTTTTTGTTAAACACCTATCACAAACAACCAAAGAAACAAATACACATTAACTTTTGTTTTTAATCAAAAGGAAACCACAAGGTCAAAAAGTATATATTAGCATATCTTGTATAACATGTTTTGAACATTATTGCTTCTACACGGTATCACTTTGTTTTATGATCATTTACATGTAAACATTGTATGTCTTATATTGAATTAAAAAAAACATGAACGTAGTAAACAGCAACTCAATAAGATATAATAATTATTATTATAATTATAAACCTGAGGTTAAAGTTGTTGATTAAGCTTATTGAATTTTAAGTGCTTAATTCTCTATAATAGTTTTTTGTATAGATTGTGTTTAGCCTATTCAGGTAAAAGTCCAGATCCACATAAACTACATTTCAGGAACTAATTCAGATAAATATCTTTCCGACCATATAACAAAAACACTATTGAAATCGTTCTTATAATGAAGAATGTGCGAGTGTTAATTTCATAGTTTCTATAGCAAACTTAGTGTGTGGTACTTCTGGAGTAAATCAAGTAAGTACACTAGTGCTAAATATATAAATATACATTTCATTCGCACCAAGCGCTTTCGAACATACACATAACTAAATCTATTTCTTATAATTAATTTAAATAGTTTGCAATTTCAATATCGTTTCCTGTTATTCGAACTGATGCTTTATTTGCGTGCATTGAATTATTTTTGATGGGAAGGTGCATTAAGAACTCATAGGTTACTATTGCATTGACTATGTCTTTGATAATACTGTCAGATGATCTGTGGGTACTCCCTTCTAAGCGTCGCAATTAAGAAATCAGGTTTAACAACGCGATAACACGAGAATAAGATACGCGGTAGCAACATCTCTATGCAAGGTGTCGATACAAGATCGCGCAATAAATATCGCGACATCGCATCGTTTTTTTTCCACAAGCACGCAACGTGTTTCTATCCTTAACTAGTCTTGTAAACTATACATCGGAAGTGAGAAACGGCGGTCGGCTTAACGGAACAAAAAAAGCTACCAAAAAGCGACTTTATTTTACTGTTCGTTTTCTCTCGTTAGTGTATTATCGAGATTTGATCTTAATGGTATATAGGTCGTATTGGATCATTTATAGTGTTTTTGCTAACTTTATGACTGCACGTAATTCTGTAAAGCGAATATAAATTAATTCGTATCTTCCGCTGAATGAAAAGGGGAGATCAATGAACTAAAATGTATCTGTAAGTACGAAAAATTCAGACATATGTTTTTTGTTATATTATTTAAATGAAAATTGTAACAGTATTACCCATATAAATCACATGTTTAAATATCATTATATCCAAAAGTGGCACTATAAATATAATAATACATCGAAATAAGAGCAGTTATGTTCAAAACTAATTTCAAATATGAAAATTATGTTATTTGTATTATAAAAACATACTAACAACCAATCGTTTATCAATATCAAGATGTGTGCGTTTGTTAAATTCATTTTAAAATACAGACTAGTAGATCCATTATTACACTTAGAGAAGAACGTCAATGTTAACTGAGTACGTGGGACACTGTTAAATGAGAATGTCACTTCCCCTATCGATAGAGACTTTCGCACGAAATATGTTTCACGTATTAACTGACCTTATCTGCAAGATATTAATTCTTGCCAAAATAGGTTTTTACAAGTTATAAGCATTGTTTGTAGGTTTATCTTTGTTGCTATGAAAGTCAATGATGAAACTTTACATGTAATAGCTGCTTCTCAACTATTTAAGGAAACAAGTGTGTGCGTGAACTGCAATCAATGTACTGTATTTGTTTTATTTCACACACTGTTATAGACATACCACGTTCTGTCATACACACATTTAAGTATGACGTATACACATTGCATAATGACCTAGACACATCAAATAATGATGACCACACACACAGACATTCCACCCAGTGAACTGTTTGATGTGTAGGCATCTCAAAATGGTATCTTCATGTTTCCTTTGGATATGCACACCTACCATATAATTGTGTATTATGGTTATTAAAAGAATTGGACATGACATTTATAAATGTGTTATCATATATCAAATCAGTGATTATATTACTATGCAATCTTCAACAGGTATACAACGGCTACAATTAAATATGTCTGATCAGTGACTCGTTAGCCATTTGCATGACTGGGTAGTACCTCATTGATATACACTATTTCCTGATTCAATATACTAAACCTTTCATTACTTTAATTTTATTTGAAATGGTATATAATTATAATTAGTATATGTACACGTGTATGTACTATGTGTCACTCAAATAATAATAAAATAAAATGTTAATCTACAAACAAATAATATTGCAACAGCATGCATACACAGATACTTCGGCGTTCCATAAGCAAGCTGTATAAAACTTAGTTTGATGTAACCATGCGGCTTACATGCTGTTGACTTCATTAAGCAGCAGAAAATGCTTATTGATGTTACTTACCAATACAATTACTAGTGTCGTACGTCAGAACAAGACGGCATTAGTTAGCGACGGTATCGGTCGCCAGGTAAAATTTACCTGCCAGAGAGCACTCGAGGGACATTAGCCGAGAATTGTGTTATTAGAAAAAAACAATCACCAATTCAATACCATTGAATTTTCGCCTAGCATCGACGCTGATGTTAAATATGTTTTTAAGCGCGTGAATACACTATATTTGTGTTTAACTGAAAATATTATATTCAATGTAAATGTTTTTTTACTTAAATTCAAAGCTGAATGTAACAACAGAAGCGGTTTGAAAGAGGTTGAATGTATTTATCGTTAATAGTGGATGCTTCAAAATGTGAGCGCGAATCTTTGAATTACGTTCAAACATAAATAACAACAATTAAAAAGTATTATAGTCAGTTGTTGCAACTTTTAAATTACTTTGCAGCATTTAATTAAACAAAATCTATGATGCGTATTTGAAGTGAAAAACGTGATATTTTCATGAACATTGAAAAACAACAGCAACTACAGAAAACAGAACCCTTGGGGAACATGAGAACACATAATTGATTTCAAACTGAGCATGGCACCTATTTCTAACGCAACGAACATGTCCGTACTCGACGCGCCGCAGTCGAATTTCAAGTTAACGTGGGACCGAGTTCTTATCGCAGTCGTTCTCTACTCGATTGTTCTCGTCACCATCCTCGGCAACTTGCTTGTCCTCGTCGCGGTGAAAGTCGACAAACGTCTGCAGACGTTGTTCAACTATTACCTCGTGAACCTTGCAATCACGGACGTCGCCGTCGCCGTAACCGCAATGAGCTTTCAGGCGACGTTTATTGTTTTTGGTCGCTGGCCTTTTGGCGAAGTTCTTTGCGCCATGTGGATATTTTTCGATTACGGTAAGAACATATTGCAGCTCTTTGGACTTTTTAAGAAGAGCCAACTTCCAAATTAGCGATGCAAAAGCTTTTTCATAACACACAAGTTATAAAATATTTTATGATGACATTTAAAGTTACAACCATGTATTGCAGCTTAATTGAGTCGTTCAATTATTTAAAAAAAATAATCTAAATCATAACTTTTTACTGTCGTTTATTGTTCTAATTCTATAAACGTTGATAGAAGCGGTACTTCTTGTTCCTTTTTCTGTTTACAAATTGTGCTATTTTATATTGTTTCCCGTCGTATGCTCTCTTTAATTTGCCCCCTCCCCCCCCGCCCCATAATATATATATGAATTTGCTTCGCGATTAATACGTGCTATTTCCGATATAGATGTTTGGACTCGCCTTTTACATTCATGTTATAAAAAATAGGAGTTATTAATTGTAAAGTACCCAGTACCTCTGCCATGCGAAAATAAATCGTCTTGAATTGATAATAATACATCAATAGGTCGTAAACAAACATAATTATTTCACACTTCAATTTGTAAAATAAATGTATTTCAGATTGTACAAATTGCACTATTCACAGTTAATGTGGCAACGGTGTCAACTTTATTGTATTAGATCTATGACTATATATAATCTATATCTTTCCTCTTATAAATAGTACACATTAATATTACATTTCTCTTTGATTCTTTTCCTTTGAATATGTGTTATGCGTAGTTTTTATATAAAAGAAATTTGACCTATATATTGCAGAATTATATTGAATTTTGCAAACCAACGAAAAAAAATATATATAATAAGGTTATAACCTAAATTAAACAACAATCTTCTTATGACAGGTTTTTGTAATCTATAGGTCATCTTTAAAATTTGTGATTAAGTATAAGTAGAATAAGAATCAGCAGCAGCAGGAGTAGTAGTAGCAGCAGTAGGAGTAGTAGCAGCAGCAGGAGTATTAGTAGTAGTAGGAGTAGTAGTAGTAGTAGTAGTAGTAGTAGTAGTAGTAGTAGTAGTAGTAATAGTAGTAGAAGTAGTAAGAGTAGTAGAAGCAGTAGTAGTAGTAGTAGAAGAAGTAGAAGTAGTAGTAGTAGAAGTAGTAGAAGTAGACGTAGAAGTAGTAGTAGTAGTAGCAGTAGTAGTAGTAGTAGTAGAAGTAGTAGTAGTAGCAGAAGCAGTAGCAGTAACAGTAGTAGTAGTGGTAGTGGTAGCGTTAGCGATATCAGTAGCAGTAGCAGTAGCTGTTGCTGTTGTTGTTGTTGTTGTTGTTGTTGTAGTTGTTTTAATAGTAGTATAAGTAGTTATAGAAGTAGTGGAATTACAAGTAAAAGTGGAATAAGTAATATTCATTATAATTTATAATAATTATTATCATTATCCTTATTAGCATGATTCTTACCCATTTTGTGCTCCAGGTATGACGTTCGTTTCCGTGTTCACGCTTATCCTCATATCCGTAGACCGTGTTTGGGCCATCAAGTGGAGTCTGCACTACCGGAAATGGCACACCAAGCCGAAATGCATCATGTCCATAGTCGCCGTCTGGTGAGTAGGGCTATTTGGTACCCGTTCTTAACCAAACTCCGCGCAGCGATTTGACTGGTTCCAAGCATAGCTCGTACCAGATTCTTGCCGCAATTACACACCACTTGATAAACGTCAAATGAAATATAATTGTCATAATAAAGGATTTTGGTGTGTTCTGTTTCACTTTACTTTTTTGTCGTTAAACCATATACAACCATAAACCTTATACAAATGACTTTCCAGCATTTTGGAAGAATTTCACTTTTAAAAGCAGTTGCTACCGACAACCCATACGAAATTTAACTGCTAGGAGTAAAATTTTATATTATTTTTTAAATAAAACCTCAAGTCTAATCATTGAAAGTCCATGTTTACTTCTTACAAACTGTTACAATATTATTCATTTTAGCAATATTTACTTATTTTAAACATTTTCATTTTAAAGGTCTTACAACAAATATTCAGAGACTTAAGCAATTTGGTGGATTTAATAAATCTCATAAAGTTTAATCTATAAATCAACATTGCGACTTCTGGTCAAAACATCGCGCAAGTGCTCTATTGTACCACATGCTAAAACTGGCCAAAACGTCTTCCAATTGTTCTATGGTCCTACCGGCTTATACTTACCAAATGGTAATTTGTACTTTTCTTTAAAGACCACATGTAACACACATACTTTGGTTTGGTATTAGTATATCGGTCATTTATTGTGTTCATTTCTGTATAACTCATATTTAATACAGACGTAGGAAACTTGTCCGTCCGTCTATCTATAAAAAGGTACCTTTAAACAAGACTGCACATGAATATACGTCGCACATAATATCTAAAATGCGTCATAGACGAATACAAACTTTCTAATGTGAAAAATGTATTTCAACGCATGCTAACATATCAGCAGCTTTAATGAAAGCAAATTGAGTCTTTTTCACTGAAAATTATTTCGTTGTATAAAGGGATGGCTACTTATAAGAAAATTGGCATTCACATATTCGGGCATTGAATTATTCGGATATTCGTATGTTCAAACACGATCTTTTAAGTTTATATAATTAATTGTTAACATAGATGCTTCAAGCATATTAGGAGAAAAACAAAAGTGCATACAATAAACCCATTTACAGTATATTACGTTAAAATACAGCACATGATATACACGTGCATACAGTTTAAACAGCAAACATCGAAGAATACATACTTTGCAACATTTAACTAAACGTTAACTGTAATCACCCTATACAGTCGCTTGACGTCGAGGCTGTGTTCTTATTCATGAATATAATATTCAAGGTCACATGATAGAATGTTGCGTTATTCGTTCACCACAAGTCCGGCGCAGAGATATTCTGTTCAGAAGATACGGATAAAGCTTGCAAGCACGAAATTTTTAACCGACGAATACACGCTTTTTGGAATATCATTTAATTATTTTTCCACCATTCCTTTTTATTTGAATGTTGGTCCATTTTATTCTTCATGTTATTTGAAGTTCATCATTTTCCTCCTTTTTAGAAATGCAAATACCATAGAGTACAACTTAAGTCATCTGCTAGGCTGACTAGCATAGTCGCACTATGTGATTATAAATACCAACACACTGTCATCATCACAACAGGTGTGTGATAGGTCAAGTTATTGTGATTTGTAACCTATTCTGCGTACTAGAGAACCGAAGGCGTCATGGATAATTGGCAATACGGGGACAACAGTGGCCCACGCTGGAGTTGAAACGCTTATTCACAAAAATATTTGAAAAAGTTACATTATTCGAATACGCCAATGTCCAATGCAATCCTCGTTTTATAGACATAAATTTAAGTATGTTTACTTTCGAAAGCGTTTTATGCTAATGGAATATATACCTTCTGTATACATTCTTCGTACTCCTCAGGAATAACACTTTATCACGTGCATACAAATTATGATACGTTACCACCATATGTTTATATTTTTACCGATTTCAATGCGGTTTTGTTTTGTATTTTGATCGAAAAGATGTGCGTTAGGAATGATTTTTGGCGATGATCACTGTTTTTAAAGAATTGGTGGAATGTGGATTTAAACAAAGCATGTTTGTGTCATTACAGGGTGTTCATGCTTATACTATGGGTCCCGCCGTGGATCACCGATCGGCTCCGCTACAGCAGACCCGGCGAGTGTTTCTGGGATCCTTCGCTCAACAAGGAGTTCGTTTTTGTCGTGGCCATCTTCGGCCACCACGGGCCGTTCTGCATCATGGTCTCTCTGTACACGTACGTGTTTATGTTCATGCGCAAACGGTCGAGGCTCGTGGACGCTGTAGGAAGCGAAAGAAGCGAAAGAAGCGAAAGAATCGATGGAAGCGACACAATCGACAGAAGCGAAAGAACCGAAAGAAGCGAAAGAACCGACAGAAGCGAAAGAAGCGACAGAAGCGACAGAAGCGAGACTTCAAGTGCATGTCTAGCACTGAACTCGGTAATCGCCAATGATAAGGAAGAACAGTCCACGTCCAGAGTGAGTCGAAACGATAAAGTCGCTGCCACCTTGTCAAAGGACGACAAAGCGGCAGCTTTTCCGGAGCCGTACATGTTACAGCTCGACGTCTCGAGACTTCAGGTCCCTACCAAAATTGACAAAAGTCAAAGTCATGGCCGACGTAAGGAAGCTGGTGCAGCACCATATCGATCTTCGATGCGTATTGCGAGAGCAAAACGCGTATTCGTCACGGTGACTTACATTGTGATTGGGTACGCAATCCTTTGGCTCCCGTTCCACGTTGTGTTTGACGTAAGCATAGTTGATCCAACGCTGGTTCCCGTGACAGTGCTTAACACGGCATTCTGGATGGCGTACATTAACTCCACACTCAATCCATTATTTTACAACTTCAGTAGCCCGGAATTTCGGAAGACGTTTAGACAAATTCTGATAAGGCGATGCTGATTGCTTTAATATAATGAATTCTTATTTCTGACACAATCACATACTGTAATACAATCCCTAAAAAACCGCAGTTTGTGCCGTTTGTAAAAGGGCGATATACGTATTTTGTATCGACCCAGAACAGTTTTGAAACAAACGGAACCATTCACTTAAGACGTATTTAACGAAATACTAATTATCATTTGAATTTAATATTTGCAAAAAGCAAATTGTAAATGTATATAACTCCAATTGTTTTGCTTTATGCAAAATATAGGTTTTTGATGAAATTTAAAGAGTGTTGTTAGGCTTCCTCAAATATACCCTTAATCTAAAAGGATCCACACCCTCATATATGATATATGGAGAAACTGGCCTCGCACCTGTCAACTTATATATGCAAAAGAGATCTGTTGCATTCTTGACTCGCCTTATAAAAAAGACAGACTCGCCTGAAAACATTTAACTGTATTCCAAGATATATAACTTATTCTTAGGCCTACATTCCAAAAGCATACTAAATTCCCATAGCATTAACAGCATAAAAACAATATTATGTAAACATGGATATTCTGGAGTTTGATACAGCATTAATGGCATTGTGTCATTGTGTCATTGAGAACGAATGTCATGTATTTTTTCATTGTTCTAAATTTAACGAAGAACGTAACATTCATCTTGTATTCTTGGTATAGTGGAAACAGAGAAGAAATCGGTTTGATAAATCTGATGAAAACGAAAAATGATCTGACATTGAGAATAATTGCGAATACCACGCATTTTTTTCATTGTGATAAGTATAGTGATATAAGGATTTATATTTATATTCATTGTACTGGAGAGACATAACAATTACAATACGAATATGAATTTAAAATGTTACCTATTCCATCTTTTATAGGCGATACACACTTAAAAAGTATAATATAAGATTTATAGCAACATATGAAACAACTTTGGAATTGTATGATGTTGTATTGTTTTATGTATTATGGCCGGTGGCCTTGATTGACTAAATAAACTGTTCTGTCCTGTTCTGTAAATAAATTTTGTTAACTGTATATATCATCAAGTATGTACTTTCTCTTTATGTGAACGTGTTAATATGCTTTTGTCTCTTAATGTTATTGTTTTAATATGCTATGAAACAGTAAGCATTATTATATTGTGCGCATGCGTGAACATGGCGGTTTAAAATCTACCAAACTAAACAATATGTACAACTTAAATATTGCAAGTAATGGACACAAAACCCGAGATGAAGAACAAAGTGTGTTTAAATTTGGATACACATTGGTGACAAGAAAACGTAAAAAGTATAAAGACCGGACAAATACAGGCAAGTCAGGCATGTAATTTTTATAGTAGCCCACATCTAATCCAGTTGCCTGGTAACGGATACGCATATCTACTGAATACACCCACTTTCAATGAACAGGGGTTTGTACCTCCGACAATGCAATCGCCGCTGCAAGACCCAGACATTTGGACAGCAGTATTGGAGAGATAATATTCAGTAGACAAAAAAACGTCTGAAATTGACCAAATACTACAGACAGTCTTGGACATAGTCTCTCGGATCGACACAAAAGAACAAATAATACGCAAATTTGAGAGCGGAATTATAAAGGAATAATAAAAACCGTGTGATTGTAAGAGCAGTGTGATTGAGAATCTAACAAACATATAGACTGAGTTTGACTAAATACTAAAGCCACGAGCAATATGCAAGGTCGCGAGGAGTCAGTGGATCTGAACGAATCTAAAGTACAATCCGAACTTACGGAACTCAAGTGCCAGATAATGCGGAAAAATGTGTTATTTTCCAAAAACCAGAGGAGAACAACAAGCAATGCGACCAAAAGATAGTGGAGTTCATTACAACCAAGCTTCACGTGCTTAACGCTTAAAAATACACAGGCCACATCTAGTAGGCCGATATCAGTCGAATAAAGTTAGTCCCATTGTATATATTTTACCTGAAATTCCCCTGCACATTCTTTGCATTCGTATGATCTTTTATTAAACTATTGAATGTGATGTAAATTTGTATCAAACCAAAGGAAGGAAAACAGATTACAAAAAAACGTTATTTTTTATTTTGACCTTCATATTGAAACTCTAAAAACTCACGATCAACTTTTGCCCCGGTGTCACGTTACTGACAACGCATGTCCCTCAGTACACTAACAACATACAAACACAAGTCCTTAAATATATTAATCACACACGTCTCTAAATAATTTCATTTTTTTTTAATACCAAAGTAAAATTATAATTTCAGTTAATACAACAACAGAGATACTCTAAGTGTTAATGCTCCTAGAACTCTGTATTGCCTCGTTTTCTATACGTCTTTTTATACCAAATGTTGCGGAAATACAACCGGAGATTAGCATACATAAACTATCAGTGCATCGTAACCGTATCGTAATAACATGTCCATTGCGGGGGAAAAAACCCGTCTACTACGATGTAATTTACCATATAAATCGGTCATTTTGGCTTGCTTACACCATAACTGGTCTATTAATAGAAAAGGCGGACGAAATTGACTAGGGGTAATAACATTACATTATTAATTCGCCGCTGATATTTTATTACGTACTTTTGTCGGCCATTTTTCCGAAAATTGACAAAATAATTTAAAAAAAAGAATTAACGAAATTGGCCTTTAAGTTGTACTGCTTAACATTTTTTATAAATGAAATATTGTATATAATTAAATAATAATAATCTTATAACTTAATTTTATAATTATAATTGTACATATTCTTTGAGAATGATTTCTACACAATTTAATAATAACAGTTCTGTTTTATTTACATAGTTTACGCATGATTTACTATTTAATATGTGTCTTCATGATACTAGTTTTTTTTTACTTAATCATACACTAATAATCATTTTAAAGATAATCTCTACACATTTTAATAATAACAATTCTTGTTTTATGAACATGATTTATGCATCAATTAATATTTAGTATATGTCTCTATGATTATAGTTTATATAATAATACTCATGATCTATATTACTAATTTTTGTGCGATTTAGTATTTGTTCTACGAAGATAATTTTTACATTATTTTATATACTTTATCAATCTAAATTGTGTCCATATCTGTATTACATGTATTACGTGACACCGGTTACGAATCGATTCGGACACTACCTGACAAACATAACATCAGATAACGTGCTATTCCCCTACTGGTGAAAGCTAAGTGGATTATTTATTTAACCTTTTACCAAAAGTTAATGATATTTTATATTTTACCGTTAACAATGTCGCGGAATTATCTAATCATGCCCCGCTGACATTTCATCTCCACACGAATAACGCTGTTTTACCTAGTAATTAATAAATAGTAATCCTGTTGTTTATTTTAAATGGAAACCTCAGAAGAAATGCGACTTTATACGTAAAGTATCATTGCGATATACACAATATAGGACAAACGCTGTTTTGTAAATTTATTCAAACTCTGACCCTGATATTTGTTTAGGAGACTTAGAACTAGTTTTTAACTGAGAAAAAATTGTTATAAGCACATTATAAAACATTAAAATAAAGGAATTATAGATTCAGATAAAAATAAACATAAATGGATTAACGAAGAGTGTTAAATCAAACAATCTGATGTACAAGAGATTTATACCAGTATAATCTAAAAGAACCTACATAAGAGAAAGTGACTGCTGTAAGAAAGCATAACACGTATACGTTTAGAAAAAAACGAAATTAAATTACAACATTGATGAAAGCAAGCAAATGAAAAGTATAAGACGCAAATCACCCAGTGATTCTTAGAAACTATACCAATTTAAACATTCAGCACAAAACTCAGAGATACGATACCGTTAAACGAAGTTCGTGATTATTTCAATATATTAGCGGACGAAGGTGTCGTTAATATAAATGCATCCGATGTCGAAACTTTCTTATATGAATTTGATAAGAAGCAAAACACAGAACCTTCGTACCCCTAATAAATAACAATTGCAACAACACGGTTGAAGAGCAATAAAGCGCATACTTGTGACAATATTATATAGGAAACTTTACAGAAACAAGCCATGTCATCGCCAAGCTTTTATAATTATTATTTAACTATATAGTTACTTGATATAAAGCGTTTTCCATGCAGCTGGTCATCCGGAGTTATAGTACCATACCAATACATAAACGTGCCGCCATATCAGACCAAAATAACTATTTGGGACTTTCTTTAATAAGTAGTTTTTAAAAACTGTGTACATGCAATATTAAATGAACGTCTTAAGCTATGGGCAGAAACAAATTCTAACGGATGAACAATTCGGCTATAAATATAGCAAACACGGTGAAATGTATAAATCTTAATTCCCTTATAGAAAGACAGTGCAGAATGGAGATAAACTATAGTGCGCTATATTGACTACCAGAAGGCATATGACGCCATCAATAGCGGCCATTTATTGAGTAACATGATTAATGTGGGCATCGACAACACACTCTAAACACTTATTCGATCCATGTTCGACGAAGTACATGTACAGGTTAAACAAATGTATAACATATCATGCATTTTCAGTTGTTACGTTGGTTTATTTCAGGGGGAGATACCCTTGCTCTTTATTAACGACATCAAATTCGGTTTGAACAATGTAATAAACGCCGGCATTACATGAAATCTATCTTTTTATTATTATTCGCTGACGTCGGGCTTTCATTTATGATACACAGAAAGTTCTTCAAGAATCATTTAACAATTTAGAAACCTACGGTGATAAGTGGAATTTTACAGTTGACAACACCGAGGTCATGATATTTCGATAAGATTGTACAATAATAAAACATTTACATGGTCATGTAAAGGTCAAGTTTTCCGAATTTATTTTAAAGAATATCATGCAGCGTGTACGAATTTTATGGTGAGCAAAGATACACTCAGCATTATATATGGGTGTTTACCATAGACTCGGACTAAAGAAAGGTTTATCATTGCTTTGTTAATGTGTAATTTTATTAAAACACGTATTTACACGCGCAGGCACCACGCACGCACACACATCAGACACATACAATACAAGTTTACATCAATAAAGATGACACATTGCACAAACCTATTTGATCATAGACTTATACGATGCAATACCCGTAAATTATCATTAAAGCGTGCAACATACATGGTATTGATAGTTAAAAAAACAAAAAGTATTACCTATAACGAGACTGTTACTAAAAAAAACGAACAGTTGCAAGTTGTTATTAACACATTTTCTGAGATAAAAAAAGTAATTGATCAAAAACATTTCGTTTTGATCATTAAGACAGACACTATGCGATATCAATTACTATGGCCTAAAGCCACACATAGCCGCACATAGAATTAAACAATGAATGATAGTTTTGACATTTCGTGCGTAATAAAATTCAACTGCAGAACAACTTTTAATCATTTGACTATATGCAAGATACACTAAAATATAGTCGGAAGCCTATGATTTCAACATTTAAAGGGACTTGTTCACAGTTTATCAAAATGAGAATTTTTCAAGTTTTTGTCACAGATTCAAGAAATAAATTAACAATCTACATCAGTGTGCGAAATAACACTAATGGCGCAGACTTATACTAAAAATACACTTTCGTTTACCAAAAATCANACACACACACACACACACACACACACACACACACACACACACACACACACACACACACACACACACGTGAAGACGGATGGCTCGGCGCTTGGCTTTTGCTCCATGGGCCAGTGGTTCGAGCCCTGGTGTGGTTAACTTTTATTGCTCGTGTTTCTTTTTTCATTTTTACTTTAATTATTGTTTTTAAATCTGAGCTCTTTAATTGAGATGTTTATATTCATCAATTTAAAGCATTTAGTGACAAACTTCAAACCATGCCAAAATCTGTGAACAAGTCCCCTTATGTAGTAAGTGACATGTACTTTTTTACTTATAATTAGATACTTCATCTTCTAATTTTCTCAAAATTGGAAACTACAATAGTAAGCATTTTATAATAATACAAGATAAGATACATAATAGTTCACTGTTAAAATAACAGTTGACATGTGATTGTCTTACTTATCTGTAAACACAAATATAATTTCTGACTAAACTGTTCATTACAACACACATTCTTGTAAGTTCTTTTACTACTAATTTCAATGCTTATTGGAGTGTTGTTAACGTAATGTTTACATACATAGCAAAATAATGTTGGAATGTGAATGTGTCCATATATCAAGTATATACAAAAACCAATATGTGTTTCCATAAGTATACAAATGAATGTAGTGTTTTGTAAGTTTACAGCGACAAGACTAAATACAGTATAAGGTGTACTTTTCCGTATTGGAACATATACAAACGAGTGTTTATTTCTCAATGTATGAACCTTTTATTTACTCAATAAAACAGATTAAAAAAATAGTATGCAAAATGTATACATAAGAAGCAAGGCAAGGTATTTCAATGCGCTCATACGAAACACTGCAGACACAATTTAGTACTTACACTAACACGTAGGATGTCTATCAATCCCGATTAATTGATTCACAATACAATATGTGTTAAAATAAACCACTATTGTTTTTTTAAATTTATTTGATTTTAATCAGAAAACAATGAAGAGAGTAGTTGAACAGATGAGGGTAAATTACATGACTTAACGCGTTATTTGTTCACGTACGTGTTTGCACGTAGAAATACAGAGAGACAAATACGGCATGCTATCATTTTAAAATTAATTTTAGTTCACAATTCAACTAAATAAACTATTTACTTTTACTAAAAATAACATTATATACGTTTTTATGTTAAACTATTTTACTTGTTAAGATTTTTATGTTCTCAATTAATTTTACGAGTTTACATTGTTTGTTTGCAACTCCGGTTTGTTTGCTTTCGACGCATAGTTACACATGTTCCCGTTACTTTAATTGTGAGCATACAGTGACAAGAAATAACGGGATTTACAATTGTAGTTACATTATCACATGCTCAGTATAACTGAGCCTTACATATTTAAAGTTTGTTTTACAAACAAACAAACATATACAGTTTATGCATTAACTTAGAAAGTTTACAATTTTGTTTGAATTGGTCCACTCGCTTAAGACGCATGTTAACACATTTTCAAAGTTAGTTTATTCAGTGTCACAAAATAACGGGATTTGCTATGGTAGTCAAATAATATTCGAATGCGCAGTAGATAAACACCAACAGCAATACGATTTTGTGATCTACGTTTATCTAGAAGGGTCAACTCCGCAATGGAATAAACTGATCAAAAACAGATTTATAGTTCTATATTTACATGATTTTTTGAACTTCACAAGTTCTGATTCGCAGCTGATGCGTGTAATGGTTGTTTCTCCGTTTTCAGATACCCTGATCAGTTCATTACCATCGGCTGACCAGGAACTTTCAATTTTCTTTGTTGTCATCAGTTCACGTGCAACAAAAAGCAGCCGCGCGCGGTTTTGCGTCAGATCTTCATTCATGAAGATTCAGCCATGTCCACTGAGTGACTTCAGTCCACGTCTTTGGGTGTACAGCTTTTGCCTGGCCCTGTAGCTGGTAAGCTTAACAAGTACAGGCGGTGGTTACGTCTGCCACGTTTGCCAGCTCCGTGTAAGCGGTCTATTTCATTAATGCACACATCAGCACCCAAGGTCTTGAACAAATTTTACACTAGGTCGTCTGATCTTTAGAGGTCCGTAACGCGGTCACGCAACATTTTGTTTTCATTTCGAAGTAACTGATGGTCATTTTTCAGTCAATCTATCCGTTTTGACAGCCCATCAACAACACCGGTAACGATCAATTCGACCATGTTTTTCATTTGAAGAATGATGATTGGATGGAGTCTTTGACAGCTTGTACTTTTTGGCATCATGGTTTTGTCGTCAAGGATGGCATCTAGTTTCTCTGTATCTGCCATGCTTTCAAGATAATGTATAATTGAAAAATTGAAAACACAGCTAGAACCACTGGTAAGCCTATTTTGTATTATGGACATCACACTGCTCAGGTGTAGACATGACTGATATTGTCAATTTGGTTTTGGCAGCTGTATTTGGTGTAGATGCGTCAAAGTTAATAGTAATTGAGACACTTGTTTATTTATACAGTATAGATTGAGCAAACGGTGGGTAGGAACACAATGACAATAAATACAACTAAACAAACATAACCGGTACACAGTGAACACGCAGTGAAAACATTGATTTTTACTAAATTTAGCACAGGTAAGACTCTAAAAATAGATGCAGGTTTCCAACTGTATGTCCATTGGTTTTCTTAAACTAATCCACTAGAGCATTCCTATGTTTCACAACCAACACAAACAAAAACCCAACACTAGCTTTAGAAATGTCATATGCATCAGAAAATAAAGCAAACACTCAGACGTTAAGAAAGCAAACATCCAATTTGTCCGCCACCGGAACTTTAATTCCCATTCAGGCGCTTTTTGTTATTTAACGTTAAACATGTAATTACTACAGATATAGACCAACGCATTACCAATCAAGTAACCTTATTAATTACCTGCTATAATAATACATTTAAACCATGAAAAACGTTTGTCAATAACTTACCGAGTTATCACCCATTATCAGAGACTTTTTGTTGTACCACATTTATATAGCGCCCTTTTTCATACAGTATGTACGTTCAGAGGCGCTTTACATGTTTCCCCTGATCACTGGGTCATAAGTCGTCCGTTAACATCTTGGCGCAGTATGCAACCAAGGCACATTGGCTTATTCCCCTCACAGGTACCCATTTATACACCTGGGTGTAGATGTGGGACAAATTTCTTGCTCAGGAAAATTCCAGTGGTCAGGGCGGGATTCGAACCAGGGACCTCTCGATCTCTAAGCCAACGTCCTACCATTAGACCACTGCTCTAGAGACCTATTAGAAATTGGAGAATTGTAACGCTTGTTTTGGAAATTGATACAATCATTTAGTTTGATTGTTGATTTGTTTTTGTATGTTTTGTTTCTTGTTATTATCGTTTGTTTAACTTCACACAATAATAGCTAAAACGTACCTTTCCCATAATTACGAAAAACTCACCATTAACAAAACACTAATTCATCTCCAAGTATGATCTAACGGTTACAAAAACAACATGAAATATATGATAAAATTACGTAATTACTTACGCGTTACATACATGTACAACAATATGAAATGCACTAGGGTGTCACCTGATCAAGAGCAATCGTTACAATACACTATATCTGCATTGTGAAATCGATGAAAAAGGGTTACACTATACTGGTATACATGCAAACACATTGCTCAGTAAACCGAGAACAATAAATTACAATTACTTACACGTAAACATCAAATGACTCATTTATTTGGTTGAAATATATATTGTACGTTACAAAGTTTAGCCTATAGGTTTCTGCCTTTTATCGTGAAACACTTTCTCCTTAACGTTGTAATATACCGTATTGTCCTGTAAATGACGTGTTTTGATTAATATGACATTTATTTGCCCATTCTATTCATATATTTTGAAAATTTGCATAGTATAGAAATAAACGAAACGAAATGCTATTTTCAATAACTAAATGATAATTGGAGATGGCCGAAGATTAATTACAATAAACATTCAGTCTTTTGGAATTGTTATTCGGCATTTTAGCGATTGGATCTTATTAATCGGCTATTATATCAAAGAAATAAAACGATTTAAACATGTAATATAAATTGATAACGCCTTGGAGGCTGGTAACAAAACGTGATTTTCCACTTCATATTTTATAAGCTCTGTTCACTGAAGGCCAGAGAGCTTATTCAACAAACAGATGTCTTATGTGTTCGTGTGTTTTTGTTTCCTTGCGTTAACAATGTCTATAAATGTCATCTATGAAGACGGTTCGCCAGCTGCAACAAACTTAAAGATAACAGTCCATGTGGGTTATCCAGTAGCGAATTGTGCTTAAACGGTGGCGGTGGTATTCATCACCACATGACAAGCTTAAACTTTAAGTTGTACGTACGATCTGTAATATTGCAATCCACTCGATAAACAGCATCAAATGCGACGCGATTTCTCGCGCTCATGTCAAAATAGTCTGGTTACACAATGAGAAAGATAACAGACAAAGCGAACAAAGGAAAACGCACGCAAAAGTAGTCGGCGCCAGAGATTGTTTGTATAGTGCAAAAATGTACTGACAACTGTAGAATACTAGTCAGTAAGCTGAGAGAAGTACGTATAGTAAATATTTCGATATCAGATGTTAAAATATTTATGCGATTGTTTTGCAATTCTTCAATTGTGTAGCGTTAATGATATAGATTATTTATTTGTAGTTATATTTTATTATGCACCAATTGATTAAAATTCCATTTACGCATTTGTAACGAAGAGGTGATCTTTTTATATTTTAGTTACAATTTCTGTAGAAACGAAATCACATCTTGCCGCGATAGAAACTTTAACTTAAATAATTGACAAAACGCTAATGTGTGTTAATATCATAGTATTTTTGCAAAATGAATATTTGCTATATAATACGAGTTTTAATTAAGAAATAATATTTTTCGATCCTGGTTTGTTATCGAATAACCCACAGTAAGGAGTATAGATGCGTAGGAATTAAATCACGAGTGCGAAGCACAAGTGATTTGATAACACGCATCTATACTCCTTACTGTGGGTTATTCGACAATAAACCATCATAGAAAATTATTATTTCGATTCTAACACGATTCTGATTGATTTGGTTAAAGCTTTTGGACGTGAACTATATTTTTCAATACTCCGCCCTTCTTAGTACAAAGTTCACTATTTAGTGACGTCATTGAATCGTAACAAACATATGACGTCGTTTTCATTCATAATATTTTGCAAATGACGTCACTTTCATTGAGACAAAAATCGTAGAAACTAAATGACGTCACGTTTGTTGATGCTTCTGAAAAGCTTACATGCTAAATATGTTTTCTTAATTACGTTTCCTTACAAATAAAATTCTTTGAATGCGTGGTTATGCCACTTATCACCAAATATACATTTTGTTGTTTCATTACACTTATATACATGATACATTTATTACATTTCATTTAAAGCGGGTTTTAGCACGTGCATTTTACAGCAATATTTTCTTTATTTATTCGGAACTATTTGCGAAACATTAAGCTCTGCCCATTATTATTGCAGAATAACCCATGGACGATTTTCTTCTTTGTTTATATGAAATTTGGCACGTGCCGTGTTAGAATCAACATATTATTTTCCTGCATTGAATTAGGAGAATACAATTTATTGTCATTTCGTGTTTGTTTTAAGATTACATACAAATTGTTAAAGCAATGTAATTAATTATCTCTCTTTCAACAGTTATACTCTCATCTTAAATTCCTGTCACATTCTCGCCTTCTCCGTTGTATATTTATCTTTGTATATAGGAATGCGCAGTGAATTTTGTTTAAAGAATTTGCATACTAATCCACAGTACATAACTTAAGAATTAATTTTAATTGTAAACACGCATCTAAAAACTATCACTCACTTTCAGAGTGAACTGCATTTTCATGTGTATCCGCGAGGTTGTATAAGTTATGAACCATGTCAGTCATATGTAAGATTTTACAAATGCAAGTCAGATTTGTATAACTTGTAGATCTTTAGTTTGTATATTGTTCTGCTTTTATACTCTTCTTTAAATCACACAAAAAAGACAAACACAGACAAAGGAGGCCAGACAAACGGGGTCGGCAAAACTAGTACAACGCTAACAGACTGTGAGCAAATGGTACACATTTAACCCTGTGTGTTAAATTATACATAAAAGCAATTCCTAATTAAAATTATCGAAGGTGCACATAATGAACGTTGTCGTTTATTGTGTGTGAGCTGTGTTCCATTAAAGAAAGTAACCATTCTCCCCGAGGAAGTATTGGATGGAATAGACGACGGAGTAGATACGTGTCAGTCCAGTTCATGNATATTCAGAAGAAGACGTATAGTTGAAGCGGTAGGGTATAAAATAATTAATTTGTACACTTTTTGAATAATTTCTTTCTCATATATATAATTATTTAATTATTACTAATTGTTCTTGTATCCTCATAGGATCCAGTGTTTTTGAAAGTATATTCGTTGGTGTTTTATTATATTTCTCAACCGCATATATATATAAGTGCAAAGTGTCCAAATTAATATGTATATATAATATACATATTAATTTGGACACTTTGCACTTTCCGTTTATATATACATATTAATTTGGACACTTTGCACTTTCCTTTCAGGCGCCTATCGACAAGCAAGTCTAAATGATGAGACCTTGTCAATCTCAACATGGGAACGCGTGTTTGTAAGATTATTAATCAAGTACACATCATACAATATGCACATTTATTCGTGTATGTGTATTACTATTACAAAACACAAACACTACCTATGGTTTTACAATGTGTTTCATAGTTATCCTTATTTATGTGATGTGATATATCTCTGTCACATGTGTCATCAGGTTCGTCAATAATGAAGTTACTTAGTAACAGATACATTTCACGTTGTTAAAAATGTATCAAAATCGTATTTCAAAATTATTCGTAGTTGCCTTAATAAAAATAATAAATAGCTTTCATTTATTTCTGGAAATAGTTTTTGAACTTCCTGCTGGACATCAGATGGTGTATATATTATAACAGTAAGTCAAATTGTTAAATAAGTATTTTAACCTACTTTAACTGAAGTATAACAACAACATAGGGTAGCAATTGTGCGAGCTCATTACTCATGTTACGGACCAAGGACCTTTAGGTTTATGCTTATTTATATCCCTCTATTTATATACATCATTTACAAAACTGTATGTTCAACTGGATTAAAAACAACACCATTTGTTTATGAACATCTCATAATATTACAAGGCTATTATTGTGAGCATTACTTTGCATTACAAATAATTCAAAATTGTAAATGTATTTTTTTTTCAGATAGTTTTCATTTCGTTTGTCTTTCGTCATCAAAGTGTGGAACAAAAATGTATTGTTATGTTACATAGATGAACAATAAGGAGCATACTATATTTCGAGTTTGTTATCATATAAAGGAAACGTGAATAATAATATGCATGACATTACTAAATGTTGTTAGAACTGTGTCCTTAATACAAATAATCAATAACAAGAACTACCTAGATTTTAAGTCTCAATATAAATATTCTTGCAAATATTTAGACCACACTTGATTTAGATTTGAACAACGCCTAGATCTTATCAACACAAACAGTATGACCAACTTTCATTAAGATAGAGTCAAATGATAATCGTGCGTTAAGCCGAATATAGACTGACCACAATTGCTCACCATGAGTACATCATGTACATGTGAGCATACAAAAGCTGCTACATAACTAAGTTTATGAGTTGTTGTCTATTAGCTGCTGCATTTTGGTCCGGTTTTGGGGCACCGTGCACAACGTTATCCACCTCATGTGCTTCAATAAGTTGGTCAGGCATTGGCACCTGCTCTCAATGTTTGATAAAGTTTGGGGCCTACGTCCCAATCTCAAAAAGTATATTTTTTTTCGAAATGATCGCTTAAAATTCACACTAAAGGTTTACTTAAAAAAAAAGATTTTGCTTTTAAAAATCTCAACTTTAAGTTCATCTTCATGTAGCTATCCAGCTGTGTTAATTGAAGTGTAGTAAATATATTATTGTAAACACGTTTATACTCAATATAAAAGTATTTCTTAGTAAAAAAAACACCATCAATTGAACAATTGTAGTCATAAATATGCGATTTCTTAACCAAACCAAATGGTCCCGACCCTTTTCCAATTAAAAAAAAATATGACTCTTTCTATAAAAGATGTTCAGGCGCATGCGTGCAGCCATTGCATATGCGCACTCATCTGGCACCATGATCAACATCCTTCATTGTTACGAAGACACATGTCGGTTGAGAATAAAATCAATCTTATCCGGTGTTGTTAATACAATTTAAGATAAAAGTGAACTTATGAAACACAAGTTGCATAACTGTACGGCATCCATTTTATAACCATATGCACGTGCAACTTTTACATACTTACCGAACTTCTTTTAACTAGCTGTGTCTGACACTGATGCCGTCACGTTTAGACACACAACGAACCGTCAGTTAATTAAAGAGCAATGTCTTTCGCACAAACAACATCTTTATATATGCTCAAAATACATATTTTATTTCAAGTATTGTTACAGTTAAAATTTATTCCTTATGATAACAGACACATTTAGGTCATTCAACAGTTGAATATTATGCAAATATGCAGTTGTACGGACAGACAGAGAGGACGGATTGGAACAATTTTTAAGATTTCCCACATGTTACATTCACTAAATGTTAAAGATTCTGATGTATATATGACGAATACAATGATGCTCCAAAGAGTTAGTCATGGAGCATCGCGATTGTCAATCCATATTTATTTTTTGGGGAGGGGGGGGGTGGTATACATTTTGTGCTTAAATTGTTTGATATGTTGATTAATGGAATGATTTTATCTTTTTAACTTTCTTTGAACTAAATAAACATACATACAGTAAATTTATAGACCTAATAATTTGTAAATCTACTCTTCAGAAGCCCCAAAACACACTCACCCACAATTCACATGACTTTGCATAGTTATATCTCAACTTTGCACCTGTTGTTGACCTTGTAAGCCATGAAGTTGAAACTTTTTTTTAACAAATAACCGGAACAATCATCTGTATAATGGTTTATGAAGGTAGCTAAACAATGCTCATAAGCTCAAGGCAATATAAAATGTGTTTCAATTTTAAATGTAATATTGATATGCATGTTCAATGTGTATATACTTGAATTCACTCTGTTTTTTGTAAGCTATAAAAATGTAAAACTATAAAAGTAAGCATGATCATTAAACACAGCTATGTATTCACACTGGTTTAATATAAACCACATTCGATATGTTCCCCATTAAGTACCTAATTGAACATGTTTTTAAACATATAACATATCCAAGGCATTATTGTATGTTCCTTTTTATTAGTCAATAGCTTTAGTTTTTCATTATTGGAAATTGTATTAAAGGACTATGCAAATTACTACTAGAAATCTCAGTTTTCAGCGTTACACACCTGTGTCCAAGGAAGAATGTTTGAGCATTTTATTCAGTTAATATTCTATTCTATTTTAGATTTCTACTTCAACCTAAAGAATTCAAGATGTAATGAAAACTTAACTGTCTTACTTTAAAAGAAACAATAAAACATATGTTTTGATGAACACGAATCACACGAAAGTGAATACTTATCATTTCGACGGCTAAACAATTTATTATTACAACATTAATATTTTAATTGATGCATTCCAATTCACCATTTGTTTAATAATTCTATGTGAAGGTTTAATGCAGAACTCGATATGACGAATTCATTGGAAGTTTTATAACATATGTAATTTCAATTTAATTGGATGTATGCAGAACAAATAGATTATATTTATGTCAAGTCAAACCTGCGTCATGGCAGGTGTGAAATGTGATCTCCTCGTCGGTTTTTGAATAGCATCTCTCTACGCATCTTGACAAGCCGCTAAAGACTTTGTCTATCAAGTCGATAGCAACTCAATAATTCCTAGTCTCGGAGAACGCTTAAACTTTTTTCGTTAGCAGTCTTTTTCCCTTGGTCGGACCAAGTATAAAGCTCCTACGGCCGCCACACTAAAACTTGTCTTACCCAATCGTAGCAAAAATCTAACGACATCTTAGTTGCGATATTTATGATGGTTCACAATATTTACGATAGTTTGATAGTTTATTTCAATATGCATTAGGCTTAAAACCCATGAGAACACACATATTACAACACAATTTATTCACAGATATGCCAATGACGTACATATTTGTTTTTACAGAAACAAGATCAAAATCTTTTCAGAAAGTTTTAATAATACTACAACTGTTATAAACATTATCATATTGTGTATGTTTATATTAAGTACATACATAAATGAATGTACATGGAGAGAAACTACTGATAATATAAGTCAGCTCTCAATTTAAACTTACGATAAGTGAACGACCGAATCTTACGAATCTTACCTAAGGTCACCCTTCGATCTGTTGATACAACGGCCTCTTATATAAGAGGTATTCATTTGGAATTTAGCATAATTGCTCATAATGTACAAACAAAGGATTGCGATCAACTACAAGGAAGTCAAGCGTCAAGTTTCCATAGACGGTGCTCGTGTTACTCCTTAACGGTGTTTCCTGGCACGGTACTATCGGAGAAGCCTTACGTTCGTCCTGTCTGTCCGTCCGTCTGCCAGTCTTATTAAATACTGCAATTACTCGATACAATCATGGAAATTAGGTAGATCAATTAGAGCAACGTGATGTTTATGCGCAAATTTGTTTCAACAAATACAGACACTATCAATGAATTGTTATTATGAGCATCCACGTGTCTAGATCGATAAAAATGTCTAGTAGAGACAGAATCGCGTGCATGTATCACGATTACTTATGGGAAGATTGAACCTTATGGAATAACGGAAATACATCTTTCAGCATTAATTATTTCGTCTAACAGCTAATGGACGACAGGAAAATAAAAGATACATGATGTTAACCCACATGATGTCTTTTAATTGGCCTTTTCTATATTTATTCCAGTTGGGTTCATTACACGCATGTTGGTCATAACCAAGACACAACTTTTCCATTTCTTTGTACGTCATTTTGCCCTATTTTACCGTACAAGTGTTAAACAACTTTTGTATTAGGCAATAAAAACGTTCGATGTTTGGGGTTAACTGTTATAACACTTAAGTATGTTGCATCATCATTTTTCTTCTTCATATTCTTCTTCATCATAATGATGACGATCATCATCATGATAACCACCATCTTCACATCAAGCTCATCACCATTAAATTCATGCTTGGAATAACATTATAGTTATCCTCATGTTGGCATGATCACATTGTAATAATAATAATAATAATAATAATAATAATAATAATAATAATAATAATAATAATAATAATAAAAATAATAATAATAATAATAATAATAATAATAATAATAATAATAATAATAATAATAATAATAATAATTACTTACAGGTGTCACAGATTCGGTAAGATGAACGAAGGAGTGTAATGGAAAGTGACAGACACATTTACAAATAGTGGAGCTCGAAAAAGGTTGTTTAAGCCAGGAGAAATCTGAAATACTAGAAACCATACTACATAATACTACATAAAGGAACATTTCGCTTAATATTGCGCAAAATGGGCATTTGAAGCTAGACTGCCAACTTAGCGTTGGATCGCTGGATGTAAAGTATTGCTCAAGCTTCGCGACCATTCATTCGAGCACTGGGACAGACGCATACACGTCCGGGATAGGACAACACTCTCATCAGTCCAAGATGATTATCCAGTACAATTTCTCTTGCCAGCAACGTTGCAATTACTCTCTTAGAAACTCATCACATCTTCAAACAATAAAAGGCCGAACATCATCCAATTCAAGTTCTTTCCTACCATATATTGTCTCGAATGGAATCATCTTCCCGACGACATCAACAATTCTGAAACGCTCCATTCCTTTAAAAGACTAATTAACAAAGATCGACCGATTCCCAATCCTTTATTTTCATATGGCGAAAGACGATCTCAATTGCTACATACGCGCTCTAGAACAAAGTGTACCGCCTTAAATGAGCATCTCTTCACACGCAACATAATTATATACCCTATATGTATCTGTGGACTTCAAGAAACTCTGCCACATTACTTCCTCGAACGCAGTCAATACATGTACACATTAACGGCGAACTTATTAACACAATGCCCATGTATTATGCCCCTTGCATTGAAACTAATATAAATGGAGAGGACACGCTTGACTGCTTAATGAATACTGAAATAGCTGAGGCATTCCTTAAATGTATTATTAATAATAAGCGATTTGATACGTAAATATGCTACAGAATGACTCACACTTTTTTTCTGTCATTTCCAAACCAAACAAGTCTTCCAAAACTTCTTCTTTCTTGTTTCGGTTAAGGTCTGCTTCTTTATCTCTTACACATTTCAAAATATCAACCTATTACTTGTACTAAAAATGAAACTCTATAATTGCAACTTTTCTTTTTTGCCATGCTGTTATTATTGCATAATAAATCAAATTGCGTGCGTCCGTACACATGCAACTCTTTTATATACCAACGGAGAAGAACTATATTATACTTTGTCTTTAGTTCTAATCCGATTCGAACATGTACTTATTAATAATCTTGTATGACATTCGTTGTATAAATAATTTTCATTTGTTTGAAATAAATATGTTTAAACTAATCTGAGCACAAGTACTGACTGTACGCATACGAACATTACACGTGTGATCACTACCACCTGATTGCTGAAGCTTAATCTCGTTTTTATTTTCTAATATCAACAAAGCAACGCTTCCGGTATATACAGTCAAGCTAATGTACACATTAAAGTAAACAGTGTCCATTTAGTTCAATGATAATAAAACCCTATACAACTATGTATTGCCTCTAGTCCTAACATTCATCGCATACTCTCTTTTACAATATCTAAATTCAAAATAATTCACTTTATTTTGAAACATAACTCTCATCACTCAAAATGTACAATACAAATCTATTTTCGCAAAACTACATGCATGATTTATATCGTATCTCTAGGAATCCAACACAATATATGCAACGCTCGTACACGCTACACGTTTTCAATGAAGGTTTTAACTGAAGTTAAATTAAATGTTTGGTCATCGTTTGCGTGGTATACTTCAAGTTATTGTAACAATGTATATCATTAAATATAACCAACTAATGTTGTGATTCTCAAACATATGTGTATTAGCACAGATATGCGTTTTGTCCCATTGTTGTAAACCTGAGTTAATAACAGGTCGATCTGTGTAAGTTTGTGTCCTTCTTATGTTACACCCACCGCAGGTTTTGTGTACACAAATAATATGAATTGGACTAATGGTGCATATTAACTTCATAAGTATTGAATTAACTGATTCCAACCTTCCTCTGAGTTTTTGTTTCAAATTACAAATAAGATATGTTCGCAGTTGTTTCTTTTTTCAATTATCAGAGGGTTGTATGTGCGATGAACTTAATATAAATGGCGAATGTCCGGTGCCACTAGCTTAAGTTACATATGGTTTTCTTAAAAAAGGCTTGTAAAGACTTTTTGTACAAAAGAGGGTCATGTGACCAAAGGCGATTCTAGAGTATAAACATGTTTTTTCTTTAATTTGACTTGTGAACTAGTGTTTAAAACACATGACCCAGTTTCAAACTAGGCCGAGATATTATAAAGACAAATTTTCTGACTAAATTTAATAATATGGGACTACGAATGTGACTTTTAGAGTGTTAAAAAGGCGTTTCTTCATTAACGCAATGGTATTTGTATAGTCCCATACCCTTCTTTTATACTGCTCTTCCTTTGTTATAAAGTGTTCTGATTAATAACGTTATGTTGAACGAACTGAACATATCATTTTGTCTGATCATGCCAGAACAGATGAAGCCGTATGTACTGTTGTGATACTTTATGATTTAATCGGTTTTGAAAACATCGGTGTCAAAGTAATAAACACCACTTGATAGTACAGTAAGATCTATTAGAGTGATAGAGTTACTTGTAACACAGATGGGCTCAGTTTTAACGTTACGTAAATTATTTAGTGTCATACTATTTTAAATCGTATGACTTGTAGGATTCAATTATTTTCATTAACACCACCGCCAAGTATAAAGTGTAAATCTTTTACAATACATAATATTATATTAAATTTAATCACACATCGACGGACGAACTAGATTTTATGTGCAATGTGCATATCAAATAAGTATGTTTGTGATTCATGACCTACATCGAAATAGATTCTGGTAGTATAATTTCGATTTCAGGCTATGACACCAACAAAATGTGGGTTTTTCTTTCTCTAAATATTGTGTATATTGTCAATATTTGGTAAATTTTCTTCAATGCAAAGCTTACAGTTGTGTTTCATTGATACATAAAATCGTACGAGTTCAATCGGCAAATGTGTCCCGTATATAATTAATATTATTTCTTATGCTTTAAACATAGGTGTTAACCTACGAACTTTAAAACTTTGAACTTTTTTAAAGCCGCGCTTTTTTTTTAAGTATTATTTAATGAACAAATAAGTAATAAGCACCCATAAAGGAAGCCTCGCAGGTTACATATTATTTTATCTATCGTATCATTTTATAAATGAGATGTGGTTTATGTTGTTTATTATAAATAAAGTATTACTTTACCAGGTCTGGATATTAAATACTTCACGATATGTAATATCATGTACATTCACATAGATCAGATTGTTTAAACATATATTCTGTTTATATAAATTTTAATATTTGAACACTGTTTTGCATCGGGATACACGTGTCATGCACCTGTACTCGATACACCGCGGCTTAAACTGTTATTTCTTGAAGCTAATGTTTTAAGCAGACATCAGGTAGAAAAAGCGTGGCTTCAAATATTACTGCAAATTACTAAGTCTTATTATGCAAGGAAGAAAACTGTGTTTGACTCCACAATGTAGTCCTACAAAATTGATTCCCCATGCATTTGTTCTATGTGTTGCATGTTTAACTTATCAAGCAGTTTAATGCAATAGGTTGTTAAATCTATCTCACTGTTCATTGTGCAACTCGACGAAAGATTAGACAACAACACAACAATAACAAGACATTCATAAAATTATGTGTACAAAAGCACTGTGTCAACTTTAGTCACATCGTTAGGGGGTGAGTGTCACTGCCCCTGCACTGTGGATATTTTCATATTAAATTTATCTTATAAAGCTATCTATCAACAATTGTTTGCTAGATGTGTATGCATTTTATATTTAAGTACTATTGCAAAATACACATTATCCAAACCAGTGACGTTAACTTCGCGTATTAATATTAATGAATCATCAGGACAGACACGTGCTTAGTTGCAAATATAGTTACATACAAATTATAAACGAGTTGAACCTCGTAAGGATGTTTTGATAGCGATTGTAGTAGATTTACATGCACACGTGTTATACATTGTACACACACTTAACGACGATTATATTTGATTAATGTGTATTATTGAAGATATTGCCTCTTGTATCCATAGTGTAATAACAAAAATGTATGACTTATTTGAAAACTTATAAACCATTAAGCACTGCATGCCAGTTGAACGGTGTATTTGGTTAATAGATTAGCCATATATCCATTAATGCAACGCTTTACATATAGTGAAATCGCTGTAATGATCAAAGATTACACAATATAAGCATCTTTCTATTTACGTTCACGTTCTTATTAATGTTTTCATTTCGTACATTTACACTCAACGATAAAGCTCCACATTTCATAGCCATTCACCGTATCTAATTAGCCCATGCCGAGTGGACTCTCCCATCCTTCTAAATTGGATCAATTTATTTTCAAAATTAGGGATGTATGGTATATTTATTTCTATTTTTAGAATATTTCTTACAGAAATTCCTTTAAGCAAACAGCATAGACCCTGATGATCATGCGGCGTCTCATCTGGGTCTACGCTGTTTGCCAAGGCCTTTTTCTAGACGCTAGGCATAAATGGGCTAACCACCCACCATCGTCCAGATGGCTTGACAATAAAATTGCTGTGACCCGATACATTGGATTCTTTTTAATTACACGTTTAAAGAAAATACTGCTTTGCAAGTGTACATAAGTTCAAACTGGCATGATTTAAACACCAGGTGCGCGTTATGAATTCCATTTGTAACTTATATATATGTGAACTAATTATAACATATTTTGTGTTGAAAAAAGAGATTTGTCTTCAAGGCCTTAATATGTTTTTGAAAACGTGCTTCAATTTATTCCAACCTATGGACACAGCTGTGTGATAAATTATAAAACGACACTTTTGAAAAATAACAAGAAAATGCAATAGACAAAGATTGCTTAAACCTTCTATTAACGGGGACTATGAACTGCTAATATCAGTATGTTTATTATATTACATAATCTTTGTGTTTGTTATTGCGTATTAATTTCTGCTTTGGTTAATGTCCTTCGTATATTAGTTGTTAGAATTCCTTTCAGAACTTGGTGTATCCCCTTGGTAGATTATACACGAGTTGTATCGTTTGCATACTTGACTGATGACATAAAATCATATCTGTTAGTCTTTTGAAATCGGTCGATACATATGAATATGAATATGAATATGAATATGAACATGAATATGAATAAAATTATGATGAATATGATGAATATGATGAATATGTATGTGAGTGTGATGAATATGATGATGATGATGATGAATATGATGGTGATGATGATGATGATGATGATGATGATGATGATGATGATGATGATGATGATGTGATGATGACGATGACGATGATGATGATGATAATGATGATGATGAGGATGATGATGATGATGATGATTATGATGATGATGATGATGATGATGATGATGATAATGATACAATAGCATGAACAATTATTCGCCATCCAATGTACATTACCTTGTGAACATTCTTTCAATATGCGATACTTATAGTTGTTCTGGCTCATGGGTTATCCACTGCACGACCTGGCGCGCCCTATAAATATTATATAAATGCGTCTCGGGTCGTTAATTTTGACGGTTTTAACATCATTTCTCATAATCAAGTTGAGCTATGGGTATTAGTAGAGAAGTAAGAAGCGAAATTACTGTGTCGTCTGCAAGCTGTTGGTTAAAGAGTGAGTGTGGATTTTTGTGGATATAATATTTCGAGATTGTACGTTTTTACATATATTGTTAAATGTGTGTGGGTTTTTAAAATAAAGATATGTTTTACGTAGATAAAAGGGGCAGTTCTCAGACATATAGACATGTATTGGAACAATGCAAACACAAACATATGCATAACCATCGCAAACTACAATAAAATGTGTATTCAGTTACAGTGCCGTTAAGTCTAGTATTTGATTTTTCTGCGCCTTGGGCAGTAAATGAATTAACAAAAACAACTGTAATCTTTGGAATTATCATTTTAAATAACAACTTTACAATGAAGATGAAAAATTTAAAAAAAGCTTTACATGGGGTTGGCTGGGATTATTAAATAATCCATGTGCGATTGCTTTCTGTATATCTATCAGAAACAGTATGAATCATAAATTGAATAGTTTTTATAGCATACACTTAAAAGTTTTAATGCAATCGAACTTGCATGGTGAATATCTGCTATTACAGCAAATTTACAGTTTATCATCTTATAAATAATGCATATGAAAAATTGAATATAATCTACAGATGTAAATTAAAAAATAAAAACTTAAAGTGACGTTGTTGTTTGAAGTAAAAGAAGGTATTTGAATTCTAAAAATAATGTGCAATCCCTTTTATCCTGATTCAAAATATGGACAAAAAAGTTTCTTTAATGATTTACGATTAGAGGGGGATCGTCATTAGCAATAGCTGTTTCGTCTAGAAAATCTCGATTAAATGCAATGCGATGATTATACATCCACTCAATTGAAGTAAAAAGCGGCTCAAATTGTATATTCTATTTAAGGAAAATCCAGTTTCGTGGGTAAGTGTCGTCACTGATTATCCTGTGCGGACTGCATTTGTTGCGGGCTTCTTATGTTTTGTTTAAGTTTAATCATGGGCATTTTTGTACTTTCCTCATTTTAATTAACCTCTGTGTGTCCAACATTCTTGTTCCTCGCTTCATTAGCAACATCAGTTGCAGTTATTTTCGGCAGTTTCGGCTAAATCGAGGTATGTTCTCAAAACTGTTAACATGTGGAAATCGTCATAAGTAACATTGTTATGCCTCCGTTGCGTGGGTGGAATTTCGGATTTCATTTGAACACCTTGTAGCGCCTACAAATGTCGCATCGCCGTTAAATGTCGCAGGCTACGAGATTTGTCGCAACGTTGACGATAAATGTCGCAAGGACCGACATATGTCGCAAATTCTACTGACGATAAATGTCGCAACTTTAACGATAAATGTCGCAAAAATTTCAACTGCCGATATATGTCGCAACATTAACGATAAATGTCGCACACCTTTGTAAGTCATGTTAAAAACGAAAACTTGAAGTAAAATGACTAAAACTTTAAGGTTAGATTTAGATTAACCGACGAGGTTCTTTGAGCCGACTTCCACCAGAATGGTCAGTTTTTAGTTAGTATTGTCCGAAATGGTCAACTGTGGTCAGTATTTTCCATAATTGTCAGCTGCGGTCAGTATTGTCCGAAATGGTCAGTTGTTGTCAATATTGACCCAATCAATTCTTATAATTCTTGGCTCGAGTAGCCAGTTGTTGATTTCCCTGTGCTAAATGGACTGCTGTTATCAAGATTGGCCAAATGTTGTAAGATGTGATAAAACTGTAACATTATTACAGCAACACAAATTACGATAAAATTGTATTGAATATTGTATGTTAGTTACATGACTGTAGTACATGTAGCATTATCTTAGTTAAGCTCGATTGGTCATTGTCGGCTCGGGTACTACTTACATGTACCCCGGGTACTCTTAAGTATACTTACATGTACCCCGGGTACGGTAAATATACTAAAACGTACCCGGGAAATTTAACGCTAAATCGGTCGTTGTCGGCTATTTTTTTAAAATAAATTATATACACATGTATGTCAATTTTCTGTAAAATGGCCTCTATATTATCGAAACTCATACTCACATAGCATGTTGACGCAGTTTTTTTTAAAGAGAAGTTTGTTTAAGATAATCGGAAGCGCGTTTTACGACATCGGGTTTTAGGCGGGAATACAACTCAGGTACAGTCTAATATCGACCGGGTACGATTAAGTATATTTACCGTACCCGGGGTACATGTAAGTATACTTAAGAGTACCCGGGGTACATGTTAGTAGTACCCGAGCCGACAATGACCAATCGAGCTTAACTAAGATAATGCTACATGTACTACAGTCATGTAACTAACATACAATATTCAATACAATTTTATCGTAATTTGTGTTGCTGTAATAATGTTACAGTTTTATCACATCTTACAACATTTGGCCAATCTTGATAACAGCAGTCCATTTAGCACAGGGAAATCAACAACTGGCTACTCGAGCCAAGAATTATAAGAATTGATTGGGTCAATATTGACAACAACTGACCATTTCGGACAATACTGACCGCAGCTGACAATTATGGAAAATACTGACCACAGTTGACCATTTCGGACAATACTAACTAAAAACTGACCATTCTGGTGGAAGTCGGCTCAAAGAACCTCGTCGGTTAATCTAAATCTAACCTTAAAGTTTTAGTCATTTTACTTCAAGTTTTCGTTTTTAACATGACTTACAAAGGTGTGCGACATTTATCGTTAATGTTGCGACATATATCGGCAGTTGAAATTTTTGCGACATTTATCGTTAAAGTTGCGACATTTATCGTCAGTAGAATTTGCGACATATGTCGGTCCTTGCGACATTTATCGTCAACGTTGCGACAAATCTCGTAGCCTGCGACATTTAACGGCGATGCGACATTTGTAGGCGCTACAACCGATCAGATAATAAGTCAAACGGTGTTCGATTCTTAAATGACATGACAACC